>MU375947.1:0-274609 GCA_022495235.1 Xylaria curta
AAAAATTAATAATATATAAAACTAAATATTAAAACATAAAATTAATAAAAGTTATTTTAAATATAAAATTAATAAAACTTATAATAAATATTAAATTATAAATATAATATAATAAATAAATATAAATAAATAAAACTAAAATTAATTATATATATTTAATATTATATATATATAATTAATATTATTTTTTTTTAAACTATTAAAACTAAATTTAATTAAAATTAATTTTATATAATATTAACTATATATATAATAACATAATAGTTTTAAAAACAAAATACTTTATATGTTTATTATTACATAATAAAAAAAATAAAAAAATTGTTATAATCTGCAAGCTAAAAATTCTTTTATTACTTATAGCGTGGATGAACTGGTTTTGTGAGGCAAGCTAGGGTTTTAACACAGAAACAGCTTTAGGCAGCCGTATGTGCGCACCGTCTACACTATGTCATACCGGTACTTGCAGGGTGGATTCGGTGCATAATTACCACATAATGTGAAAGGACGGAGTACTACCTACTTCGTACACAGTATACAAAGTCGGGTGCAGAGATTGATCCATGTACAAGACGCGCCCGCCGACGCGTAATTTAAATCAACGAAGCGTCTTCCCGCTTCGCATGCATGTAGCGACACAGTGTAAGAGTTTAAGCTGACTTTTTCAACGCACTCACATGCAACGAGATTCAGTATCGCATTCAGCCCTGAATTCTCGTTGAATTTCATCTTAGGCTAGAATGGGCACATACTCAGGGGCAGAACAATGGCTTTTGCAGCTCAGCTAGGCAGCTTGACGGATGAGTTAGTAGAAGTCATCACCTCTACAACGGTCCCAGTCAGTTTCTCCCAAAGCTCTACAAGAGACGTATCACTAAGGATAGCAAGTGATTTCTAGACGAATCACGCTCGCTTTGGCGCATTGAGAGAGACGAGTCTACGAAATCTTCGTCAGCACAACTTTCTCCGGACCAATCAATATGAAGTATATTCTGCCCTCGATGGCTACGAGGAAAGATTTCGTATTTTAAATCGTGACGGTCTTGCCGATGCGTTAAGGGATCGTTTGGATGCCCTTGCACTGTGCTCAGACAAATGGACACCCGATGTGCTTGACTTATTGCTGAAGCTGGCCGATCAGCCGGTTCAAAAGTCAAACCTTGATGACCTCTCGCTGCTGAAAAAGCCAGACGAGAATCCCGAGCCAAGGTTGACATGGAGCGATATTGCCAAGGAAGACGGATGGGAGGAGGACGGCGACCTCTGGCAGAATGCCGACTTTGGCGGACACAGCTCTGACGGTGACTACGTTGATGACTATGATGAGACTGATGCGTCGGCACGCTCGGAGGATACATCGCTATCCAGCATCGAAGCCCGCTACCGTAAACGGCCTGCAGATTATAGTGAGGGCGTACAGAGCCCGTTGGACCTCGACGAAATTCGTAAAAGTCAAGCTTGGAGGCGTAAGAAACCAGGCGTCGACAATTCGACCACCCAGTCGCAGAATGTCCCTATCACAGAAATCCAAGCGATTCGAGAAATACTCTTCATGCTAGGTGGTCTCGAGAACGGACTGATTGATCGCCAAGGGAAGCTTTCGCTCGACATTCAACTCACTCATGCCTCTGGGCAAATCTTCAAATCACTCCGTATTTCTGCTAATGACGCTGGACGACGATTGTCCCTTCTACGCCAGTACGTCAAACAACAACAAGAGATACCCCTTTTACAGGTTTTCCAGGCGGCTATACAGAGCCGTCTACGATCATTTGACAGTACCCTAGCCGGTATGCAAGCGCATTATACCAATATCGATCAGAATTTGGTCGTCAGCGTCACGAAGCTCTTGAATGACCTTGGCCCACTCCTCTCTCCTTTAAATTCCCTTGCCGAAACGATAGAACAACTAGAGCGATCGAAGAATTCTCAACCCTTCTACTTTCTAGAGTTATTGTTTGACTCGGCTCAGGCATTACATGTAGAGGGCGACGAGGTCGCCTACCGCTTCATTGGCCACCTCTTTTTCGAATGTTTCGCGGTATATCTCCGACCCATTCGTCGTTGGATGCAAAGCGGCGAGCTTACCGACAACGATAAAACCTTCTTTATTTCCCGCTCGCCATTTGACGTCCCACGGTCTCAAGTTTGGATTGATCAATTCAAGTTAAAAAGGACTTCTCATGGCTCGTTATTTGCGCCACGCTTTCTTCAACCAGCGGCAACCAGGATATTCACAACTGGCAAGAGTGTCGTGGTGCTCAAGCTGCTGGGCAAGCACTGGCCGATACAAGAAGAAGAGCCCGAATATGCTACACAAGTAGACATGAATGCGGTGACAGACCTCATGCCCTTCTCGGAGGTATTCAAAGATATGTTTGATCAGTGGATGCAACGCAAGCATCATGCAGCTTCTACAACTCTTAAACAGACATTGTTCCAGACCTACAATTTCTGGTCAGATATGAACATGCTTCATCACATCTATTTGATGACGGATGGGTCGCGTTCCGAACAGTTCCTCAACGCAGTGTTCAACAATATTGATCTTTTCGATGAGAACTGGCATGACAGGTTCAATCTTACCGAGATGGCTCGCGAGGCTTTTGACGGGCTCATCGAATCACATCGCCTTCAAGTCAGCACGTCACTAAGTAGTTCGGCCTCTGATATTAAAAATATTCGGCGAACTGTTCGAGAAGGGCTGCCATCAATCCGCATTACATACCGACTACCTTGGCTAACGCGTATTGTGGTGACAGACGAAAGTCTAGACCAGTACCAATTAGTCTTCATATTTCTTCTCCAATTGCGAAGGGTCAGTAAAGTGCTAACTAGTGGCCGTATCCTCTCGGACGGCTCGGCTTATACAGTAGAACAAGAGATATTCTACGGTCTACGTTCAAAATTGCTCTGGTTCTGCAATACTCTCCAATCTTATCTCAGCACCCTCGTGCTCGGCCCGCTAGTTGAGAGCTTCCAGGAGCAGATGAGACAAGCAGAAGATATCGACCAAATGCTGACGTCACACTCTACTTTTACCAAACAGTTGGTAGATCAGGCTTGCCTCGGAAGCAAGCTAGATCCCATTCGTCAAGGTATCCTAGACGTTTTTGATTTGGCAATCAAACTGCAAGATGCTCGCCAAATCGAGATAGAGAGAGAAACAAACGAGTTCCAAAAGCTTTCCCGGCTGTCAGTCATGTCCTCGTCCAGGAGAAAAGAACCCAGTCGATACATCCAGGCCAGCGAGGAGGAAGATGAAACATTTCTTGGCGAGCAAGATAAGGGCGCGACCTCGCAAGATACAGAAGCCACTTACGGTCAAGTTCTGGGTGAATCCCGATCCGCTCTCGATCGGCATCTGAAGTTCATCTGTGGCGGCTTGAGAGGCGTTGCGAGAGCCAGTGGTAGCGAAGCGGCGAGCAAGTGGGATATACTAGCAGAGATGCTTGAGGTAGGAATTCGAGGACCCTGATGACACAATCTACATCTATCCCATCGAGATGCGAGCTTATTATAGCTCGAGTATGAAGTAATGTGGCGATGCTTTGATGATGATAGTAGCTATCCCCCATTATTATGTAAATCCTCCGCTAAAATAAATATGATGCACAATCCGTGCTCCAGCTTAGGCCTATCTAGGTAGCTTATGGGCGAAATAGGTCCATGCTACCAGAAAGCTTAAGTGGTGCTTTTGTAGATGCGATTGGCGTAAACCACTACCACCAACTGAAAGTACCTATCTACCTTCCCCGCACGATATTTCCCGGTGTGTAATTAGGTACCTACCTCGCCTACCTACATGCGGTTGCTGAGCCGCAGTGGGGCAATTAAGATGAGGCTGAAATCACGGCACGTGATTATTTCAGCCACATGTCTTGTCCCTTCTTAGTAGCCAAAGCAGCTTGCGTAACTCAGAGAACGATCTTGCAGCAGTATCAGAATCTCGTCCATTTTTGTGCTGTATATCCATTTCATAGCCGCCAAACCCAACCTAAGCCGCAATGTCTGAACGCAAAGTATTGTATGTCATGTTTCTCATCTCCTTGCGTCTCCAATATGCTAACTACAACATAGGACTAAATACTATCCTCCGGATTGTAAGTATCACCGGCCCAGTGTTTCGGCTGCCTTGAAAGTTGCGACTCCAGCGTTGTATCCGAAACGCACTTTACATTTCAAACCCTTTCGAAGATGGTCCCAAAGAAAAATACGTACTGACTCTTTATATCATAGTCGATCCTAGCGCGATCCAGCGGTGAGTACTCATCGCAGAGTTGGAGTCTCGCGACAATATGCTAACTCGATATTGAAGTGTTCGTAAGCCGAAAGCGACGGGTCCTAAGGTTCAGACCGTCCGATTGATGGCTCCATTGTAAGCTACCATCTTCATAACCGCTCTTTGCTTGTAATGGCACTGACTATCTTATAGCTCCATGAAGTGTCTGCAGTGCGGTGAATACATATACAGAGGACGAAAATTCAAGTGAGTAATCTCTGGCGTTAAGCCTCAGGAGGTTTCATCCGAGAGCACTTACTAACCAGGTGTGAAGCGCACGGAAAGAGACCCCGCTCGACGAGAAATACCTAGGCATTCAAATCTTTCGGTTCTACATCAAATGCACACGATGCTCGGCTGAGGTAGGTGCAACAAATTCATCATTCTTCTATTGTATATATATGTACTTACACCAAACTTATGCTTCAACAACCCCAAGAGCTTTTTTTCTTTCTTTTCTCAATACGACGTCGTGCAGCTATATTGACTATTTCAGATTTGTTTCAAGACGGATCCAAAGAACAATGACTATGCTTGTGAGCGGGGTGCAAAACGCAACACAGAGCCATGGCGCATAGGACGGGAGGAAACGGATGAGGAGCGACTTGACCGACTGGAAAAAGAGGAAGAGGAGCGCGATGCTATGGTGGAACTTGAAGCAAAGACTGTCGACGCGAAGCGTGAAATGGCCGTCGCCGACGCTCTAGACGAGATTCGAACCCGTAATGCGCGCGTGGAGCGTGCAGATCGAGATGGTCTGGAGGCCAGCGTCATCCCAACTATTGATGAAGAAGCCGAACGCCAGGAGAGAGAAGATGCGGAAGCGGCAAAACGCGCATTTTCCGCAAGGCATTTGGACGACATGATCATGGAAGAAATCATCGATGATGGGGAGAGTACGAGCTCATCATCTTCATCATTGCCCCAAGAATCCAACGGAAGTGTGTCGAAGCCCACTGCGCCAACTGATTCAGCGGCGGCTAACGGTATATCCACCGACATGCCACCGCCATCCTTCAAGCGTGTGGTGAAAAAGAAGAAGGATCACGCAGCACTGTTAGGGATCAAGAAGAAGCCATCATTAGTTTGATGCAATCGGATGAAGTGTATACGATGAAAAACATGAATGGATTGTTTAGTTAGCATAGCGGGCGGTGTATCAGGCGTTCTTAGGACTATCGTGCGGAAATCAAATGAATACTTTCCCTTATTCGTTGTTGATGTCGTTGATATAATGGATCGAGGGTAATAATACGTTCTATGCACAATAGCACCGAGAAACATATCATGTTACTCTTCTCCCTTCCTAAATAATTATGATTCAGCTGTAATTAGAGCAGTCGTGTTACAAGTATACCCCTCCAGGATTGATAATTCTTAACAGCAGTTATAACACACAGAGCACATGATTGGATAAGTTCAGTATAGGAGCAGTTAACTGTTTATTTCTTCGTGTATATCGTGATAAAACCATTGACTATGGCGCCCTCCGTTCCTTCTACGCTCGCTAATGTGTACAATTTTCTATCCACCAAAATGGCGTTGCTTGTTTTCCATGACCCATGCTATGCTTCGTGTGCGCCATACCATGATGGAATGCCTGAACGCCACGCTAAAAAAGACAAAAATTCAACCCGAGCCCGCGCTATGTGGGAGAGTCATTGTGTACATAAGTCGTTTCATCAGGGCCGCCAACCTGTGGCGACGTGGTGTGCGCATGTATGTTGTGCACGGGTTTCGATGATGATGATGATGATGATGATGATGATGATCCTCAGATGATATAGATCGACAAAATACGAGCGCGCTTTAAGAGTGATACTCGTGCGTGCCGTTCACGCCTCGTGCTGAGCTGGGATGGCTTGATGAGGTTCCGTTGGGCATGGAGGACACCGGTGGTGACTGGCTGCGTTGGCGACGACGAGACGAGGCCGATATGTTGGCCGCTTCCATCTGTCTCTTGGTGTGGGAATGCATAATTCGGGAGTAGCTAGCCAGATCGACGGGTGGTGACATGGTGGTGGGCATGGAGATGGTGTATGTTCCTCGAGAAGACATTTTGATGATGTGTGATTTAAAGTAGGTATTGTATATCGAGGTGTGAGACTAGTTGATCTAGAGTTGTCGTGATAAGATATTGGAGAGAGTTCGTGGATGAGGATAGGCTTTGATGAAATGGTTCTTTGGTATGATGAAGCTGTTTGTTTGTGATGATGAGTAAAAAATAAGACGGAATAGTCTTGGGATCTGGACTCGTTTATATGCGAGAATAAGAGAAAGACAAGATGACTAGTATGACAAGACCTCTGACTTCAGAGGTGGGATCATACAACCAGACGCTAAACAGGAACGGTCAGAGTGGTGTAATGCTCGATACCCACCAATGTACGTAGGATAGAAACCCTTCTCCAATTCTCCAAGCCATTTGTCGTGCAGATCGACAGCAAAGCTGTTTCTGGAGAATGGACCAACGGCGGGTGAGAGACGAGTGGGTGTAGGGCCGGTGGATACCCAGGCCAATCAGGCCTCCAGTTCAGTTAGGGGTCTTCCGATTTTCGCCACAAATGATGCAGTGTGAGAACCGGGGAGACATGACTTCCGGTTGGGTCTAGATTGGCTCGTACGGGGCCGTTGCTGCACTCGTTGCCAATGACATGCTCACGATGACGAAGGAGACGCATGCGAGCGCACCATCTTATGCAGGGTACTGCGGGCTAGTCTCAATATGGTAGGACCCTGCAGATCACTCGAGGCGGTTGAAGTCATCGCATTATGTCATCCCATTAGGCCCCCCATTGGCCCTTCTTGCCATGTGTCAGCCTTGAGGCGACGGCATACCGAATCTTGCAAGATAGTGGAAAAGCTAGGAGATCAACTTTGATCGGCCCCATGCGGCTCGCAATTGCTCTAGCTCTCAAACACTAGTAATTAAGATAGTTAGAAAGAAAATGGTTTCCAACGGTGCGTCGAGATTCTGTAATTTGCCTCAAGGCTTTTGGCCAGTGTGCCAGCTACTGGAATTGCATCACAAAGGCAACATTGGGTAACCACCTCAAATCTATTCACAATTTTGCCTAGCAGGTGACATCATAAGGAAATGGTGAACTGTATGCGTTCTCAAGCGAGCTAGTATTCTGACGCACCCTTCACTTGAAACAGATTTTCCGCATTTCAGTAAGTATGACTGATATAACAGGTCTTCTTGAAAATTCGTTGCTTAGTTCGAATTGTCTGGGATTTTTGTGGGTTGATATCAAGGGTCCAGCATATCTACATGCATTTTGACCTTACTACTTGGCAAGGCGTAAATATGCAGCAAGTTTCCGGTTTCCTATAAGAATGCCTTGAATGCCTACGCCTTGCGTCGCTGTTCTTCGGCAACACGAGGGTGCATATTAATAAATACATATTTGAACAACCTATGGTTCCCGCCCGGGGAGAGACATGGATCCTCCCGCTTCCGGCCGTTTGAATCACCTAAATTGTCTCACAATATAGAGGCGATGGTGTAGCGAAGGCAGACTCTACTAGATGGTTATGAAGTCGATAAATTAGGCTTAGATGCCAAGCCACTCTCGGCAGATAAAGAAAATCGCACCCCTGTCCCACTAACCTTGGTCTACAGGATCTGGGCTCCGACCCATAAATGACGTCAATCTATTCAACAACACACATGGGTGTGAATATATTCAGACAGAAAGGTTGTCAAGGTTGTTTCTCTTAATCAGTAGCCGAGAACTTCTGCAGCTTAGTAGGGTAGGATTAAATATCTGTCCATCTGAAATGCACCATAACATCACACCGAGATGGAACACACAAGGGGGGACCTGCAGGAAGAGCAGAAAATGATACACGTCCAACAACAACCAGAAATCTCTACAACACATTGAAAGTTGCGTACCTGAACTGCGTGGTTTTCTGTTTCGTCATTCTACCGACCTCTATGAGCTGTGAGTGCTGGGGCTGACCTCAGCAGTCGTAGGTAGCAATACTGTCATGACAAAACTGGAGGCAAAATACAATTCTAGTCCACCAAGCCAATCTGCATTGCGGTGTGGATGGAATCAGTCGTCATTGACGTGGACTTCGCCTTACAACAAAACATTGAAGATACGTTTCAGCATCGATATTCATATAGCCTCATCAGCCCTAAAACTACCGGGTCCCATATTCATCCTTCGTCATGCCCACTATTCCTCTATTAAGCTTGTCGCCCGCGCCTTTCCTAGAATAATAAGTCCAGATCGGGACCCTTGAATTATTACGTCGTTTGCATTTGTCCCCCTTTGGTCGATCTATGGCTCTGATTATACTGGGCAAAAAAAAAAGTGAATAGGACGTAAGTACGAACCAACCCTTCATTGCATCACACAAGCCAACCATTCAGAGATTACCTCATGCTTCCTCCGTTTTTGTGAGGTCTTGAAACTAAATGATTATTGAACTCGAAAACAAAAATGATATTTCGCCAAAGATCTTTTATCGCGGCCGTATTTACAAGGTAATGCTGTGGGATGACGTATCAGTTCCAGCCATCGCTATCCACACATTTCATCCGGATAACATCCGCATCCAGGCGATTAGAAATCGGAGAATTCCAGTACGTTCATAAACAGTTCGCTAAGTTGCTTGCCTAAGAGTGTTCCTATATGAGTTAAGATAGCAATACAAAGAGCTTGGCCACTGACCTCATATTCCCATGGCCCACGTGGGAGATGCTGGGGGAAACAGTTCGTATTTAGTCAATAGCCGCAATGAGATTGATTTTCTTTAGGTAACCTCCAGTTGGGTGTCACCCTGCGACATATGCGTCGTATACCGCCACACAATGCACCCTACGTAACTACGCACCATGGAAAGGATCTTCAAATGTGACGGCTAGCATCCCTTCTCGCATAACGAGTAGGGTCGGTTCTAAGGTGAGATTATAGGTAATACACTCCTAGCTGTAGCCTCCACCGCTAATCTATACTTACACATGCACACACCCCGTTCTGTACCCTTGGAGAGATAGTCGAGATAGTCAGCTCTCGTTTCTGCGACGTCACACTTGCTAATATCACTGAAGTGTATAGCTACCTAGGTATCTACGATATTAACGCACTAGGAATCAACCACCGATCCAATTTCGCTCGCTTAGGATACTATAGGTCTCCTATAACACACCCGACGATATCTTGAACCTACTACGTATGCCACCAAACTCCTCATGTTGATCAAATCTGCATAAGGAAATAGAAAGACTACGGCGGCGATACCCTGATCGCCACTTCATTTACGGTTCATATTACGTAGATCGAGCCGCTCTGAGGTCGAAGGTGTCTTGTCTCGATTGTACGTACACACAACAGATAGTATGTTACGCCAGTTATATCGTCAGAAGCCGTAGGGAGGATGATGTGGTATCCCAGCTTTAAAAAACCCCGACGCTACAGCTTCTGACGATCAAATCGGGGAAAAGCTATCGACATAGCAATATACAAAACGAGAAACCGGATACATATGCACAACCACTTACCATAATACCGCTAGCGTCACAGTCGGATAGCGTTGTATAATGTTGCCCCTATTTGGTCATCCTATTTTGGCACGTGGCGCTAGTTGGAAAGTGATGACCTAAACGTTTCTCGAGATTATTAGGGACTTTACATATCTCTGTGAGCTATCGTATATGCAGCCACTTGACCCCTGAGCTCGCGCCTAGACCACCAGTCTGAGACCTACCACAAAATTAACAAACTCTTCCCTCCCTTTTGTTCTTAGTGGTTATTGCGTCTTTGAACGACTAACGCGCTCCTGCCTTCTGCAAGCTCTCTACTTTCGATATGGCCAGTAAACTTCAAGTCAATTCCATTCCATGTGATCGACGAGATTTGGGACAACGTAGAGGATTACAAAGGCCCATTAAAGCATACAGCTCATTAAGCTATCAACTATTCCATGAACAGTCCTTTCTTAGAATACCTCACTGGAGAAAACACTAGAAGAAGCTTTTTCTCGACCTCGAAGCGCCTCTCAGTACGAACCCCCCCGAGGCCTATCGTCAAGGTACTCAGCTAATCTCGAAGTCTGCAAATAGTTCGATATGGTCCTTAGTATGCATATCACCGGAACTTGCTGAGTAGAAATATGACTGCCTTTTAGACAATATATAGATATGGAATAATACATTTTACCAACTATTCGATAGCTTAGGAAGAGGGAAAAGGAGGAAAAGTTTAAAATTCTCATAGTATTGGTATATACATACGTGTTATTGCGAGTGAGCATAGTAGATAAACAATGGCTTCTGTCTTCAATATTGATCATTGGGATGTTGCCCCTGCTACACCTTATTAATTGAATATCTCTACTCAGGACACCAGACTTAGAGGAGCTTGCTCCTAAGAAATTAAGTAGAAACATTATCTTGTAGGATATGACGATCTCTTTTCCTATCGATCAATAGCTATGCATTTTATAGTGGATTGCTGCCTAATCTAATTGGCGCTATTTACGATTTCCTATAGACGCCTGTTATTAGACGAATACCGCTTCTCGACGAATTGTTTGTCTCTAGCCGAAGGCGTGGTCTGGGGTGCTGGCTTGTTATGTATCTACGGCCGCTATTGAACTCCTGATCATGAAGAGGGCTTGCCTTGGCTATTCTGAGCTGTATGTATGTTTGTAGGCCTTACTCTAATCTATGGCTGCTATTAAGGCCGCCAAACTTGCCGCCAACGATGAGCTACACGGATCTCATCTGTGATTGGATTGAAAGAGGGCCGAAATGACAAAAAAAAAAGTTTTCGAAGGACAATCGTTACGAGTTGGAGATACAGGAAATACGAAAACTCCCTATCCTTAGCTCGTACAATATTCTACTCAAGATCACTAGGGGTACCTTAGACCACATTGACGACGAGGTGGAGGTGCACGAACATAGACTCGTTCGCTACTGATTTTGCAGGGCTACCGTTCTATCATTGCATTACATTTACCAACTGCCAATGAAGGAGCACGCTCTTGACAACGGTAGTTGAAGAGGGGCTGTAGAGGAACATCGTATATGGAGAACATGAGAGATGAAATTCTTCAACTGAAGACTGTATAGTTTTAGCATTTCGGTGATTTAGTAGGAAAACTAATCTATGTATCCGAAACGTTCCTTGACTCAGACAATCCATTCCTTGTCAATCTCGATATGTAATTAGGGCATTATTATGTACGGTATTACCGTGTTCTTCCGTGCTCACTAACGCCTTTGAATTCTCAAAGTTGGGTATCGATTTTTCCATTCTTCCAGTGGTACAAGAATTATACAAGCATAGGATCCCGTTGTTTCGGATCTTCTACGCTTCAAAAAGCCTACGCTCGGCTGCGTTAAGGAAATCGGGATATAAGTTGATGACGAGGTTGCACTCTTGGCGTCACCAAGGAGATGAAGTGCGAATTGAGGATCGGATTCCTCGCTGTCGTTGACTTTCGTTCCAAGAAATGAGGTGGTATACGAAATCCGCGACCGTCGGCTGCGCATTGGAGGGAGAGCTCAGCTCACACTACTCATCGACGCTTTAGTGGCGAAGGCCTAGGGACCCTGCATCGTCCAGAACCTCAAATATACCACTGATTTTGCGCGTAGGTCCCCTCACCGGACCGCTGAAAATATCGAGCGTCCCTGGAGCTCTCGAGGGTGATGGTTCCAGTAAGTCGAGTTCCGGTCCTTCGCTCTCAGGTTGTGTGAAAGGAGAAAACGGTGACCGCGGCGTGATCGGCGATGACAGGGTAGACGAAGAGCTTGATAACGAGGGAAGTACCGTCGATGCATCTAGCAGGTATGCAGCCAAGAGCTGGGTGAGGTCTGCAGTGGCTGCGGGTGGAGGCAGTGAGAAGACCGGACGGCTGATTCGTTTGTATGAGCGCGGCGTCTTCTTGGAGCTCTGGGGAGACTCTAGATTCCCTGCATTGCCGGCTGGAGAGTTTTGATGCGTCGTAGATGCTCGTTTGCTCTGTCGCCTCCTGAGTTCCGTTTGCTTGCGAGGTGACAACGACGTCAGGAACTTGCGTCGCGGTGCGGGTGGCGGCGGCGGTTGCGCTAATGTGGGATTTTGAACAGGACGCCCGAATAGATCGATACCCTGAGCTACGGGGATGTTGCCTGACACGGTGGACTCGGCCTCGCGAAGAAGCAGTTCCATTTGGCTATCATCCAGCTCGGCTAGGAGGTCTAGGACGCGGTCAACCGAGGACCGCGACCGGTGGTGGGATTTGCGCGGCATCTTGGATCCTTTTCGTTGGTTTTCACTCAATTCGATAGCTGAAAGCCTGCAAAGTACTCGCACATTAAAGAGAAATGTTACAATGAACACGAGAAGAAGGGGGTTGTTATTTGAAGATTGGTGATATGAGAAGCCGAGGTGTCCCTCCTGTTCGTATTAATGCTATATTTAATAGGTAAGGGTCGATGGCTAGCAGCACTTGCTTGCTGCGATTGACCAATCAAACCCCGGTAATTATGGCAGGAAGGTGCCCAATTACTGTAAAAGGAAGCATCAGCGTTTCACGTATGCTAGGGCCCTAAGGGGGTTACCTACACGTCGGTAACCTTAGCAGGAGCGCTGTAACTGTAACTCGTTTTACTTTTTGAATCATGCCTCGTCTGTTCCTTGCAAATAAATCATCGTCTAGAACTGCCATGTTTGAAACACAACTTTATCTAGGGCCTATACTTCAGACAGTGTCTCGTCTGCTTAGGCGAGCAGCAACTGTAAGACAACATATACTTAGTAATAAGGGTGGAGCTGCTCGTAATCTTGAATACAAGCCGATCATGATAGAACACATAATGTGACTAACAAAGACGATGACACCACTTAGGTAGGACTCACAATCCAAACGTCTATCCTCATTTCTGTACACTCGTATGGCGGAGGCCGGTCAGCAATAGCCCCCGACGTATGTTCGAAGACGGCTGAGCCCGTGATGAAGCTATATACGACTCAAACGGCGAACGCCACAACCGAGAATCATGAGACAAACAAACAAGCAAACGCCTACGATGAGGAGGCAATATGATGCGGAGATTCATTCATTATGATCGGATGACTATTGTTTGACTCGTGCGAGCCGTGTAGATACCAGTCTGAAAATGAGAGGTCCATGTTTACCGTCAGGGAGTACAGAGTGTTCTCTTAATGAAACATCAGATAAGATGTGAGCATTAAATACACGTACAAACACACACGCACCAGTAGAGCGCGTTCTCGTTAACCCTGTGCCAACAGACATCATCGGAGTCCCATCTCACCCAGCTAAGGCTATGGTGGACTACTTCAATAATCATTGTCCTCATAGCCACTGTCGGCGTAGTAGTTGTTATAACCACCATTATCGGCGTAGTCGTCGTTGCCGTAACCATCCTCATCTTTACCGTCTTTCAGATCGGAATCAGAACCGGAATAATAGTCAGAATAAGAGTTAGAATCAAAGCCCTTTTTGAAGTAGGCAGAGCCCTGGTAACTATAGGGGCCGTTATCTTTCTTTTCACCACGGGCACCGCTCTGGCCACTCTCGCCTTTATTCCTATTAGAGCTGGTAGAAGGACTAGTCTCACTATCCTTCTCTCTCACACTCTCGCTAGTCGTTGCCTTGCATCCTCTATTAGTTTGGTGTTCCTTGGGACGATATTCTTGGTTGTGGTCGGTAGAGCTCTTCTTCTTCTTAAAGGACAGCCATCCCGGCGGAGTAGTCAATACAGTTGGGCTGGGGGGATCTCTGAACGGAGTGTACCTGTTAGAGTATGTTTTGGCAGATGCTAGATTGGAAAGAAAGGATGTATTCACCTGTGGCGCAAAGCACTAGAGTAAGACTCATGCCGAAGGTCGTTTTCTGAGCCTAACTTTTGAGGTTCATGATTATTCTTCTAAGTCAAGCAGGTATGTGAGTACACGCCATATATCTGGAGGGGTATTCCAACAATACCTTGCGATTATCAGGAGTGAGTGAACGGAACATATTCCCTACCCACACGTTATGACTTTCGCCCATGGTCGTAAAGTGTGGCCGATGTATTAGAGGGGGCTAAGAACACTGATGGATGTCGTACTGAAAATTGTGTGGTTTGGTCGAAGTAGTGAAAAGTTGCGCTTTTCTTGTCGAGATGGCAAGATATACTCGAATGCGAGACATTGTGTGACCTTGTTGCTCACCACAGCTGGTGTGCCTATTGGCAACAGGCAACAGGAACACACAAACGCTTAGCTGAGGAGGTGGCTTTTTCTTTTGTTGAGACACCTTGAGATTTCATTCAATGCTGCATACTACGTATATTGGCAAGTACTATTCTCGTCGCTGGCTCAAATATCTAATAACTTGTATACAAGGACTTGGGAACAATGGATTGAATTCAACTAACAATTCTCTTTAGTCTTCAGGGGGATCTTGGCTCACTCTTTCTGCTTAGGATACGTATACAACCTTGTCCGTTTGCCATCTCTTCATATATATAGATTCTGGGTGGGCAATCTCCAACTGGGTGATCTAGCTCTCCCTTACAGTTCAGCTTCGGCCTCGCGATGCCGCCGGCCAATAGCCGCTGTGCCCTCTGTCTATATGTCTTTGCCGATCCCTAGCTAGTCTCTAGCAGCCCATATGGCGCTCAACGTGAATATTATATTATGGTCGAGACTCTGATATAAAAAGTCATGATCATGTGAAGCTTAGTGCAAACAAACCAGCTAACCCATCTTAAAACCAGCAGTAAGCAGAGTAGGCGTAGTCTAGACTCCAATCAAGGAGGCAGCATCGGAAACAAGTATTAGATGGTATTCTACGTTAGATAGATAATTGTGATGATGCGTTGCAAGCCTCAATTCACGCGCTGAAAGTATGGATGAGGAAGGCGAGAGAGCTGAGGTGAGTGAGGACGTTGTTGCATATCTCCTACGTTTTCCGGCGGCCATACTGTACGAGAGTTGAGGGTACACTGTACCTCGACGCCCTTCGCGAACACCTCCACTTGACGCCATTAAAACCCATAAAAGCGTGAACGTCGGGCAGTTCATTTTTCCATCGAGACATCGAAACTGACCTCTTTATAATTTCCCGAGTGACGCTACTATTTTTCGTCTCCCTATTTCCCTAGCCGCGAGGGAAAAATCTTGCGTCATGGCACCACCGGAAATCAGCGTCAATAACCTGACGTATACATTTCCCCAATACGATACGGGGTTAAGCAATGTCTCCTTACACGTGCCGGCGCGTAGCCGCACGCTACTTATCGGCGCCAACGGTGCAGGCAAAACTACGCTCTTACGTCTGCTTGCTGGCAAGCGCCTTGCGCCCAGCAATAGTATCAGCATCTCCGGCGTGGACCCTTTCAAAGAGGGCCTTGAGGGCGTCACCTATCTGGGCCTAGAATGGGTGCTTAACCCGATTGTTCGAACAGACATTGGTGTTGACGAGCTTCTCCGCTCCGTGGGTGGTGATGCGTACCCGGAACGTCGAGACGAGCTCATCTCGGTCCTGGACATCGACGTAAAGTGGCGTAGTAAGTAGTTTCACGAGTGATTTTCTTTTTGGGTTTTCTTGGGTGGTTTCAGGGGTTTAGGGGTTTAGGGGCGAAATACTTGTGAACTACGCTCGGAATGGCACTGACCCTGACTACTGTAGTGAGTGCCGTCAGTGATGGCGAGAGGCGGCGTGTGCAGCTGGCTATGGGTCTGGTGCGCCCCTGGACTATACTGCTTCTTGACGAGATCACGGTAGACCTGGACGTGCTGAGTCGCGCTGAGTTTCTCAGCTGGCTGAAACAGGAGACGGAGACCCGTGACTGTACCATTGTCTATGCTACGCATATCCTCGATAATCTGGCGGGTTGGCCTACTCACCTCGTCCACATGCACCTGGGCACCGTTCGTGAATGGGGCCCTGCGGACAAGTTCCTTGGCGAGAGCGCAAATCTCCGCAGTACGGGCAACAGTCGCCTTGGCGAATTGGTGCTTGGCTGGTTGCGCGCGGATCTGAAGGACCGCGGCCCGCGAAACCTAAAGACCATGGGCACGGAGGGCATGGCGTATTCGACTGGGGGTATTGGTGGCTATGGGCTTGAGCACAAGGACTGAACTCACTGTGCAGACCCGACTTGGCGGAGTTGCCACTTGACACGGGGATTACGAAAAGGGGGCTATGCAAGAGAGGCATTTGGTTTCGCGAATGGCATAAGACGGCGTTGGGCGACTGCACTTAACTTGCATTTGCGGGCGTAGGGTGTTTCAACATGGACCATGAGTGGCGTTTTCGAAGGCGGCCTTCATCATCTGCCCTGGACTGACTGTATCTGGAATGTATGATGGAAGTCTTATGATACCCTTTCAACAATGGCTAGTTGGAATAAGATAGATAACACGGTTTACGGATTACACTGGTCAATATAAACATTTCGACGGGTTCTGTTCCGCAGGTCTTTGCTCTGTCTGTGTTTCAGCTTGGATGGGTTGAGTATTTTTTTGTGTAGTAATTGGTTCTTGGTTTCCGTTGTCTGTATCGTATAGCCAGGCAGTTGGTTATTGCCAACGAGTAGACTGATAGGATGCGAAATCTATACACTCTGAGTGGCACAGGATTGCCCACGAGGCGATTATGACCGGCGAGGGCCTACTGAGTAGGCTGTCCCCGCCGTAGCGTTCCGATCGTGATAGACAATAGGTGTTCAACTCCATCCATGCTATGCTTGTTTAGATAGTTTAGAACGCCACGACGATATTCATCCCAGGAAGCGTTTATACCGCCCCTGTCGCCGAGTGTTCTTAACGTGGCTTTTGTAACGGGGCCAGCGTGCTTCGTGTCGAGTCCCTCGTGTTCTTCCACCTGTTCTTCTAGCTCCCTCAGAGACGAGATTGCGAATAGACTGAAAACGGGAGAGTAGGATAATGACAACAGACTCGCAAGAGAACCACCCATCGAAAGCTTTGTGACATAGGATGACAGATCCTTGACCAATGACCGAGGAATCATACAGCCCTTGGCGTTAGGGTCTTCGTTGCTCAAGGCGCGTTGTCTCCACAAGCAGTTGCAGATGTCCATCAAGAAACCGTTGAACTCGGGAATGTGCTTAGGCGTGTAGTTAATGTCTGCCACATCTATCGCAACCTGGAATCCCACTTTGTATTTGGCAACAACGGCGCATACACGGGACACGGTCAGAGGGGAGGAGGCGAAAAACATATTGTAGATGAGCGTTGCTGGCGGGACGGCGGTGGCTTGACCATGCACAAGAAGGTGAGCATCGGAAGCTAGGGAGGCCGTCTGGTAGTAGAAGTCTAGAACCTTTCCATGTGTTGACACGTCAGGTGACGTTTGGATGAGGGTCAAGCAGAGGTTGTTGACGTGTGCGACAAGGCCGGCGGCACTTTCGGATGCTTGCGAGAGCCTTGTATCTGACGACGCCCAATGTACTATCCATCGACGTAATAGACATGTATAAAACTCCAAGATCTGCATCTGAGAATGTGACGTCCCATCTAATATCTTTTGTTCGAGAGGTTGAAATATATTGGTCAGGAGTTCTGCGCTTGGTTAATTACGAGTGTCAAGATCGTATTATTGTTATCTTTTACCTGGAAAAGCCGCCAAAGGCGTATACGTTAAGATTTCGATGACGAGTTCTCTCCCCTCACGGCCATCCCACGTATTCATAAGTTCTCTGAGGAAAGCGAGAAATATGGGAGGAAGTGCCTAGCAGGCGTCAGTCATAGTATAGAAGAGAGTTGATTGTGCTCATACTTTGGTGGCTATAACGTAACTCTTCAGAGTAAGAAGAATGTCCACGAGACGAATGTCGGAATCTCCCGCCATCAGGTCTTGCGTATACGATTCGAGCCAATTGCATGCACGCGAATGTCCCGTAGCTTCTGGTCGCAAAAGGAGAAGCTTTTGTAGTAAAGGATCACCGAGGATTGCGATTAACTGGTTCGGTAGCTCGATTTTCTCCAGATTCTTTACGAAACCATCAACACTCTCAATTTCTTCCAGTGTTATTGAGTCCTGATTGAATTAGCCAGTGGGAACAGGTGCCCATACGAGATAGACTGACCTCTGTAGCATGAGACGTATGAACTTCAGGAACCGGCCAGCTGCTGGCACCCTTCAGTCTATGGCGTGCGACTCTGAAAGCATCAAGCGGCATTTCCGACCGAGATGCGCGTCGCTGCGCGTGGGCCCGCCGAATCTCATCGAGCCTCTCGCGCCATTGTGAGTCCGGATGCTGGTTCTAGTCAGCGATCATCCGTGATACCTACTGGTTTTCGCCCACGCACTTTAAAAGCTGATGCTTTACCTCGAATAGCATCTCCGACGATGATCTCTGGGTAGTAGTCTTTGTACACTCTCAAGAGACCTGTGAACGATGGGTCACCACCGGTTTGTCTCGACAGCAAGAGGCTGCGAATCCGTTAATAAAGAGCCAGGAGATCCGTTGGAATTGATACTCACAGGGTTTGGATCCTGTGTGGCCGAACATGACGGCGACGTGTTATGAGTGCTAGTAAGTGACATGCATAGGTCCTAGAGATATAAGCTAGGAACAGGTCAACTCATACCATAACAAGGCCTACCTGAGCGCGGCGGTATCAAGTAGATTGAAGAGGACTGGGTACGCCCGTACGAAGCAGATGCGATCCTCGGCAACGTGTTGTATCATGATGAGCCATTTTAATAAAGCAGCTTGGACGGTGAGAGACGGCTTTAGCTTGCCATGACCAAGGCATCCTATCACCTTGATGATGAGATCTCCGCTTACAGACGTCGCAGGGTACAAATTCTTGATAATGGCAGCAAGACTCGCTTGGTCCAGAAAATTCGGCGTGATGACCAAATCAATTAACTCGCTCAAGTCAGCCGGCAAGAGACCATGGTCGTAGGCGAACGATGTCAACTGTTCGACTGATGGTTTGACACTCGCCCCCCGCTGCTTTGCTGGTAGTTTTGATGCTTCCCAGTTTATTTAGCCAAGATCAAGAACTGGAGAATGTGATGAGCATACCTCGGAGGACATCAGATAATGATTCCTGCATTTCTGGCGACTTGTCGGCGGAAGGCGACCCAGCTTGGGTTCTACCAAGGACATGCCCTTGCGCCTCTCCTGATTCGTCATCTGTGTGTAAAAACACCGACATAATGGCGACAAATGAAAATTGAGGTGGCGGTCTCCATGTACAGAGGGCTAGACATGCATAATCGGGAAGATATGGAAGTTCGATGTTGTGTTTCTCTGGTTATTCTATTATGGACGCACATGGAGCTGCCCGGTGTTGCGAGCCGACGCGCTTCACACTCTCTCATCAAGCGCGCCGTCGCACCGGTACACAATTGTGCCCCGGTTATTGCCTATGTATGCGGTACTTGCATATCTAGCACATACAGGTCTCATTCATGCCACCAATGTCGTGTTTTTCAATTTTAGTATAGAACCCTTCATTTTTGGACGTATCCTTATTTTGTCAACTGCAACATACATCACATCATACGTGTCGTACTGTAGGTAGTTGAAGTCGGAAAGCCTCCAAGTTTCATGTTGCACTTAAAATTGAGACTGGGGAAGCACAACGCTTACACCACCCAATCTAGTCTAGGAGGTAGTACTAGGCAGGAACGTTTAGCCGATAAAAACAAACACCAAATACAGCAGAGGTACAAGTTGAACAAGTTGAAGTGTCACAGGGCCGAACAACATCAGACCAAAGGTTAACGGCCTGGGCGTTACAGCTCAATCTGGGTATGTACTACCTGTCTCGGTGTACACAACGCTAGCCCATCATCGGTGTTTGCAACCAGACTAAAGAGAGAGGGAGAGAGGGAGAGAGGGAGAAAAAAAAATTAATAAATAAAAAGAGAAAGAAAGAAATGACATGTACTTTCTTTGCCCTCTTGCATCGTTCTCCGGATGTCTATCTCCCATCCTCCATCTCCGTCGTCCCCGGCTCTGCATTCTCCACCAGGTTAGGGATGCTCCGTCGCGCAACTACTGATGCAAGACCTGACCAGACCTGACCGGTAGAGTTCTAAACCCTGACCAGTGTAAGGGTACATGCAATGAGGGTCTGTGTTACACATCCTCACTTTTTTTTTTTCCCTTTCCCCTTTGCTACCTCCAATCGTCTACCGTCTCCCTACCGACCTACCAACCTATGAGGAGTGCATGAGGTTGTCAGCCTACATGTGAAGCCCGCTCTCTCGTGAGAAAAAGGCAAATGCATGGGTAGTGCAAAACCGACAAATCATTCACCGTGGCCCCCCTACCCGTGTCCGTGAGTCGTTGTGCAACTCGAGCTCGTGTGGTCCTCGCCAGACCTGAGCTTTTTCTCTTCCAACGTGCCATCGACCCATGCGACCCCAGGCTGCTACCTATGGCTGCTACCTACCTACTTATGGCTGCTGCTACTCTACCACCACTGGCCCTCCATTCACCTATGCACTCCGGGCGGTACTATGCTGTTTGACCGTCCAACATGCCATTAGTATTTATTGGAACCGCGACATGGCCGTTCTCCTTGCGCCCTGTCCTGCCTTGCCCTTGCCCTGCCCTGCCCTTGCTCTGCCCTGTCCTGCTCTGCCCCGCCGCCCTGGCGGTTTGACCTGACCCGGGCCTGACATGTGCGCGAGGTGTGAGTTTGCTCCTCAGAGACATCTTTGGAATTTTACGGAGATTCGCTGGGCTCGCGGGGCTCGCGGGGCTCTGCGACTTGTCTACACAAAAGGCTTACAAGCATGCGTTGGGGCGGCGTGGCTGGCTGGCTGGCTGGCTGGGACCACGGCGCTTACAGAGTGCCGGATCTTTCCCTTACCTCTGTCAAGCCATTGCCAAGTGTGTGCAACATAGACTTTTTAATTATCCCGCCTTCTATCCTCATCGGGCTGCCTGGCTGGAATTCCTGCGTAACCACTCTTCGCGGAAGTGTAAGGAACTGTGGTACCTAGGGAATGGGATTTGTCTGTTCGCACAACGCCGTACGTGGTACCTATTTACCAGACTCCACTCTGTAAGCATCTCTTCTCACGGCATATTTTAGCTACCATATCCGGCCGTCTTATTGTCTACTTGCCTGTCATGGTTTGACAACGTTGGCATGATTCAGGAATGAAACGCCTAGATAGAGTCCTGTTCGATTTCTAAGCCGGTTTATACCCACAACTCTTCCTATTTGCTAATGACGTGACTCCCAGACTTGTTGAGCCCTTGTTACATATCGTCATTGGGGTCTTTTGATTGATTGCCTGTTACGGGTCGTCAGCAAGAGTTGAACCAGCTCTTCTGCCGAGACTCAAGACCGGGGTTCTTCGGGTGTCATCGTGTTAATTGGCCTGTTCTTCTTGATCGTCAAGAGTTGCCGCATAGCGCAAGCTCTCTCCCGCGCATCGTGCACTCCCTTCTGGAAAACCCAACTCTAAATTAGGATTGGCCTTCGTCCGCTAAGCGCGACCGACCCCTATAACACCAGAGACCTTGCTGCCAATCACTCTATCATACACCGCCACAACCCGTCCAATCCATCCACCCTCCCCCAAACCACTCCACAAAGATCTTCCCCGAACAAGGTGATATCCTAGCTCCCGGACTAGGTAGTTGCGTCTGTCTCCCGCGAAGTCCTATCGCGTGTTATCAAGCTATTCAACTACCTTGAGATCGCCCCCTTCAAAAAGCCCATGTAATGAATATATATTGACCTGACGATGCTCACATCGTAGCTTCTGCCCAACGGCGTCTCTTGTGAGTCTACGAAAGCCTGAGATGGCCGGAGCTCACCCAACTTTTATTTGCTTGAGCTGACCTTGTACCGGCAGAAGGTTTGTTTCATGGAGGTAGGGGGGCTCTTGAAACAATTCTTGCTTGCCCTCCGGAAATGATTTCAGGTCAATCTGTCCTGACGCCCGGAAATCGTGGAGGTCCTCGTCAACCGCAGGCGACAGTCATCCGAGACTACCAGGCCTGTATTCCGCTCACCAGAATTCTGGGGGAAGGAGACATTGTGCTGCTTCTGACGCCAGTCGTCACGCCTCATGAGCAGAATGGCAGTGACCCTTTCGAGCCCTTTGGTCGAGCGCTGGCCACTAGACACCCATGGATTCGGCACGTCCCCTACACTGCCCAGAACGGGATCACGAGCACGCATGTTGGTTTTATAAAGCGGGCAAAAGCGGTCATCTTCATTATTTCGGGTCCACCGTGCGCCGGGCAGACGTCGCAGGCCGACATTGCCGAGGTCTCTAGGACTTTTGGAGACGAAAAGCCGCACATTATTGTGGCGTGTGGAAACGTCCATGACTCCGGTCTCGTGGAAATCAGCTTTCCGACGATTGTGCAGCTATCCGGGTACTCCTCGACGGATCTGAGGGCGGCGGCGGCGGTGCTCTTTGGTGAATCAGCGGGAGCCGGTACGAGCGGTGTGAAGGTGCAGGAGCTCATTATGGCGCCAAAATACTGGCCGCCGGAAGAATGGGACGGACGCGACGTGACCCCAGTGTACGATCTCTGGAATCACTGTTTACCCGACCAATTTCACCTCGAGAGATTTCCCTTGCAGAACTTGCTGCAGCGAGACGGATACGCCATGCATTTTGTCGTCAGACTTCCGGAGACGCGTGAGATCATCGGTTTCTGTGCGACATACACGACATTTGTCGACAAGGCGGGGGAGCGGTTGATCGGATCTCTCGCTATGATTATAGTGAAGTCTCCATATAGGAGGCGAGGTGTTGGGAGAAGTCTCTACGAGCACGCGCTGGGGAGGTTGAAGAGGATTCGCGGCGTGGACCGGCTCAAGCTGGGTTCGACATACCCACGCCTATTGAGCGGCATACCTGCAGGCTTTTCCTCGGAAGAGTGGTTTCAGAGGCGCGGATGGCCTATGGACAGGCGTGGCCCCGGACGCGGGCAGTACATTTGCGACTGGTTATTAAAAATTGAGGACTGGCCAGATGGAGGGTTTTCAACGGTACCTCCCGGGTCGGTTTTTCGCCAGGCTACGTTTGATGATTTTCAAGCCGTGTTGGATTTCATTGAGAAGGAGACTACGCGCAAAGACTATACGGGTTGGTACGATCAGTACATGAATCTCGCCCATGACGGACGATTGAACGACATCATTTTGGGGCTGGACCGATCACGAATCGTCGCCGCTGCGTTGGTGTATACACCGCATGATGGTAGCCTTGGATTGGATATTCCTTGGGCCCGAACGATTGGGCCGGATGTGGGAGGCGTGACGTGTATTTGTATTGCGGGTTTGTAGCAACATGCGCCTTACCTGACTGCAAAACGAAGGGCTAACTTGAGCGATAGATGATAACGGCACGATGACGAGTAGCAAGGATACCATCATGATCAGACTCCTCGATGCCTGTATCAATGTGCTACGGGACCTAGGTATGCAACGTATATATCTCGACGCCATTAAAGGTGGCGATGAGGGATTTCAATCAATGGGTGAGCGCTCTCAAGTATGTATAAGTCTCCATTACTAATAGGATCAGGTTTCCAAAAATGGGCTAGGTATAGTGAGCTCTGGCAGCATATATGATCTTTGAGTCCGATGAATGACTCATCAAAAATTAAAATCTGTGAACAGGTCCTGGGCCATCTGAGCAGCCAGACTCGGACGCTGCAGGTGGCTGGCTGGACGAAGATGATCGATCACGTTTTCCTATGAGATACCACTTGGCTCTTTCAAGATACTGGGAACAAATGCCCTCGTTAGAATACCCAGTTCAACATAGCGACCTTCCATTCCTGCTCTGGTCTATCGCCGTGACAAAGGCCCGCTCAACAGACGACTTTCAACGTTGGTGTTATGGAAAGTCGCGATCTTAAGCTCAACTCAAATCTGTGCTTTCTTGGAAAGAAAAGGGGATTCAGATACAGATGACCCATCATCCATATGCTTTGCATCTCGACTGGTCTTCCACAGAGAGCGATAGACAGCTCTCGGGAAGTACTGTGCCTCATCCTCCCAAGGAGTAGGTACAGACCATATACATACACACATTATTGTACATAGTTGGGTTGGCCTGAATGTACTACCACCAACACGTTAATACCATATCAATAACATTTGACTACCTACATGCTCAGGTCACTCCACATCTTGGCGGTTTGCTGGCAATTGTTGGACCTTGGACTCGAGCGGGGGTTCGTGGGGGCGAAATCCTACGAGAATATCTTTGAGGAATTTTCGCTCATCAAGGCCAATGGGAGTGAGACCACTTCACCGACTCTAGTCTTACTTCATATCGGTTGTTTATTTTTTGGAAGATGACCATAAGGATCGGGAGCCTTAGATGAAACGAGGGAATAACGTGACTACGCGAAGCTAGCTATCGGTGATTTTTTCAAGCTGAAGCCCACTGGCTTCTCGAATAGTTCCGTTGCCACAAAGCCGCTTTCGTTATCAAATGAGACCTGCTATTGTATTTTACAATAAGTTACATGGGTCTCTGTAACCCCCCCTCCCCCTTCTATTCCGACTGTTTTCAGCATGGCTCACTGCATGTCAGCATCAAAGTACCACGGCGAATCAGCTTTTACATCCGGGGTTACAGCAGTTTCTGACCTTTCCTTGTCTTACCCTGACGACCAATCTACGTCTTTCATGCGTGTTGTGTTGTCCTCAATACAGCTTGTATATATATGCATATATTGGAAGGCGTGTTCACAAAATCTAATTTCGCCGCATCGATGTCGGGTTGGCATCCTGAGAGGCTGGAATGGTTTCTGACACGGCTACAACAATGTGTCACGCGCCAATGTTTGAATCATCAGGGTGGCACAACCGCAACCAGCGTTGCATGCATGAAGGCAGCCTGCTGGAGTTCGAATGCGCGCGATCCCAACCCCCAACTTGCAGATGCGCCCGCAAGCTATCGTCCTCGCTCAACCGTCAGCACAGGGCACATCGCTCTAATCCGTTCCCATATTGACACGGTCGATCCCATGTCCGACATCAAGTGATATTTTATTCGAACCAGTCATTTACATCATCGAATGCAGCCCAAAACCTGCCCTGCAGGACGCCCATCCCGCGGCACGGCTGTTCGTTGTGGTTATTCGCTCTACACTAAGCTCCATGCCTTCATACGATGCTCACCCAAAATACCTAGCCAGTGCATATATGCGGGAGCGGCTCCCGCGAGCACAAAAGCCAGGCTTGCTACTCTTTTGGCTAGTGTACGACTCGGCCATCCCAGGACTCTTAACAGCAGATTTAGCGTAGCTCAAACTCATGCGTGGCACTGTAGACCTCCTAAGCATACCGGAGTCATCTTTGTGTATCAAGCACTACTATCCATAAGAACATGGCACCAAATGGCTATCGCTTTTATAGTAGAGATCTGGCACGATGGGCTTTAGCTGCATGCAAAATATCATCTCGACTCTGTTGACGTTTGGTATATACGAAACGCATCCATAAACATATAGGCATATAGCCATACCCTCCGGCTACTATAGTATGAAATATAATAAAATCTAATATTAATCTAATCAAGAACTGGATTCAATGCCCTTGCTGTGTCGTTGGTATTAGACAAGTCGGGTGCGATATCTGCTTCAACGGCGTGACCGCCTGCGATCCCATTGCCCACCTGGCGGCTCAAGCCGCGTTGCCTGTTCATAAGCGGCCACAAGGTACTAAATTAAATCTTGTTCATCAAACCACCGATTACGCCAATCTTCCGAGGGGCTGCTGTGTGACACCTACCTATACCCTCCGATTCTGGGATCAACTTCTGTACTACCCGAGAGCCTATAATCGTGTCATTCGTGTCAGGTGTAGAGGCCAGAACCAAGACGCAGAGGAAACGGTGAGAGGTGGCGACGACCACAGACGATAAGTCGACGAGTTGTGGCATCAATAGACATGGGTACCCTTACACGCTTCGTGGTCTTGTGTTAACTCTGTGATTCACCAACCATCATCGTACGCTGCCTCGTCTGTACTCTGTGTATGTGTGACTTTTACATTGCTCGTGCTTCGTGATCTATTTTAAGCGATTGTGTATACAAACCCGACACGAGTCATCCCAAGCCTCTCCCTCCTATCCGGCAAGGACCCGGATCAGTCTAACAACGTCGGAAATCGTCACAAGCACAGAGCCTACTACAGCCCACTTTCGGTCCCGCGACTCCGTGGTGTGCCTTACCGATCTTGATCGGAATTTTGCCGTGAGACAAGAAATCCCATACATATACATACATACCGCTACTTCGGCTTTGTCTGCCCTTTTCACCAGAAAGAGTATACCTCAGGTAACCGAACCTGTCGACCTACCCTACCCTGCATAAGCGCGACACTCGGTTCTTGACACGGCGTCCACCTGGTCCTTGTGAAACATGAAAACAAAAGCACGTATATGTATGGTGCACTTACACACTGCCTAAGTAAGTAAGTAATAAGTAAGTAAGTAAGTGCATACATAGACGAACGCGGCCGAACGGGAGGTACAGCGTCGGAGGGTGATCGCCGACGGACAGATTACAAAGATGACAAAGAAAGATTACACACTTCTCTGTTCTTACCCACCCCCCTCTCAAGATCAAATGAGCTGAAATGCTGTATATCGTTTCCTTACCAACCCAACCCACGGACGGGCCCCAACGTGATCTTTTTTTTTTTCTCTTAACGAACACTGCTTTTTCTCCCTGCCACATTCCCGCAGATCGACCGGAGATCAAGGCCCTGATTCGGCGTCCTCTGTGCTGACATACATGGCAGAATACCATCTTGCATGAAAAAAAACCACCGACCTACGTATGTAGCATACATACTCCGTTCGGCGCGTATTCGTTTTCAAGGTTTTACTCTACGCCGCAGCCTGTAAAACAAGAACCACGCCTCTTGCCTCAAGAAGGGAACCGGAATTTCTTGGCAGGCATCCTATAATCAGAATCAAGTTTGAGAGCCTCAACTGTTTCCCGAAACGGATATCCCGCCACGGTTACACACGTTCTTACACACGTTCTCCGTAGGGGAAAGCAAAAAACAAGGGGCGAGAGGGGAAGAAGAGGAAGAGGCTCATAGGTTTCGCTCGTTCGGCATCTTCCATCCACTATCCTACCTATTCCCCACACTAACCTGTAGGTAATACTGTAGGTAGGCATTCTGCCTTACGGTTCACCTTGCCCGAGGCCTCGCTCGCATATGTGTGTTACCTCCGCGGCTCCATCTTCAATCTGCACCATCTCATCTCGTCTCATCTCACCTTTGCCAGATACCGACATAGCCGAGAACACATGGGTAGGAATAGGTAGATAGAGCCGAGCCTTCCAGAACCACCATACCAGAACTGCCTAGTAGACTTGTCGAGCGGCCATGGCCCTCCAAGTCCGTTGTCCCCTTTCGGCCAACGACACATTGGCTTGTGTGCCCATCCCGTGCTCTGTGCTGTCGTGGAACCTTGGATGAGTGAGGGTCGCCGATATAGGTAATCGCGATTTAGATTGTCTATCCCCATCTAGATAGAGTAAGACATGAAAGAGATCGACCTCAAGATATCTAGAACATAGCGTACAGTAACGAGTAAAGGAGATTGAAAGTAAATAGATGTCTGGGTCTGAAACGTAGTTGCTTTTCCCTTCATCTCGCCCTCTAATCTACACGAAAGATCTACCGCTATACTTGCTATACTTTCCGTGAAAAGCGAAGAGAAACGCAAAACACCATACCCGATCCCGGGATCAATCTTGCTATAAACATGTAATAACAGTGTCTAGGGCAGAGAGGTGAGAACCACTAACAATCGCTGGATAGAAACATGACATGCTCGTGCCTCGTCGTCATTCTCATCATTCCCCCGACCCGCGTATGTTCTGGGCGGATGGCCTTAGCTTATGCTCACGGTTTACATATATGCAAGAGTGTTGATGGGTATGTAAGCAAACGGAAATGGGTACAGTCAGAAACTTGCCCCGAGAACGCCAACTTTTCTTGACCACGAGGATGGAGAGGGAAAAATCAAACAAACCTGCCACAACCACCAACAAGAGCAAGAGAACATGATAAACTCTAGTGGTATCCTCCTATCCAAACGCCATTGCATAGACCGCTACCCAACCCCTTATTTTGTGACATTTTCCTTTCCCTTTTGACACCAAATTTATGCACACCTACATGTCGAACGTGTGGGGTACCATACTAGAGCAACACTGTGATTCAGACAAGGTAAGCTTCATGCCCACCTTGAAAAGTCAAGACTTTCGACTAGCTGATCGGCTGCTGTGGGCGGCCCGACTTCTGTGTTATCGGCAGTTGCCGTCGAGAGGATTGATGAGCGGTGGGAGTTTTGCTCGCTCGAGTTGGTGAAGAATGTGACCACTGAAGACCGTCTAATAGCTATGCTATCGCGGACTGTGCTCCCTTGTCTAGAGTCAAGCTGCGACGCAGCATTAGAGGCTACAGCATTGCCGTGACTTTGAGCGGTACTTGGGGGTGAAGGCGTTGGTGGTCCATGAGAAGTCTGCCCGTACTTCTCACGCAACCGATTGATTTCCCTGAGACGATTACCCCACGAAGAGATATGTTCTCCGCCTTCGCGGTTGGCCCAAACATGGGAGAAGAATGATGCATTGAGCGCAAGAAGCCTTATGAAGTCCGGCAATGCCTTCAGACTCACGATCTTGGTCTCTGAGGCTGGCGATATCTCGGGAAACCCCGCCTTACTCATGACCTGAACCTTGTAGAAGGAATCCTCCAAGTCCTTCGGCGTCCTCTGTCTAGTAGCGACGAACGAAGCACGGGACTCTGGAGTGATAACAATATAGACGTAGTTGAATTCGGATGGAAATGTATCGAATCGGAAAGGGAGACCGGAATCGTTGAAAACAATGTTGACAAAGTCGTTACCGATATGCTGCTTCTTTTGAGTGCAGCGTGGGTCACGCTCCAGATTGGTGGGCATCTGAGTTGTGACATGAAACACAAGTTCCGTGACGCGGTCTCTCCAACAAAATGTGTACTCGCCGTCTGTATCATACTGCCTATCGAGACCTTGTAAATTGAAAGTCGCGCCTTTTATCTTTGTCAGCGTCCCGAGGCCGTTTAAAAATTCGACATAATCGCTGCTACCAGAGACGTTTGCTAGAATTTCAACCTCGTCCACTTGATTTTCTCCAATATAGATAATGCCGACTTTATGCCCGTCCAAAGTAGAGCTGCGATCAAAGATCTTGATAGCCACGTCAACGGCCTCGATGTTAGGAAGCGGGACGGGCTTGCTCATGTCATTGTATTGGGGCATCGAGGCCAACAACTGGACGAGCAGGTGATTTGGCAGAACAGATGTTGTATCTCTGGTGCCGTCCTCTCTTCTCATGGGCTGCTGATGTGCAGGGGGAGGGCGGAACGATTCGCAGATCGTAAATGACGAGGTACCT
This sequence comes from Xylaria curta, assembly GCA_022495235.1. Lineage (NCBI taxonomy): Eukaryota > Fungi > Ascomycota > Sordariomycetes > Xylariales > Xylariaceae > Xylaria > Xylaria curta. The sequence goes on from MU375947.1 coordinate 29,682, forward strand.
GAAGGTTGTCTTTTTGTGATTTGAGCCCAGCCTGAAGCCACGGCTTGCTCGATAGTCACGATACTGTTGCCAATCAACCACCTCTTTTTAAGAATCTCGCCAAATCGCTCCGGGGTAAACAAAGGATCGGCTGCGGATTCATCAACGTCAGCGTATGTCACTCGCTGCATGAAATCGATTGACGTCTGCGCTTGTTCGTCTACAACCTGCGAGCCATCGACATCTGTGAAAAGATTTTTGGCGATCCACGAGACGTGGCTTGAACGGTCTTCGAGCTTCAATGCGAGAAACCAAAAGATGATGACGTGATACGCTAATGTATAGACATATTGAGGGAGGTCATCGGATGCATTTGGATGGGGAAAGTTATCGGCCGGCAGTGACGGTTTCCTAAACTGAGCCACATCTCCAATGGAACTCGGCCTATAACTTTGTTTCTTGCCCCTAACAAACTGGAGATAACGAACACAAATGCCGAAAACGATCTGGTATTCCTCTTTGCGGAAGTTCTTGTATAAGGACGGCAGTCGACTGAGGCAGGCTAGGAACTCGAGGATGTGCATTGCCACATATGGCTGTGTGATGATTGTAGCCATGCGCTGCAATATGGGGATTAACGTCTTGCTTGTAGACGAGGGCAGTTCATGGCAGCAGATTGTGAGCGCATGTATGCAGCATTTAGCACAACGTTCCCATGTTGTGATTGCGTGAACGAAAATCCAGACGATTTCATCTTCTTCTGACTTTTGAAAGTGTCGATGATAGCTTAATATCATCGTAAGGGCGTGAAGGAGGCAGATTGCAATGTCGGCCTTACGTAGTCCGGAAGCGATAGGCGGTTCCGTCAAGTTGCCTTGTCTGATCTGCTCACAGACAAACCTCCGTAGTTCCTGTAATTGGGGTACGGCACTATGGAAAACGGCATGGTTGCTCAGTTGCGAAGGAAGATGAACAAGAATATAACTGTACACTTCCCAATCACAGCCAGCCTGTATCAGGTGCAAGATTGTCTCGAGCCATGACCCCACGGGCAAAAGGGCCGCCTCTCCCGAACTGCCATTATCAGGACTGCTAGAATACAGCACGGGACTGGCAGTCGATGGTGGAGGTTCTGGTAGCGCGTCCGTATCAGACGCAACCCACAGTGCTTGGCTTGTCATATTTCCTGTCTTCGGAGCACTAGCTGCTCGATATGAAGAAGTCCGTTCTGGCAATGGTGTCTGAGAAAATGAGAGGCCTCGCGTGGACTGAGACGAACCTCCTGTCTCAGATCTGGATTGTCTGGTTTGAAGTGAGGCTTCTTCAGCTAATTTGCGTGCCATGGCCGCTTCAGTCCGGCACAGTGTCGTGGCCAGATTGTTGGTTTCCGTATAGGTAGTGATGAATATTCGATTGGCCCAATCAGCCCTCACACGAAATAGGAGCTTCATGGCGGTAAGACAAGCATCTGTCTCGCTGTGGAGCTTTACTATGGAAACAAGGGTGTCGAAGAGACGAAGCACTTTGGCAACATCGACATTCATGACGCGGAGAAAGATTTGTACGAAGCCCTTCGTAACAACGTTCGCTGGCGTCTGACTGGCTGATAGCCTCGATGCAGAATCAGACGCAGTCGCAGCGCCGTGTGAGGAGGGCGAAACAACGACTGGGCGCGATCGGCTACCACCAACAATACCGCGTAAGGTGTCCGTGATGTAGCAGAACATAGGGAAACTTATTGCAGTCGCGACGGATGCAGCGAATGACACGACCTCTTGCAGAACGAGGATATCTTTTTCCTCAGTTGTCCCCACGACTAGGCGCTTCACGAGGTTGTGGGCAAAGTCCGGCTCCGCCTCGTTGTCTACGAGCTCCAGCATGTCAAAAACATCTGTGATGATTTGCAGAGCCTGCAGTCTTACACCTGCAGATCGCTTTCTGTCCTTGAAGAAGGCGTCGAAGACTATATCCAAGTTCGTTCTCCATTGTGCATCGGAAGGGAAACAGCAACGGAACTCTTTATAGTAATCCAGAACCAGGACCGCTGCTGAGTCGGGAATCACTGGGTGGACCTTGGTGAAAAACAAGATACAATCTTGCCTCTGAATCAGGGGGCCCTGTTGATCCCTGACAAGTCTTTCGACTTGGGACACCAGCCCCAATAGTTCCTTGATTAGCAACGTCTCCGGTTGATCACCGTCTTCTTGAGATGGCATCGAAGTGATGCCCTGACTGTGCTTGGACAAATGAGTAATGGCGCCAGCAGAACAGGATCTAGCGATATCAAAAATCAGTGTCCAGTCTTCGTCCACAAGCACGCCCAGGCTGTCGCCAAATAAGGCATTCGCTAATTTTAAAACGTCCAAGTAAATCTTCAGAGATGATGTCGTCTCTACCACCTTGGACAAGCCGTTTGCTAAGATAGCATAAGGAACAGTCGGGTAGCCTTTCTCGGAGCTTTTCGCCACGAGTTTTTGAAGAATCGAAAGGGCACCTCGGACGTGTCGTGTGTCGTGTCTCTTATCTTCGTCCGCACCCACATTGCTCAAAGTATCGAGCAATACTCTCACCGTCGCTTGGCCGTTGTGTGATCGGCACAGAATGCTGATAGTATGCCATGCATCTTTTTGAGCATCCCGGACTAAGCAGTGGATGGAAGAAAGAATCTCGACACATCGCTTGAGCTTGTTCCCAGGAAGCACTCCAAAGGTAATGATAGCGTTCAGAATACTACTGCATGCTCGCATATCATCGGCATTGCTGGTTAACGAGCATATCTCCAACAACGTGTCCACCAAAGCTTCCGCCGCACGATCGTCAGCAAGAACATAATTGAATTTGATGACGTCTGCTACAAAAGCAAAGAGTTCCGCAAAATCCCTGTCTTCCTTGGTGATGATTGACTTGCCCTTTGGACGCGAGCCTTGCTTTTTAGCCACCGATCTAGCGGCACGTACTATTTCAAAACTTGACCGCAGCCATATCGACAGAAGTGGAAACAAGTCGTAATCGAACCCAGCGATGTATCGGCCGTTCTGAGCTAGACTGACGAGCGCGATGAGTTGAAAGTGGAAATCCTCTGGATTCGCAATGGTACAGATTGTCTGAAAGTACTCTTTTCGTTCCAAGTCGGAGGAAGACGGATGCTTGACACACTCGGCGAGGAGCTCCCAGCCAGTGACGCGAGTGGCCCTAGGGTTGCTTGGCTCTATTAGATCCCTTGCAGCATGCCAGATACTCGATACCTATACATCACTCATCAGTTCTCGATCCTGAAATCCGGGTGATGACTAAACGCACTGGATGGTGAGGATACTGGGCCATCATGGTGCGGAGCGAATTGGCGGCCGCCACCCGCTCACCGGTCGTTCCATCCTTTAACTGGTCGAACAAAGCGACAAACTCCGATGGCAAGACATGGACAATGGGTATGGACTTCAGCTGTTCGATGATTTCGGCGTGGACAACCGAGGGTCCGGATGATTGCGCGGGAATAGGCGAAGACTTGGTCAGCTTGGCAGCGCCAGCAAGGCCCTTGAAGACGCTGGCAAGACCTCCCCCAGCCTTGGAGTCTTGAGAAGGCAGGGGCCCATCTCCGGGAGATGGGGACATTTCTCGTCTTGGAACAGAGGACTTCTCAGTGGCCGACTGGCCCAACGATGCTATTCGATTCAACATGTCAGCTATGGAACCGTGGAACCGTTGATGTAGAGGATCTCAGACTGCGAGACATGTATTGAGCTACGCGAATCGAGAGCAAGCAGGCTGCGAATGTGCTACACTAGATATACATCTCAAGCTAGACAAACGTGTGCGTTCCGGATAAGTCTGCTGAACAAGTGTGTAGGGCAAACCGTACTGCACGCTGGCAGATGTTGCGCAGCGATAGCTCCCAGCGCCAGGCATGCACTCGTAGCACCGGCAGAGGGAGCGGGAGCGGGAGCGTAGGCAGAGGGAGAGGCATGCGAGACTCACTAACCTACCAGCTATAGGAGTGATCGCATGCGAGTCAAGTCAAGATGGTAGCCCAGCAACTAGTCAAGCATCGACAAGGGCGCTCTGTGTGCCTTGGCTCTCTTGACGGCGTATATGTCCGGATTGTATCCGGAAGTCTCGTTCTTCAACCCCTCCACCTCTACTGGGGTAGCTTGTCTGTGGCGCCCTCTGACTCTTGTCGCCCTAGCTTTGACGTCTACAGAATATAGTGAACAATGGTGTTTCCCGAGGTTCGCTTCGCCAGAGAGATAGGTGAGCGTCAGGGGTACACATTGGGAGACGGAGAGCGGGGACGGGAGACGGAGGACGGAAGACGGTGGGCGGCGGTGGGCGGGGGACCGGACGTCGAGCGGCAAGGTTAAGGAACGAAGAAGATGTTGGTGGACTCGTTTCGCAAGGCGCTGTAGATAGTCGGATGGAAGATGGATGTTTGAACGAGGCGGCAGCAGCACGACATCAGAAGGAGCGATTTGAAAGTTAAACTTGAATGCTGATCTTAGTCTGCTGCCACTGACCAGAAACTGACCAGATGAGCCCGCATCTCCACCGTCCATTACCCGTTTGGTCCCCATGCAGCACTGTCCACAGAAGCTATAGAAGTATGCCGCAAGTACCTTAGCTACCTGGCTACCTATTTGTAGCTTGCTTGAGTTCTGAGTTCTACTCCGCAAGTCACCAATAAATCCCCAAATAAAAAAAAAAGTACAGATTCCGGACTTAGACATTTCTTAGACATTTCTACAGCGCTAGGGAAAAAGACATCAGCCTTGTGTGAGGTGATCTGAGCCGCCCTTAGCCGATCCTGGCATATGATGTTAGATCGTACATGCAGTAGTACTGTACAACCGTCTTACCTATGGGCAGTGCGTTTGAAGTAGCCAGTGAAGGTTACTTTTTCTTATGTAGCACGTCCTAGGTGTTTTTTTGCTTTTGTGTGTTTTGTTTTTTTGTATGTGTTTTTCAATCAGCGCAGGTAATCAAACGTATGGATATAAGGTAGTTTGTGCTTCGAATGCCCTCAAATCAGGAATGTCTTCCTGTATTACCGAGCAGCTCTGAGCTCCGCAGCTTTCCAATTTAGCAAGCGGGGTTAGTATAGCTATCAGGTACCTAACCCAGGGTGCCGGGGTCGCCCCGCCCCGCCTCTAAAGAGCTGCCCGGAGCCATGTCAAGAAAAAGTTGACAAGTTCGATATCGTTCTCCAAGTAAAACATCTCTCTTCCTACGCCGCCCAACTGAGAAACCACCGATCAACCCTCGGCCTCCTCCGCATCCTTCTTCCCCAACCCTGCGGGTGTTCTCGCCGACTCAGCATCAGGCAGCCAACATGGCCTCCGACATTGGCCAGATTGCCCAGCTATTAGAGGCGACGCTGGACCCTGTGAAGCACAAGAAAGGTACCCGTTCCCTACCCCGCCATCGGCACCCATCATGCACCATTGTTATCGACTCGCACTCCAATCCTTAACTACTACTAATTCGAGCCACGTTCAGCCGAAAACCTGCTCAAGCAAGAGGAAAAGAAACCCCAATTCTCTCTGCAGCTCCTCAAAATTGTGGCGACCGAGTCCTTCGAACAAAAGATCCGTCTCTCTGGCGCTCTCTGCTTCAAGAACTTCATCCGACACAACTATGTGGTATGTTGGAGACGGAGACGGAGACGGAGACGGCTCATCGTCTTGCCCTGTGTCTCCTCGTATAATCTGCTAACAGCTGTCCTGCGACAGGATGAGGACCGCAATTACAAGCTTCCTCTCGACGAGGTGAACACGATAAAACAGGAGCTTATTGGGCTCATGATCTCGTGCCCCGCTACCATTCAGACACAGCTGGGGGAAGCCATCAGCATAATCGCCGACTCGGATTTCTGGGACAGATGGGACACTCTTGTTCAGGTACTTTCGTTGTTCCCCGGCTATATCTAATTTCCGTCTCTAACGCAGCGTGTCCCGGCAGGATCTCGTCTCTCGTTTTACACCTACCAACAGCAAAATCAACAACGGAGTTTTAGAGGTTGCGCATTCGATATTCGTACGATGGCGGCCGCTATACCGGTCCGATGCCCTATACGCCGAGATCAATCACGTGCTAAACACGTTCGCCGTACCATTCCTCACTCTTCTCAGCGTGAGTCCTCGTTCGCCTGTTGACCCCATGGCTTGGGCGGTTGCATCTGACATGACATAGGCGACCGATCAACAGATCGATGCGAACCAGAATAACAAGGACGCACTCAAAGGGTATTTTGATACTCTCAGCCTTTTGATCAAGGTATTCTATGATCTGTCTTGCCAGGACATGCCGCCTCAATTCGAATCGAACCTAGAGCACATCTCGACACTTCTTCACAAGTACCTTGTCTACGAGAACCCGATACTAGCAACCGATGACGACTCGGAAGCGGGCATCATCGAGACCGTAAAGGCCGATATCTGCGAGGCCCTGGAGCTTTATGTGCAGAAGTATGACGATGATTTTGGTCCATACACTCAGGTTTTTATCTCCAAGGCCTGGAACTTGCTCTCGAGCACCGGGCCCGAGACCAAGTACGACAACCTAGTCAGCAAAGCTCTCCATTTCTTAACAGCCATTGCCGGAACCACGCAGCATTCGGCTGCTTTCAATGACGAGAACGTGCTCAGCCAGGTCGTAGAGAAGGTGGTGCTCCCCAATGTTGCGCTTCGAGAAACCGATATTGAATTGTTCGAGGATGAACCCATTGAGTTCATCCGCCGTGACCTCGAAGGGTCGGATACAGACTCGCGCAGACGAGCCGCGACCGATTTTCTTCGTCAGCTGCAGGGCAAATTCGAACAACTAGTAACCTCGGTAACTGGTAGATATATCAATCACTATCTTGAGCAAGGCAAGTCCAACTGGAAGGACAAGGACACGGCCATCTCGCTTTTTCTGTCCATCGCAGCCAAAGGTGCCGTGACAGCGTCGCATGGTGTGAAGACGGTCAATGAGCTGCTCAATGTTGTCGACTTCTTCCAGCAGCACGTTGCGAATGATTTGGTTGGTGATGCTGGCGTCGAGCCCATCGCGAAAGTGGACGCCATCAAGTATCTGTACATGTTCCGAAGCCAACTAACCAAGGAGCAATGGCAAGCTGCCTTCCAACCTCTCATACAAAACATGGGCTCTTCCAACTACGTGGTATATACGTATGCAGCTATTGCTGTCGAGAGGTTGCTGTACCTCACAGACAACTCTGGCGCTCGCATCTTTGGCAGGGCCGACATCGAGCCATTTGCGAAGGACCTGCTGGACCACCTATTCAAGCTTGTCGAAAAGGAGAGCTCACCCGCAAAGATGCAAGAAAACGAATTCCTCATGCGCTGTATTATGCGCGTCCTCATTGTCATGAACACGGGCATCCTCAGCTTCGATGATATGGTACTTGATCACCTCGTATCAATTACCAATGTCATCAAAGCGAACCCAAGCAATCCACGATTCTATTACTACCATTTTGAGGCGTTAGGCGCTGTCATAAGGTAATTGTCAATGATCACGTCTTTCATGTCACATTTGGCTAATTTCGAGTAGCTGCGCTTCGCCCAACGGAACCTCGAAGCTGGAAGATCGTCTCTGGGAGCCGTTAAACTTAGTCATCAAGGAGGATGTGAATGGTGAGAAATCGTGATCATGACATTCACGTTGTATAGCGCTAACATGTCGCCAGAGTTCATGCCCTACGTGTTCCAGCTTTTCGCCAAACTGTTAGAGTTAAACCCATCGGGAGCGCTGCCTAACCATTACCAGGCCCTTGTTCCCCCATTAATGCTGCCCGCTACCTGGGAAACTAGGGGCAATGTTCCTGCTCTCACCAGGTTATTAATAGCCATAATACCCAGGGCTACTCAGTTCATTGTAGCAGAGAACCAAGTTCAACCTATTTTGGGTATATTCCAGGGCCTCTTGAGAGGCAAGAAGACCGAACCAAATGCGTTTGACCTCTTAGAAGCTATCGCCTTGTCAATACCTCGGTATGTTATGTTCTGTCTATTCGTTCGTTGCAGTGACTAATGCGTCACAGAGTTGCGCTCGAGCCATATTTCAAGAGTATTCTAGAAGTTCTCTTCACGAAGCTCCAATCTAACCCATCAGATTCTTTCAAACTACGATTTGTGCGCTTCTATCATCTCATAGCAGCTAGACCAGAGGCTGGTCTTGGAGCAGATTTCTTCGTCAACCAAGTTGATCTTGTGCAAAACAACCTATTTACACAAATCTACTTGAGTATCATCTTACCAACATCGGGGCAACTCGTTCGCCCAGTAGACCGAAAGGCAGCCGTTATCTCCTTCGCGAAGTCACTAGGTGATAGCGACGCTTTCGCACAACGGTATGTCAAGGGTTGGCGGTTCACTTGCGAGGCCATGCTCAGCATACTCATGAATCCACCCAAGGTGACCATGGGCACTGGTGACGAGGTCGTCAACGAAGCCGACGTTGATGATATCGGTTTCGGTCTTGGCTTCACGCCTCTCAACACGTGCAAAAAGGCGGCACGTGACGACTTCCCAGAGGTGCAGGATATACAACAGTGGGTGCGCCAGTATCTCATGGACGCCAATACCCGGCATAACGGGGCTATTGGCGGATACATGGACCGCCTAACAGACGAGGGAAAACAAGCTTTGCGCATGTATGTGATATAGAGTTTGTCGGGGTGATAAAATGGAATCGTCGAGAGGGGGGTTTATGCACCATAAATATATTAGAACGTCAAGGGGACGTTGCGAAGTGGCAACATGACGGCTTGAAATTGCCCATTTTCAAGGAATGCCAGGTTCGATCATAATATAAAATAATCTTGAGGAGAACTACTACGGTTGGTTCTTTACATAGCTAGGAGCTATTAAAATCGTTGAACTGAATCGTATTTTTGAATCTATATTGCGTTTGGATCGTGAACTGTCGAGTTCTCTCTCTGCAGGGGTATCATATCATAATAATCTCAATTTCTCGCTCGTAACCAAAAAACCATGCTCTCAATCATTCCGCGCTCTCGTCCTTTGTCTGTCTGCCTGCTCCCTATTTCGATGCTTGTTTCAACTTGGATCCCCTCGCCGTGCGCATGGGCGTGCTCTGTCCGAACGGGGTGCGGGGCGTGACGCTCGCCGAGCTCCCGATCCTGCCCCACAGGCGCTGCGCGGCCGGAGTCAGCCCACCGGCCGTCACGCGCGGACTGTTCGGGAACTTGGGCACGGGCGTCCTGTCCACTTTTCCCGTGGCGCCCAGCTGCGAGGAAGTGCGCTTCGACTTCGAGATGCGGTCTACCATGTAGTGGTGCAGCGCCTCGCGGCGACTCTGCTCCTTGATCACGAACGGGTTCGGCGTCGCGTCGCCGGGGCCCAGGTCGATCTTGATCTGTGCCGGGGGCGGGTTCGCGTGCTCGGGCTCCTCGTCGTCGACGAACGCGTACCCGTTCACTCGAGGGGTCTCCCCGCCTGCTGCGGCCGTGGAGGTGGCGGCTTCACTGTCATCTGGTCGCCGTCGGCCCGCGATGGCGTCCCTGACGGCGGAGAGTGAGGGCGAGGGCGGGACGGACTCTATATCACTGCTGATTTGCGGAGCGGGGAGGCGGGTGTTCTGGTAGTTGACTGCCTTGGGCGGGGCGCGCGACGCCGCCTCGGCCACCTGGACCTGCGTCTCCATGTCGTCCGCGATGCCGTCGGGCGCGAACATGAGCGCGTTGCCAGGGAGGGACTTCCAGGTGTCCGGCTGCGCCGGGCGGTCGTCGTCGTCCTTGTCCTTGATGGCGAGCCTCTCCTTCTTCTTGCCGAAGCCGTCGTCCGTCAGGCTCTTGCCGGCTTCCAGCAGCCTCGTTTCGACCTGCCTCTGCGCCAGCTGCATCTTGGACGGGAGCTTGTTGCCGGCCCACAGCCACGCGTACTTCTCGGCGCGCTTTGAGTTCTGCTTGTCTAGCAGCTTGTAGAAGCTCTCGTTGTCTTCGCTCGTGTACTCGGACTGGAAGGCGCTGAGGCTCATGTTGGTGTCGATCTCGGGCTTGTCGTCATGGTCGTCGGCGCGGGTGGGGGCGCTCGACTCGGCGGACACGGAGACGGGCGTGTCGCCCACGAAGCCGCGGGGCGTCTGCGAGCCGGGCGCGAGCGACGTGCCCCTCCTTGCTCTCTGGCGGCCTGGTGTCATGACATGTTGGAGACGTCGACTGGCGCTCGATATCCACTCCGGGTCCTGCGAGTCGAGCGCATCGAGATACTCTTGCTGGGTCTCGCTTTCGAGAAGGCCGGGGAAGAAGTCTCGTGCGATGATATGAGAGAGCGCATCTGTGTAGCTGTCCTCGTCTATGACTTTCTTGGGCCGTTTGATTCGTTTCGGAGGCGGAGGGGGGGGCATCAGCTCAATATCATTTCGTTTGCGCACGAGGGCGGTGCTAGACTTCGTATCTGGGTCCATTGTCGATTATAGGAAGACGCAAGGAAGACGAATACTCAGTCGTGTGTTTTCCTTGTTGGGCAAGAATGACAGTTGGGAATGGGTGAACAATGACGATGGACCCCTTGAGGTTAAGTCTTATCTTATCGATACTGTGTGCTAAGTATCCTGCCTGGGGTAGGTACATAAGCAATGGACGGCGATGCATGTCTCATAGATCATCCAGTCTCTGTACTTTGCACATGTTAACTTCCCGATTCCACATCATACTAAATTTAAATAAATACATAAATACACTGACAATGATGACTCGACACCGCAAGTGCTCCACGATTGCATCAAAGTATGTACAAGGAATTCCTGATAGTAGTGAGTCCAATGGCGCAAGCAAGACCCGCCACTTTGCATTGTTTGCAGTTTGAAGTCATGTTGTGCCTTACACCTCGATCCATGGTTGGTATTACCTACCTACATTGCCTAGGTAACCACAAACAGCCGTATCCTAATCCCCCCGGTGCCTACCCTGACAAAAGCATAAGGTTTCGCTGTCTCATGTGTGTATACGAGGCTATGTTCTTGCAAGTCAGTTATTCTGCTATGAACAAGGTGCGAATACATGTATACCTAAGAATATTCTAACGTAAGAGCTTGAATCATCGAACATACCTCAACTCAGTATCTTGTCTCCCGGACTCTCGTCATCATGGCCAGTCAAAGTACGACACCGTTGGCAAGGATTGCGGAAGAAACCGAGGACGAGGAGCCCAACGAGCTCGTCCCATTTCCCAGAAGACGGAGCCCTACTCCCATACCGGGTCTTCCCGTCAGAAGCTCTCCCCTATTCATCGAGCCCATCCTCAACAGGGGCCCGTATGACCCCCACGACTTCACCAAATTCCTTGAACCGTACCTGATGGATGGTGACGAGGTCCTACACTTAGGGTGTCAAGACGGAGGAATCACCTTTGCACTATGCCAAAGAGTGCATCCCACCGGCCACGTCTTTGCAGTCAATAGTCCTGGTCGAGATACCAGCCGCGCCAAAGAGCTAGCTAGAATGATCAATTTCGAGGATAATACCACCTTTTTTGACATCTCGAACCTAATGAGACTTCCTTTCGACGACGATACTTTCGATATCGTATATGCTTCTGATCTTGTAACAAACCATATATTCGTGTCGAGTATTCAAGCTGATATTTTCACGCCAGATGGTTCACCTTCCGCCGGTGCCCAACCAGTATGCACCCTACAATTGTTCATCCTTACGTTATAGCATGGCTTTTGCTCCTCTATATAAAAAAACCTCATCGAGATCTTTGCTGGGAGCGCTAATTTTGATTATAGCGAAGTCGTTGTCCGCGTTCTCGCAGAGATGAAACGAGTAGCAAGACCTGGTGGTATAATTGCATGCCGCGATCTCGCCGCGCAGCACTTCTTTCCCAACCACGACCTCATAGATATGATTACAAGGACCCTGTTTACAGCTTCTGGCCTAACAGGATGGTATGGCCCTATCATGCCAAAATTGTACTCTCGTGTCGGTCTAAACAATTTCGCAATAACTTGCTCAACCTCCTCTCCGGAAGGGCCAGCAGGTAAGTATTTGTTGTTGCTACTTCTCCCTTTTCTCCCTCCAATCTTTATAGGAGTGCAGGGGATGTAACTCAGGCTATAAATATGTTCTGAGCGCTCTCTCTACTTCTAAATAACTTGTAGGATCGCTAAAGATGGCAATTACTGATATCATAGCAGTGGGCGAGAGAAACTGGGCCGAAAAACTGGTAAATTTGCTGGCGAAAGGAACTGAAGTCCGGAAAGCCTGGATAAGTGCTGGAGTTCATGAGGTCATTATCGACTTGATTTCAGACAAGCTGAAAAAATGGGGGAGGTTGATCGATTCTTGGTATGTGTGCTTATACACGGAAACAATGGCTCAGAAACCCAAGCCAGCCGAGCCAGCCGAGCCCGACGAGCCCGACGAGCCCGGCGAGCCCGACGAGCCCGACGAGCCCGACGAGCCAGATGAGCCAGATGAGCCGGCTTCGACTGAGCCAGCCGCAGACTCAGACGGTGGTTCATCCACGAGCACTGTGAGGCCAAGAGACGATGATACATCAGACCCTGATATCCCCATGGGTGATGATTCCGCGGACTTGATCCCCCCTGATCTCTCGGGCCACGATGTCTAAAATCTCTCTCGTGAAAGCATGGACACACCTTCTGCACATAATTTTACAGCTGTTGCCTCCAACAATGTTTCGAGTACATTAGCGCCAGCGACTTTAGCGACATGACTATAGCGGAGTATAGCAAATTCAATTTCCATAAAAATCACTCATCCCTATAGCGCAATACAGACAATTTCAATTTCACATAAACAAGACTCGCGACCAATCTATTAATCTCACAACATCCAGTGCAGATACCTAGTGCGTGGGAGCATTGGCTTCCTGGTTGGGCTGCAGCAGAAGCCCCTTTAGCTCCTCGGCGGCCTTGATGATGTCGCTCGACTGGCCCTCCCACTTGGCCCTCGACTCGGGCGATATCTTGCCCTCGCTCAGGATGCCGCCCATCTCGGCCCTGGCGTCCGCAAACGCCAACTGAGGGCGCGTCTCGGTGACCCGTAGACCCATACCGCTCAAGATCTCCTTAGCCTGCTGGCTCGCCTTGGAGCCGCCCTGCGCGCCGTAGCTCACGATCGTCAGGGGCTTGCCCTTCCACTCGTTCAGAAGGTAGTCGATTGCGTTCTTGGTGCCGCCGGCCACTGTGTGACGTCCTTTGTATTAGCATACGATAAGTACGAAATGACAGATAAAACGTTTTGAGGGTTTTTTTAGTATACCCCCTTTTGGGTGGTTGATGGGTCACGACGCACCGCCGTAGTTGTACTCAGGGATGACAAGCACGTAGCCATCGTGCTTAGCGATCTCGGCGCTCCAGGCCTTGGAGTGCTCATGTTGAAATTGCGCCATTGCGGGGACCACTAATTTCATTGTGTTTTGCACGGTCAGCTTGTTGTTTCTCCATCTCTAACTAAGTACGAATCCACCGAAACAAGAAGGGTGAGAAGTCAACGTAGTTAAGGGGGTGAAATCATTAAAGCAAAGCACTTACTCGCAGGCGCAACGTTCTCGTTGAAAATAGGCAGGTTGAAGTCCCGTAAGTCGACCGGGGCTATCTTGATATCGGCTGGCCCCAACTCCTTCTCTAGGTATGGCTTGACGAGGGCAGCAACGTTCCCTCCTACCCGCGCGGGGCGAAGGCTCATGGTAATGAGGGCCACGGATTTAGACATTGTGGAAGTGGTGGCGGGTTCTAGTTCTAATCTATAAGAAATAAGGAATGCTGTAATATCTCCCTCGCTAATCTAACCAAGTCTATTCTGCAGATGTTAGTAGAGGTAGTTAGTGCTCGGTATCCTTCTCTCCAGATGCCGCCTGCCTTATATAAGTTGTTTCTAAGCACTACTACTCGAGTCAAAGACCCCATCATGTTTGAAATTCTCTCTCTCAACAAGTAACTAGCCCACCGCTACGGACGGACGAGGCCCCCTCCTGATTTGTAATGGAGCCTTCTTGCTTTACACTCGAGATTTGTAAGAGCATTATTGCATATATATGTGGAGTCTTTCGACGGCTCACCGACTTGCCATAGCGTTTACAGCGCTTCTAGATTGTTGATCGTTCCGTGAGTGGGAATATCAGAGTTCAAAGCCTCGATTTCGAATATTAAAATCCGATTATATGATCACAACAATCACCATTGTATTGTGGATATCGCGCGTTAACGACGCTCATTGGTTGACGATTTCCGTATTGGGATAAAGAAAGGCGAGCCGAGGGGCAGGAAAGTCGAGACGAGCATTTTGGCGGCGGGAAGGATTGTCATTGGTTGCTTTAGTGGGGATGGCAACAAATAACCAGAGAGTTATTGAGTCGTATCGAAGTCTCTAAGGCTTTTTTTACTTCTATCCAAAATACCACCAATTCCACATCATATCTGACTGGCACTGGTGAGTGCTATAATCAGTTGATCAGGTTTAGAAGTCAGCATTGGACTCTCTGGCGCAAAGACGCTTTAAATTAAAGAGCTTTGGTTCTTCGGTTCAAAGCTTTTGGAGCACAACTTGAAGTTGAATTTCCTGGATTCTGCAATCTAAGTATCGACCTCAATGTGTGGACGACAGGAGACATTCCTTATGAACAGAGGCTATGACTTGCAAAAAGTCTTCAGCAGTGCGAGGCTGCGGAGTTTTCCTGTCACACAGACTGGCCCTTGGGTTGGGGAATGCAACTACCCGTCTACCAGGGTCAGGTCGGCGACATCATGTAACTAACCTGCACGTCGGTGTTTGAAGTTTTAAGCTACCCGTGTTTGCTTAAGACCACGCTAATAGCAACACGGACCTGGATTATCTAGGCGAGCAAGAGCGAAGCTATTCGTCTAGGTTCGCCGTGAGGGCTCAAAGGAGGGACGTAGACCTATATGGCCCTCTTTGACGCCCAAGAAGATTATTGTAAAATCACCAACAGCGGTGTATATGTCTATACTGACTTAGACTTTGGTTCTCCAACGCGACACTGGCTGCCTTAGTTGTTAGCTGCTGCTCGTTGTTCCGTTTTGGCCTTGGCGCTTCAGACCCGCCGAAGGGGTCGTGTTGTAAAATTATAGAATACGGAGCTTGTTTATCTAGCTTGTTCTGCTCCGAGTGATGCTGCCCTACCTGATATATACACCTTTTAGATAGAGCTGCACAGCTAACGCGATACGCCAGAGTCATCAGGTATATGATTATCCTATTTAGGTCTTCTGCAAGCCCCTCCAAAGTCAATCTACTTCGTTCCCTTCCATCCAAAAGTAGCATAAGGTTTTCTGATCTCATTAATTCGTAATGCAGAAAACCTCTGGCCATACCAAGATCCTCTCAGAGATCTGTGACATCTCGATGGGTCACAAATGATCACTGGGCTGAGGCAGCCAGACGCTCCTCCCAAAGCTTTGTAGCGGCAACGCCTTCGTGAGATTCTCTGCCATAGAGAGTCGTGGTCACGGTCAAAGCCATCTCCATAAACTCCCTAGCCAGAACTTTATCGTCAATGTGGAGATTCTTGTATACGCTCTTGTCGTTGGTAGCCTCGTAGGCAGATTTCTTAAAATCTACCAGCGTTGCCGCTATGTTGGCACGTGCATACAACCTTTCGACGAACTCTTTGTAACGAGTGTAGCCGCTCTTCGCGTTGGCCTGCTTGCCGTCTTGCCTTAGGCCGCTCCAACTCCAGATGGCGGCCGTTTCGAACTCGATGACAGTCTTGTCGTTCATGGTCAAGTGCGAGCCGTTGATGTCTAAAACCACCCCCCAGAGATGGAGATTCTCGCCGAGACAGGTGTAAAGGATTTCCCTGTCATTATCGTTCTGCTTCCCTGGCGATCCGCTCCAGTACTTCTTGCTTAAGGCCTCAACTTGGTTGAGGCTCTTAGTTGCCTGCTCTAGGTCCGCCATGGGGAAGTGAATAAATATTGAGAAATGGAGAATGATGTTGGAAAGGATGTCTGGTTACCTAGAAGCTCAAGTTCAAAGGCGGCTATGGTCACGGTGCTTGATAATGTAGAGGCAGACAATTGAAGAAATGAAGAGCCTTATATACTAGCTTGATCCATTGCTCGCTTTTTCGGCTCCCCGCCAATCTTACAAGAAGCAACATAGGCAGCGGTGGCACCCGTAGCTCGGCGAAGACAATAGAATTCAATCGCATCAATGTATATTAAAGCCTATTGAAAATGGAGCCTGATGGGTTTTCAATGGCCGGGCAATGCGTTTTCAGGGTCGGCGTTTGGATAGATGACCTGGAAATTCAAGTTAGCCTATTTGATGAGCTAAGCCCGCCTATTGACCAATTCAGCTGACGTACAAATCCCATTGTTTGAAGAGTTGAGAGCATGTAACGCGCCACAGCTGACTGTAGGCTATAACACACTATAGTCCTCGCTTACCCGTCATAGCCGTCTTCAAAGGTCGGTAGGTAGCCTCGTTCTCCCGTAGGCTACAGCCTATCACAGCACTGCCTGAATTGAAAACGTCGCGAAGGATTGTATTCATGCTCCATATCTATACCGAGATGTTGTTGCGAGAGGCTATAGGTTGCGAGAAAACGACGTTACCTGCCGCCTTTGGAGACGATTATTGTGGCATGTGAGCTGCCGCTTTGTCTACTTACAACGCTTCGTCGGCATCCGGATTAATTATAGACTTGTTGACGAGAATACTACCTTATCTTAGCCATTTTTTATGCGACTAGTGAAAAATGTCGCCCGAGATGTCTCGTGAGAAATTCATATATAACCGGTTGGATGAACCGCGTGTCTTAAAGCTTCAACTTGCTAACTCTACGCTGTCCTATCACGAGATACTTACTGAGGCGACTTTCAAAATCTACATACTATCGCGGTCTTCGCTATCACTTATAGGCTAGTCCCAAGCCCGAGTATACACAGCTCAGAAAAGCGGTTCTAGTGTGTCGGCTAGATCAACAGCGAGACTAGAGATCTCGGATCTGATACTCAAATAATTTTGCCTCACGTCCATCTAGCACGAGCAATAAATAATGGACCCTATTCCATCGAACATCCTCGAGGCTTGGACACAGTTCAAAAAACTTTTCGAACCCAACCTGGCCAACCCACCACAAGAAGCGGCAGACGTACAACTAGATATATGGCAAGCAATATGGCAACTAGCAGAATCTGTTGGGGCGCTCCCGGATGGCAAGTTTAGTGGCCCTCAACGTACGGAATTTGCTCGCTTGATCGGAGATCAAGTCGAGAAGCTGGTTAATAGTCTTGCTACGCTCATCGCGGAGATGACCGAGAAGCATCTAACCGAGTTGAAGGAAATTCTTAACGGAGCGAAGGAGTTGCTTATCGTGTCACAATTATCCGCAGCGCCTGTAGCTGTAAAAGAACGTGCTAAGTCGCTTGTAGGGGAGGTAGACAGCTTGTCGCCAGCAACTCCCCTCGGCGAAAGACTTGCCACCATCCGCAAGGACCTGCTCACCCTACTGACAGCTGCTACCAAAGATTCAGCAAAGCTGCCCGAATTACAAAAAGCCTACACTAATCTTGGTGGCCTAGTCTTGGCGGCTGTGCTTGAGACGAAACCCGACAGCGAGCCAAGCGTAGATAGCGCCAGATCTGGCTTTCATGCTCGTTTCTTATACGATCCATCCCGAGATGATGATCTTGCTGGACTATTGCTTAATCCCTCTATAATTACGCCGCGGACTGAGCTGTGGTCCAAAATGCAGGCACCTGGGTGCAAAGAATTGATGACCATCGTCATCGAGGCTTTCGCTAAGCAGTACGGCGGTTTCGAAAATCTCCAGGCACGTAACGCGCTTCTCAAGGCCGGTGTCCCTGCTGCAACTCTTCAGCCAATGTGGAATCGTGCCAAAACAGACGTTGAGAGCCGCGGGAGCGTGGCAAAGCTTCGTCTTCACGGGGCTACCAAATTGCCTCGTGTGGTGGATTTCACATCGACCCTTGCCCGCGAGCTTGCAATGGGCAGTGTTGATAAGGCGCTTACCTTCAAAAGCAACGGCATCTCAGGTGACACACTTTTGATTCCGGAACTCGGCCGCAAGGTCGACGGCCCCTTATCATTTGCTGTGGCGACCCAGGTTGCTGATGAACTTGGTCTCAAACCCAACATTCCTCCAAAAGTTTATGCGAATGGGCGTACTTTACGCTTCGAGCAGTCCGACAACAGCATAGTGGCGCTCAAGTTCATGAAGACCCAAGAAAAGGAAGAAGAACCGCGTAAGCTCCATCACGAGCAAGAATCCTTCCAGCTACTGAAAAATGCCCTCGGTGACGAATACCCAGCCGCTCCCTTCCCCTTCGCCACAAAAGGCGGTCCGTCATGTGTATTCAAGCTACAAAAGAAGGATCTGCCGCCGGATGCTCTCGAGATACTAGGAAAAGAGCTTAAGCTGAAACACATGACTTTAGCTGAGGAGGCCGAATGCTACTTTTGCTTCTCCTATCGAGTCGCTATCAGCAGTGACGTTCCAGGTGACAGAATCTCGCTCGAAGAGTCAATGGGATACTTTGACTATCTGGAAGATACGCCCGATGATAATAAGTTCAAGTTAGGCTTCCGTGCCTCAATGGTATGCCTGGGCAGAATGGCGGCAAAGGGCTTTTTCAATCCTAGCCTTATTGCCAACTCTTACCACGACCCGAAGGCCGAACGGCCTTGGGTTTGGTCGCCCAATCTTTTCGTGCCACAGGCGGACGCCGCCGGCAAAGAGGAGCGGCCGCTGGCCAACGCACAATATTCTAACTTTCGCGTTGCTGGCCTCGCCGATCCTGACGAGTTTCGTCACATCTCGCAAGTACTTGAGACGGAGTTCGAGAAGATGGTTGGGAAATCGGGAAGAGGTAATGCTATTATTGAGAACATTAATGCTGACGAGAAGGCGAAGACCAAGCTGATTGTCACGTTCTTGATTGGTCGTATGATTCACGAAGCTTTGGTCATCGCGACTCGAAGACTTGTACTTCAGGGTGCATTTGAACCAGTAACCGACAAACAGCGTCGGAACGAGCTCTACGCTACTTTTACCGACGCTGTACGTGAAGGCGTGTTAGCATTTGCCGTTGCTTGTACGGGACGTACGGCCGCTGCATTGACCGAAGCGCTCGCAGCGAGCGGTCTCCGGCTAGATGGCGCGATCAAGGGTCTTCTAACCGAGCGTCGGGCCCTTTACTCGTTCGAGGTCGCCGACAAGATTCGCGAGAGAGACGCCAACTACTTCAGCCAGCTCTTCGGCACCAACGCTAATATTATTGAATTCAAAGCAGCGAGTCTCGAGGATCTTGCGCGCGATAAAGAGATTCTCGACATGCCATCACTCTCTGTCATTCTTCAGGCCGCCGATAAAATAGCGGCTCAGAAAAATGCAGCAGAGGCTCTGAAAGAAACAGTAGCGACTCTGAAGAAAACCTCGCCCCCAGGCTGGGTCACGGTGCTGGGGGTCGATGCGAACAGCAAGCCGGTTCATCTAGAGGACCTAGGGTGGATGGTCAAGGTCGACAAGGAGGTTGAGAAGACGATCAAGGGTCCCAACGGGACTGTCACGATCGAAACGCCAGAAGATGGCAAGAGTGGTCCCACTGTAGTGCGAGTACAGGCGACCACTGCTGAGGAGTTCCGCACCTACATGGATGGACTCAAGGCCCGTGTGCATGATTTGCAGAATGTTGGCGAGCGGAATGGACCGTACTTCTTTCAGAATGAGATGCACTTCAACATGATTCTCTCGAGCACTTTGGTCGGGCTGCTCGTAGGATGAGGGACCATTATGGCAGGCATTCCTAACGGCCTACAGGGTCAATAAGAGGAATCTAAAGGTCGTTGACTAGCTTTAGGCAACCAGAGTACAGGAAGCTGCTAATTATGAATTTGATCCTGATATTCCCGAAATACGGGTCTGATGCGTCAGGCCACATCAAAAATATGTCTTCAGTCAGCCTAAGGAGCCAGAAGTTCACCTAACTTGGGGACAGTAGGGATATTATTATAAATCGTTATCCACAACAATTGGAAATTGATCTACTTGGTAGTATTAATATCACTGAAGTCGCATAGCATTATATGATCTTACATCTTTGAAACTAAAGAAATACTAACTAGGGCTTCATTTTGGAAGGTCTTGTTACCGGGGTATATCGGAGGGCAATTGGACAATTTAGCCACCTACTTCACATACTTAGCTTTTTACCTTAGTTTCCGTAAGCTATTCTTGATGTGTATTCAGTCAAACTGCGTTCCATTTGACCACGCGATTCTATATTCAATCTCGCGACATTTACTGGTCTTGGATGCGTAGTAATAGGGCTAAGGGGTAGGTAAGTCCACCCGGATCAAATTCATTAGAAACCAACCTTCTCTTCTTCCTTTTCTGATGCTCTAAATGCTATCCAATTATGCAAGGAAGTAGTAAGGGAAAAAACAGTGTTCCGGATTTCAATAAGGCAAACGATACAAAAGTTACAAATTTCATGTCACAAATACCGACAGACTACGAAATGCCCAGCTTACCATTAAGAAGCGTGATTATACAAGATAACTATGAAGAGCGAAATGTCAAGAACACGTTACGTTGGCCGATGAGAGCGAGGGTGTTTGGATATACAGACAGTAGATCATTGGGTATCAATGGTCCATACTTTACAGTTTCCCTAACATACTATAATGCTATAGTGACTTGAATGTCCTCCTGAGTCCTGGAATACAAGCCCATATTACATATTGTTATCGTACAATCATGGATGATCGGCGCAGAGGCTTGGGGGATAATATGGTTTGTGTGCGTGTATGCAATATGTGTATGTGTATACCTAACAATGAACTCCTCAACGCCGCCTTCCCAAACCTTACTACTGGACACAAGGCTTCTCAATCAAGACTCAATCATGAGGGCCAGCTACACCGCCGCTGTGGTTTCTGCTCCTCCAGTGGGCGGCGGTGTTGGTGGCGGTGTTAGTGGTGGCGGTGTTGGTGTAATCATGTCCTTCCAGTCCCTCCAGAGGTTGTGGATATTCCGGGCTAGTTCCATGTTCCTCGGAGTCACGGGGGCATCTTTGAGATCCTCCTTCGGGAACGAGTCGTAGACCTTAGTCAGGCGGATCAACAGCCTCCTCATAAGTTGTCGCTTCTTCACGCAGCCCCCAGGCGCGCCATATCTGTTTCTTTTGGCCGTCTCTTTCAACAGCCTTCCCCTTACAAGTGTCACGCGAATGAACTCCTTATCTTTAGACTGTTCTTCTGAGAGAATGGAAACGACTGGCTTATTCACTTCGTCAACCTGGGGACTATTGGAGGTGTTGTTGTCGTCAGCTGTCTGGGGGTTGGCTCCGTCGCCGACAGCATCGTTGTTGTCCTGCTCAGTTGGCATTGATGTAGAGTCCGCAGGATGTCTCTCATTACTGATTATTAGCGAAAACAAAGTCCGGTAAGCTGGTCTTTGCGTGAGAAACTGTGCTTAGATATCCAACAAGTGAAACAAGAAAGAGCGATAACTAATATATAGTAGAAGCTCATAGCTTATATGTACATGGCAGGGACGATAGTAATATACTAGTACTTTCTCTGGTAGATGGCTTGAGACATATATATGTTTACACCTTTGTTGATCTTATCGGTACGCTATGACCCAGCTATGAACATAGTTTCAGATAAGGCTTAGGCTTACCCCTAAAATTGCGTAGTATGTCTTGATGAGCTTACGTTAGTTCTGAAACTATAATTTGGTAAGTCGAATTATACTATGATAGCACGTCGAATACGACCCCTAAATTATCCAAGTTTGAGTACGTATAAGGTGATCCTGGTCTCAAGCTCTACGATCACTTGGTATATTGCGCGCACGCCCCTCGTCCGTACCATGTACTAGACTTATAAAGCGTCTAGGTACCTGGTGGGAAAGATGGCGTTTTAATGATCAGCATTCGCATTCCACTTTCATGTATCTATGGGTTGGGTAAGAAGTACGCGTTTGAGCCAACCGCCTCACGCATGAAAGCTGCTTGCTGGTAGCTTCCGGTCCTGGGTAGCACAGTCCACTCTCTGACTATACAGGTCTTGGATCAAATCAGAGATCTCCTGCATCCGCAGCCAACATCATCACGAGTGTGAATCCGCTTCAGAGAGTGAGATGCTACATATCATTCAGTCCTCTTTCCACATGGAGACGGGCTGAAGCCATGCTTTAGCCAGCTTCTCATATTGTTGTCACGTTTTCCCTTTGTCTATTTCCTAGAATTGGTCTAAGGTGAAATATGTTGTTAGTATAACATTATCGAGGTGTTTGTGCATTCATATTATATAAACAAATGCATTGGTGTGGAAACTTACCTAGAGTCATACTCATGCTCACATCCGTGTTCTCTACCATCTTGGTGAACTCCTCGAAGCTGATCTTGCCGTCTTTATCTAGATCGGCCTCCATAATAGTCTTATCCACAATCTGTTGTAGCTGCTGGTCCTTCAAATTGCTACCAACCATCATCTTCAAGACAATAAACAACTCTCCATTGCTGATGTAGCCGTCTCGGTCGATATCGTAGACTTTGAAAGCAAACTGCAGCTTCTGTTCCTTGTTCCCCTTGCTGCTGAAGGCGCTGAGACCCGAGACGAACTCCTGAAAGTCCACATCACCACCACCGTCCTCGTCGAAGATTGCTATTAGCCTAAGTAGAAAACATCTCGTATTAGCTCATACGCCTCTTACACATGTCCTGGATGCGTCTGGGATGCTTGATTCGTGGGGTTGCTTCGAGGGTAGGGTAGCGGAGAGGTCTGTACCTTGTCGCCAATGGATTTGACGATATCTGTGGTAGACTGAGAAACTCATCGCGTTCAATCGTGCCGTTTTGGTCCTAAGTAGCGCGTAGCAGGATTTTAGCACAAGCGCCATTGGGTGGCATCGGGGATGTGGCTATGAGCATGGCGGGGTATATATATATGTCGTACTTTGTCAAGTTTCATAAACTTTTTCTTCAGCCGTTCTACTTCTTCGCGATCGACTGTCGATCTTCCCGTCAGCATGCCTCAAGCCACATGGACGCAGTATTGTTGCTTACAATTGGTGCCCTGGACAATGTTGTCCAGGACCATGCTGGTGCTGTTGCCCATCTTGCGTTGAGGCCTCCTTACGAGGTCACACGATGATAGGGGGGGTGTTGTCTTGAATCGACGGGAGGAGCGTGATTGCCTGACAGGTACGAAAGAGGGATCGCAAATGGGTAAGAATCGAATCGCTATACGTGTTCGTTGCCGGGCTCGAGATCGGGTTTAGAGAGTGATTCTGGTGCCGTAGGATGGTAAGGCTGGTGTGGAGACTGGAGTAGTGTAGGTAGGGGATCGTGGGGTCGATAAGAGTGCCTCAGCTGAAGGGTCTCATCGGTAGGTGGCGATTGGGTAACTTAGGTATCTAGGTACCTACTAAGTGCCACAACGCCACAGCTTAGCCACAATTGGACTTTTGATTTATGTGGGGCTAGTTAATGGCTTCCAGGTTACTAAGAACACTTTCACCCAGGAATAGGTTCGTTTGACTAGATATTGATTAATAGGACACCCCGTATCTCTTTCATGGCCATCTCGGCGTAAAGACTTAGTAATAAATAACTGTCTATGCAACCCTAATATAGCATCTAAGCGTCTCTTCATTTAAGCTTGTTCAAGAGTAAATGATGGAAGGTACTTTAGCAGCGCAATAACCCGTAGTGAAGTACTTATCAATCGCTACCTTTTGTTCCATCAAAAATCTGTGGCGTAAAATTTTCCGAGATGTCTTGAAACCTTCACTCAAACTAGGTATGTCTGAGTTGTGAGATACCAAGAGGTGTAGTGGGTAACAAGTGCCGGACCATGCTCCACTTGAACCGTTCTACCGGGTCGGGGTCGAGTCTATGTACCTAATCATGAAGCGCATTATATGACATTTCTCGATGTCCAATAACCTCCTGGCTGTCCAATTGTAATGGGAGATGAAGATGTTGACTAACAAGTGCCTGATCTGTAATCCACATACTCATTCACATCTCACACCGAATCTCGCGCAAAGATGTTCAAGAAAGACTGCGTATGCGACAACAGGTGGTTTATGATGACTGTATTATAGAGTACATCGTATCATTGGCATAGTCTATGGCCGTGTTTAAACTATCCATATTTTGAGGAAAGGTGATTACGTATAAGGCTCAATCCTATCCCTGGCGCAAACAAACATCCTGTTGTAAGGGTATTCGCAGAGTAGAGACTCTTCATTGGGATCACTGACAGTTACAGACAGTACTGCACACTGCGGTTCGAACTGCCCCTTAAGGTAAGATAAGGACTGTACATGAATATGGGCCAGGATCTGAATCCTGCCAAGTTTCTCTGCGTAATATCTCATAAAGCAAAGCTACAGTTTTCCGGGTGCATACCTAGGTCGACAATGTTTGCTCCTTTTCGTCTATTACTGAGTCCGAATAGGAAGAAAAATGCCTATGGTAAATATTAAGGAATGAATAAGAGTGCATGACGACGCCGGTATTAGAATATCGAAGGATCCTGATGATACCGTAATACCTGGTACCATGCAGGAAGATATTTCTCTTTTAGGAAATGAGAGAGCTGAAAGTGGTAGTAATGAAGATGACTAGTGCTTCGCACTAGACTCGATGAACAGATAAGTAAAGGAGCTAGTAAAGGAGTATCGGCTCCAAATTGACAACCAGCTACTGCATACTGGCACACTGTAGAAGAAAATGTGACATAAATTGTTGTCATGCTCTAGCGTTAAGTATTTTCCAACCCGGTTTTCTCTATCATGTTGAACTCCCCTTGAACTATACAAATACTTTTCCCACACTACGTTCCACAACCTCGCCTTGTACAGTAGTTGGTCAGGAAAGTTGAATTACCAAATGCGGTAAATGATCCGCTTGCCAAAGGTCACCAATCTATTCGCATGCGCCCTTTTCTAATACAAAACCCGTGTCGTAATACGAGCTACATGATTCGAGTTAGCTTGCTTTCACTATCTACGACACTGGAATTAGATCTTGGGTGCTTACAGCTTAGAGCCTCTAGACTGTCGAGAATGTCCCTGAGATCGCTTGTTTGAACGCTGCTTATGTCGGCCATGAGATACGCGCACTAAAATAGCGTCAGCGTTTGTGTGCTTAGCCCGCAACAATGCATCCTTACATCGCCTCTGCTATCGCTAATCTGTTTCTCCACGTTGTGTTCGCCGAGTATTTCGTTCACTATCGCACTGGTAAGCGGCTGATTTGGCCTCGTCATATAATGGGACAATTCTGTCTCACCTCTACGAAGAACACCTGGGACATTTTGATGGATAAAGATAACCTGTAAACCATGTTAATCCCTTTGGCCTCTCAGTACGTGGGCAAATGACTCACTCTGGCATAGTCTGGCTGTTCAGCCGTCATTGAGCGGAGGCTGACCTCTGGCATATTGACACTACCTATTGTGGCGCCCTGGTTGATGTATCGAACAAGAGCGTCGCCGACTAATCGAAATTTAGATTAGCGCTATACCAAAAGAGAACATGGGAGAAGGACGAGATACCTTCGACGCCGATTGCTCGCTGGGCCTCTTCAGTACTGCCACCAATGTGCGGAGTGAGAATGATGTTGTTTACACTACGAAGTTCTTCGTCCCATCCGTTCAGGCTGTTGTTGAAGTAGTCACCGTTGGCACGGGGTTCTGTCGGGAAAACATCGAGAGCAGCACCTGCGATCTTTCCGCTTCGCATCGCGTTGATGAGAGCTGGTATGTCGACCACGGTTCCTCGGCTCGCGTTGATCAGGTAAGACCCATCTTTCATTTGCGCAAGTTGAGTGGCCGAAATCATGTTCTTGGTTTCGGGAAGTTCCGGCACGTGCAAAGTGACGAAATCTGCCTCGCTGAGAAGGTCCTGGAGGGTTGGGACCTGTCGGGCGGTACCTAGCGCCATCAAGCTTACGACGTCATAGTAGATGACGTTCATACCCATAGCCTCAGCCAGAACCGACAATTGCGATCCGATGTGACCGTATCCAATTATGCCTAGTCGATTGCTCGGGTCAGTACGGCTAACAGAGCAACGAGGGGAAAGCGAAGACTGACCAAGAGTCTTCCCACGAATCTCCCAGCACTTGTTGCTCACTTTATTCCAAGTGCCTCGATGCATCTCATTGGAACGGTCACCAAGCTGACGGGCAAGCGTGATGATTTCAGCGATGACCAGCTCGGCTACACTGCGCGAGTTGGCGAATGGGGAGTTGAAAACAGCAATGCCGTGATGAGCTGCATATTCGAGATCAACCTGATTGGTCCCGATACAGAAACAACCGATAACAAGCAGATTCTTGGCCTCCTTCAGAACCCTTTCATTCAGCCTCGTTTTAGATCGAATCCCAATGACATGCACGTCTCTGGGCTGTGTTAGTGACTTGAAAGTAGTGATGGAATTTTAATGGTGGCACCGAAATCGGCCGCCCTGTATTACGTACGTACCGGATCTTCTCAATGAGCTGGTCTTCGGGCAATGAGGTTTTCAGGGCCTCCACTTGGTAGCCCTGGCCGGTCAATATATCCTTTCCACTCTGGTTCACGTTCTCGAGAAGAAGGATCTTGATATCCTGGGTGTTGAAGGGCTTGAGCTGCCTTGGGACTGCTCGTTGAGCTAATGCCCCGCCAAAGCTGGAGGAATGCGGGGACTGGAACGTGGTTGTAGGTGAAGTCGACACGCTCATGTGTCTTTGCGTATTGCCACGCTCGGGGATGTTCAATATCTCTCGTGCTTGCGCCATGATTATTGTCTGGTAATTTTGCCTGAGTGAAAGACCCGTGGTACGAGAAAGGAAAGAAAGGGATACGGATGTTTCGATTACTTAAAGGCGAGAGAGGGTCGTTGAGTCAGAGAGCTACCGATATAGCTTTGTGCACCACTGAACTGACCCAGCTACTTTGGTACTTACTTGTGGGCTGCACAGTCGAAAATGCACAGTGCGCATTGTTGTTTTTTTCTTCAGCAACTCCATTCCTTTGCCAGGCCGCCAGACTGGGGAAGGTTTGGTTTGCTCGGTCTGCTTTCTCGCCTGCAACGCCTGGCTGCTACTCGCCCAACTCCACTACACAACACTCGCACCACCAGCAGTCCCCCCCAGCAAAGCCCGCGAAAATTTGCGCCCCAAACCAAATTCAACGTCACGTCGTCGAACCTAAAGACTTCGACCATCAACAAAACCACCTCAACATCGGCTAATCAATCAGTAAACCTGATTTTTCATTGTCGCATGACTTGAATTACCAGTCCCCCGAATTTTTTCGGGATTTTTCCCTCCCGGTCCTCACCTTTTGCCGCCTCCGCCCCTCTCGACCTCCGCCCACCATGACCACCAGGAAAGTGCGATACAAGAAACTCAACATCAAGACACCCCTCCCTGTCCTCCGAGAACACCAAATCGACGCCAACGAATACGAATCCCTCACAACCGAATCACAAATAGCTACTGGCGTCGAACAAGCCGAAGAAAATGTCAGTATACGCGATAGACGCTGCCATGGCAGCCTAAGTCACGTGATGAGTCATGTCACGTGACAACTCGTTCATGTCTCCACATGTTGCTGCTTTTACCAGGACTTACAACGTTTGCTGATACTGTTTACGACAATAGGAATACCATCTTCAGGCCGCCCTCAAGGGCGTCGGCGCGAGCGTGGACAATGAGATCCCCGTTCCACCGCCGCAGAAGAGTGTCGAGGCCGACTATGAAGAATTATATCCCACACCCTACGTAGAGCCTCGCAATTATATCAAGTCCTCCGATACAGTGGAGGAGACACTAAGAGGGAGCCTTTATGACATGACCACGGAGGATGACCAATTTCTAAAGAATCACAATTCAAAGAGACCTGCTAATGCTCACCTATCTGAAAATGATTTCGAGCGTATCATGGAGGTATTTGAAGATACGGCTGCCGAAAGCGCGCCGTACGCCGAAGTCGACAATACGTCTATCCCATACGACCTGATGTCGCCGGCGATAAACCATCACATTCGCGAAAAGGCCGTTCAGGCTCACGCCAAGATCATCTATGAATATTGGAGGAGTCGTCGACAAGCGGTTGGCAATAAATCGCTTCATCCGTCGCTCAAGTTCGAGACTCATCAAGAACATGACGACATGGATCCCTACGTCTGCTTCCGGAGACGTGAGGTCAGGCAGACCCGAAAGACGAGGGCACGGGACGTGCAAGTCGCCGACAAGCTCAAGAAGCTTCGTAGAGAACTAGAAGATGGTCGTCAGCTCGTAGTGTTTTCGCATCGGCGAGAACTCGTGAAGCGGGAGTTGCTGAAGACCGACAGGCTCGTGTACGAGCAGCGTGCCAAGCTCAAGGAGACCAAGATCAAGCTCAATATCAAGACGGATGATGATGACCTGGTCAACACCAAGCCGCAGAAGCGCCCGAAGACGGAATCTCAACAACCCGCTCGTGCTGCTTCTCATAATCAACTCCGCCTCACCGTTCGACCAGACGGCGGTCGATCCATAGACCATCTCGAACTAACATCCCTTCGTGATAAGCAAGCCGAGAGGCAGCGCGAGCTTCTCAACAACATCGAGCTGAAGGTCCAGGAACATCGCCGGTGGAACTCCAATTATATCGACTTGACGGCCGACCCTCTGCCCCCGGTGAAGGAGGAGCAGGAGCAGAGTTTCAGGCCTGCCAAGACAACATATCTGATGACACCCCCAGCCTCTGCATCCGAGTCGCTGGAGTTGGATGAGACACCAACGACGCCCGAAAAGTCGATTGCGCCGTTCGTTCTGAAAGCTGCCTCGTTAGAAGACTCAGACCAGGAAGACATGCCTTCGTTCCGCCGTCGCTTCGGTCGGCTGGGTCGTCTGTTCATCGATCGTCGTCCTGGAAAGTCACGGACCGGGCTAAGTAGTCCTGGCCGAGAGCCGTCTTCGTTCCAGAGCGACCGTTGGAAGTATGATGACGACGATGATGATGATGAACCGCCAGTATATAAGATCGATACCAATAGTTTACGACAGATGAAATTTCGTTCGACGATTCCTCCCCCCGCCAGCCTGTTGAGAAGGCCGGGCTTAGACATTGCACAACTTCAAGCTGCCAATCGACCAGCGATACCACAAGCGCAGGCACTCATGCAGGCAGCTCAGGCGCAGGCCCAAGCAAAGGCGCAAGCGCAGGCGGCGGCAGCTCAGTCGCAAGGCCCGGGCACACAGGCGTCCCCAGTCCAATCTGCGACGACACAGCAGCCCTCCCCTGCACAACCCCCATAGACTGCGTCGGCTGCCCAACCTCAAAACGTAAACCCACGGGTGCCTAGATAGAAGTCCAGTGTGAGGTAATGTCTTGCAACAACGATGATAGTACGTCGGTTCGAGTTTCTGTTTGATACCCCCAGTTTTCGTCGAATGAGCAGAGTAGACGACGAAGGAGCGGCGATTGTATATACAACTCTTTAATGTGTCCGCAAGGCGTGAATCGGCGAGGACGGCATGCGCCAGGGCATGTTCCCTGTACATATTATATACTCGCGAAGATATGTGTATAGTTCGCGGAGTATAAAGAGAGAGGGGGGGCTGCCGTAGTGGTAGTCGTCGAGATATAAAATAAAGAAATAATAATACCCATATCGATGTCGTGCTTGTTCGTGAAGCTGGTCTTATGCTTGTTACGGCTGGTGCCACGTAATGTCGCTCGACCTTCCGCAGTGTTGGACCTCAACCGGAGCTTTTCGGTCGCTATCATGGTTCTTTGTATCTTGGCTTTCGCTGAATATGATAGAAAAGGCCTAGACTGACATGCCTGACATGACAATTATGCCCACATGAGCTATTTCGTGCGGAGATAGCAGCGTACTAATAAGACGATGAAGAGCAAGGCTCGGTGCATGCAAGATACACGTAGCGCACAGCAACCGTCAGCCGCATAAATACCGAAGCTGGCAGAGCGGGGTCCGTACATGACGTCCCCGTGTGTTCTGCCATCGTCGCAGAACAAGACCGCGAGGTGACTGCCGAAGGTCTCCTCGAAAGCCTTTCGGCCATCTAGAAGAGACACACCTGGCAGCGTTGGCTGCGGGATATCAGGGTGATCAGGGTGACACCTGAGAAAGTGGGTCTTCCAGAGTTTGTGTACCTATATGTCTCACAATGAACTCGTCTGCGGGCTGGCCATGTTTTTCCGGTAACAGGGAGTAACAGGGAGGCTGGCGGAGCGCCCCGTGCTGGCGCTTAGTGAGAATAACAGAAAAGCGCACCCAGATGGCGGGGGGCCTCATATTGGCCGGGGAAGATGAAGATGGAGGAACATGATTTTCGGAGCAAACAGAGGCAACGAGAAGAAGGGGAAGAACGAAAAAACTGGTCGCCTCTAGGCGGATGGTCAGCGGATTTGTCGTCGTCGAGGACACGAGAGAGAGAGGAGAGGGCAAGGCAGTTGTGCGACCGACTCACCATGTTGAGGTCAGACAAGGTGTCAGGTGCAGAAACGTGCGACACCGCGAAGAGCTTCTCGAGGCAAATACCGAGAAGAACAAAGCGCCCGGACCTTGCGTCGAGACGAGAGAGGGGTGCGTTTGCACACGAACAGCAGAAAACAGAAAAAAAAGAGGCGGACGGGGCCAAATTGGTGGTTCGCTCCCTTGCTAAGGGTCGGGCGGGTTGTGAGTAGTAAGGTCAGGTCAAGTAGGTCTAAGGGAATAATAGCCGTCGGCCAGGTTGTGGGACTCCCGGACTAGGAAGGCCGCCGCCTGTTTTTGGTGCCTCGATGCTTCGACCCTTGGGAACTGTGACTGAATTGTGGACTGTCGAGCCCACAGTTGTGCGCAAGGCCCCCCGCCAACGCCCCACTTCCACACTTACACGGCAAACTGCCCATGCCTGTGTAAAATCGAGCAAAGCAAGCAAGCTACGGTCATGATAACCGTGATTTTCTAAGGCTTGATCTAGAGAATGAGTAGTCCTACAGCTCGGCACAAGCTTTTCAGATACGAAAATGCCGTGATGCATGGCTGAATATCGGTGCTCGTACTGCGGTTTCGGCACCTGCATCTACCTACCCATTGCAGGTACAGCATACGTACGTATTTCAGCCTCCCTTTCGAGACCGCATGACCAATAATATCGCGTAGGTTTCGTTTGACTTACATCAGTCTGCGCTAGATGCTATAACACGTTTTCCCTTGCTGCCCAAACATAGACACGTAAACAGTCGCGCTCCTGATCTTGCCCTATTGTTGCCCAGTTCATCCGAGATTCAGCTCCCTTGCGGTAGTAACCTGTTCTAGTACCTATTTATGTACTACCCATGACGGCTGTCTTGTACTCTTTTGGTGCATAATGCGCTTTATTGCAAGCCAGATTGACAGCCCGTGCAAGCTGCCCCACCCCCACCATACAACTGCCCCTCTATCAACTTCAAAGGTTCGTGAGCTTCATCTTCTTGTGAGGGTATCGAGATGAATCCCTCAAGTCGCATATGTTAATTCGATACATAGTCTTACTAATACTAGATAAACGAATAAGACTTTGGAAGAGATTGAGTTTCCGCCTCCCTTGAACCCTCTACTTTGGCTCGAAACCGTTCCGAACCCCTCATCGCATCGCATTGCCAAAAAACCAAGCGCAATGGCGGCACTAGTCGAGAAAATACCCAGCGATGCCCTCATAGCGCTCGGCTGCGAAGGCAGCGCCAACAAGCTGGGTATCGGCATCATCGCACACGATCCGAAGACGGGAAAGTCTAGCGTCCTTGCCAACATCCGCCACACGTTCGTCTCGCCGCCGGGGACGGGGTTTCTGCCCAAGGACACGGCCAAGCACCACCGGTCGTTCTTCGTGCAGATCACGCGATCGGCCCTGCGCGCCGCGGGCATCCCGCCGTCCCGACTGGCGTGCATCTGCTACACCAGGGGGCCCGGGATGGGCGCGCCGCTGCAGAGCGTGGCCGTCGCGGCGCGCACCCTGTCGCTGCTCTGGGACAAGCCGCTGGTCGGCGTCAACCACTGCGTGGGCCACATCGAGATGGGCCGCGAGATCACGGGCGCCAGCAACCCCGTCGTGCTGTACGTGTCGGGCGGGAACACGCAGGTGATCGCGTACGCGGAGCGGCGGTACCGCATCTTCGGCGAGACGCTCGACATCGCCGTGGGCAACTGCCTCGACCGCTTCGCGCGCACGCTGGCCATTAGCAACGACCCGGCCCCCGGCCACAACATCGAGCAGCTGGCCAAGCATGCCGTCGGCGACGGTATCCTCCTCGACCTGCCCTACGCCGTCAAGGGCATGGACTGCAGCTTCAGCGGGATCCTGGCGGCCGCCGACATCCTGGCCGCGCAGATGCGGGAGCAGGACGCGCGCCTCGCGCGCGGAGAGCCGGCCGTCGACGAGGCCGCCGGCGAGGTCAGGATCACGCCCGCGGGACTCTGCTATAGCCTGCAGGAGACCGTGTTCGCGATGCTGGTCGAGATCACGGAGCGCGCCATGGCGCACGTGGGCAGCGCGCAGGTGCTCATCGTCGGCGGCGTCGGGTGCAACGAGCGGCTGCAGGCCATGATGGGCTCCATGGCCGCCGAGCGCGGCGGCTCCGTCTACGCCACGGATGAGCGCTTCTGTATTGATAATGGTATTATGATCGCGCACGCTGGCCTCCTCGCCTTCGAGACCGGCTTCCGCACCCCCCTTGCCGAGAGCACGTGTACGCAGCGCTTCCGAACCGACGAGGTCCACGTGAAGTGGCGGGACTGAGGCAGTAGCATCACCGACAAGGACTAACATAATATGATCATAGAGCCGAACAGTTAAAAGGTTACGTCAGTAGACTACGAGCGAGCTAGAAGGTGAGAGGTCCGATAGCGGATAATAGTCGCTTCATATACCCGGAGAACAAGCGCGGAGAAGCTCATTGATGGGGTAGAGAGGCTGTGTCATCCGTCTCGTACGTCGAGACAACGCACCACAACAGAGTCAAGAGCATCCCGTTCCGCAAGTAGGCTGCGTCAATGGAAGGGATACATACAGAAATGACCGGCCAGCCATGACCATCTCCGGCATGGTAGAAACTCACCAGCGTTTTGCGCACCGAGACAGGGCAGCCGACGCGAAGCCCCTGAGACGGATGGATTCTCTCTCCTATATGCGGGGGCGGAGAACACGATGGGGGACAGCAGCTCGGGTTTCGTAAATCACAGATGTAGAATGGGTATTATAGATGGTATTAGCGAGCCATTGCTTTCAAAGCACCAAAGGAGAGATGAAAAAATATTAAGCCAAGAAACGTTAGGTAAAAGTCCAACTTGCTGAATGTGAAAAAGTCAGGGAAAAGGGGATGAATATATGAGAGGCCATCAGAGCCAAATTCTATGAAGGAGACGAATAGTTGTTTAGCCATTGTCTAACTATTCAATCTTGCATTAGATCTATCCATCTAGCTCGTAGATGTGCTGCTCATTATAGGGAACGGCCGGCTGGCCTTCTCATGCTAGGATATCTTACCTAATACCTACCCTGGAGATAATTGAATACCTTCATATCTCGACGAAGGAGTGATCCCATAAATTACAATTACGTTTATTTGGCAGCTTTATTTTTAAGCTTATTTGATTTTACCGCACTAGGTTACAAGTTGACTGATGAGGATCATGGCCAGCTATTCTTCCATATGGACGAACAAATATGACGAATGTTTGTAAATAGCAATCCGACCACCCTCGTGATCAAAAAGAAGGAATTCAAAAGCGCACAATTAACTTTGGGAAATCACCAGAGACTTTAAGTATGAAAAGTTAATTTATATTTTTATTAAAAATTTAACACAGCCTTACAGAACCAGAAATATCACGCGAATTTGCTCGGTGATTGTGTTAAGACTCGAACGTGGGTTTGGATCAACAGTTCTGCGCCAATTCTCGAGATCCCGATCATCTCATCGCGATGCCTCGCCCTCATCATCATCATTATGATAAGCTGAGACTGATGACCGCAGAGTCGAGCAACCCCCGTGGCCTCGCTCGGGTTTTCCCGTCCAGGATGGAGGACGGGTTCCCGATGCACGTTCTCTCGCCCTACGGCACGGTATGGGATCCACGGTTGGTGGGCATGGTGGGCAAAATTGGACTCGTGCTTATGGCGGAAAAAAAAAATAAAAGATTTCACGTTTCATTATTGCTGACCGACTGACGGACTGGATGAGCGGGAGTGGTTAGAGAGTGCAACTGTACTATTGATGAGAAGTATTCTCCATCGTCCATTATCTAATCGTTGCTCTCGGGTTATATCAAACAACGGAAGACCCATCATCTCATCGTCAAGGTAAAGTTGACCACGTCTGTAATAGCAAACCGACCTTTGTCCATATCTCCGGCAACTGCTGTTGCCAACCCTGTCCTTATTTTCTCATGACGGCCATGACCTCATACCCGCTCTTCGTTGTGACAATAACATAAAAACAGATTTTCCCAAAAAACACCAAACCCGGCCCTCGAATTCGCGATAGCACGCCACCCCTTTATCCTATTAGCGTCGTAATTTTCCTGTTAAATCATTATCTGGGAAGATGCGGCCATCTGATCCGTAAATGCATTCTGTGTGGACATGTTATCGTTCTTTGTTACTATTTGGTTTTGGTGTCAATGGCGCAGAGATCGTCTTGGTATTTCAAGTCCTAGTTTTACGACACGGAATCTACATCTTGGATGGCTTGTAGATGACAGTTGTCACATACTATGGAATGTTAACTCTCTGAACACAAATCACGACGGCGAAGAAAACCCACCTTGTCCTTGTATCGAGTCGTGGCTGACAAGGGAAGCACGTTGTTCCTGATGCTGCAAGTAGCCAAGTGGTTGAGCACCGTGTGGTTGGGCATGTTCAGAACACTGTTGTCGTCCTTGATCAGGGTAGTGTTGTTCATGATTGGCTTGCTGAGGAAACCGGGCAGGCTTGGTGGCGCCGGCAGCTTCTCCAGTGCAGCCGTGGATGCCCTGTACGCCCTGGACTCCTCGGGTTGGTCAAAGTCCTCCAGGTAGCGGGGCAGCTTGCTGGAGAACACATGGGCCGGGACGATCTCTCGCGTCTTCGCCGTCGTATCTGCCTCGTTGATGTTGGCCGTGGAGGGTTGTCTAGATGGCAGGTTCTGGGCGTCTTCCGCCTTCGGGACGCTGGATTCGAGATTGATCTCTCGAACGCCAGAAGACGTCTCCCCGCTGATCTCGATGTAGTTCACCAAGTTATTACCAAAGTCGACTGTCGTGGGCAGGTCCGGCGATGTTTGCATCGTGCCATCCACGAGGAACTTGATGTGATGCGTGCCTGGGAATACCCGAATCGTCGTCTCGAGAACGCCCTCGTCTCCCTTGCTGTACATCAGTAGCGAAGCACGTTAGCGGCCATGTTCGCGATAAGAAAGAAACCCTCGACGTATCATCTTTTTCGAGTAGGTCGGTCATCTGGGAGGAGATGAACGACGATCAATGATCAAGACGTCCGGTCTTCAGACTTCTAAGACCGGCGTCGGTGCCGGTGCCGGTGCCACTGGCATTGGCAGCCATGAATGATGATGGGGCGTTTACTACTCACGCTGGAAGCAGCCGTTGTTTCCGACCCCACTGGAAGGGGGTTCCAGTCACGTAGACCTTTTGGCCGCCCCGTAGCCATGTTATCCGGGTGGGTATCGTTGGACGAGACTTGTCCACGCGTAATTCCTCGGCGTCGTCCTCGTCCGTCACGTTGCTCAGTCCCGAGGAGCGACGTGGTATCTCTGTCTGGTCGTCGATGAGAGGTACATCGTCGACGTCCTGGTTCCCGATGTCTTCGGGCGCGGCGATAGGCGAGCCAGGCGTATGGATCTCCTCCTCAATGGGCAGAGGAAGACGAGGAGGGCGGGGCAGAGGATACGCCATGTCTTGTACGCTGCTGGAGGTGGTGCCAGTAGGGAGACCCTCGAGCTGCGAGTCTGGATCAAAGGGGCTGGCTTCGGAGTGGGATTGAGGAACGGCTACAGGCTTGGAAGGCCCCTCATCCTTGACATCGCCGATATATCTCGGTTTTGGTTCCAGGGTCCGCGGGTAAGCGGCAGGCTTCTCGGGCTGTGCCGGTGCGAGTGCGGGCGAGGCTTGGTTCAGGATGGACAGTGGCTTCGACTGCGAGGCCCGGTTGGAGATGGTGGACCCCTGGGCCTGGACGACCGAAGCCTCGAGGGAGGCCGGCGACCGGATATGGTGCGGGTGGTGTATCGAGACGAGGTTCTTGTGTTCCTTGTGCTCCTTGTGCTCCTTGTGCTCTCTCTCCCTGTGGTCTTTGTGGTGGTCCTTAGTCTCCCTGGTCTCCCTGTGCTCCTTCTTGGAGGCACGTGGAGAGTCGGCATTGGCGTTGGACGTGGACGATGGGGTGTTGCCCATGGCCTGCGCTTATTGGGAGCCTGGCTGGGGGGAGGGGTGGCGTTGTGAGGGCGTGGGAGCAGCAAGCCAGCAGCCTAGTCAAGCCTCGGGGGCGCTGGGCAAGACAAACAAGCAATCAATGGGATGGTCTCACGGGGATGGTCTGGTCTCAGTTTGGTCCCGTGGACGCACGCAGGCAAGGCACAAGCGCGGGCGGCGCGGGCGGTGAGAGCGGATTAGTTAGCTGCTCAGGTAGTAGAAAGTGAGTCAAGAGAATTCCCAGTTGGGGGGGGGCCGACGGGTGCAAGCGTTGGACGACGGGGAGCAAATGTGCAACGTGGAAGACAGGATCATCGCATGAGGTTAAGGTCATGAGACCCTTTCACCGGGCAAGCTTGCGAGGTAGGTAGGTACCTGTATTAGTCGTCCGAGCTAGCAGGACAAAGGGTACTTTGGTAGGTACTTCTCTGCCGTAGTATGTTTGCCGGTACTCCATAGTCCCCATAGTATCGGGCATTATGTATGTAACTATAGGGCCAATCAGATCTTGTTGGGCCGCTGCTTCCATTGGTCCATACCCTAATGTAGGTAGCTACATGTCCCCCAGGTTACTGTTGTACAGCCGTACAGCGTACATGTAACATGCGTATACCCATGTCCGCGGGGTATCGCAGTGAATGTTGTCATACACAATCGGTGACAAGATGATTGTATTCTGAAAAATACCCCTCCCCCAAAGTAAACGACAGAGTTCAGGTGTCTCAAGTGCGCCATGTTTGACCACCTGACTTATTCTGTTTCACTGCTTACTCGGGACCCCCACGAAGTCACTGTTACGAAGATGACGTGCATTGTATTTCCAAAACCCCTCAATGTTCAACAGGCGCATACCTATCAAACTAGGCTTAGTTAGCTCTTGCTCAGGCTCGACCCCAGGTCATCCTTTCCAGGTTGTTACCTAAACAAATGTACGGGAAAACCCAAGTTCCGGGGCTGAAGCTACGTCTAATAGGTGCAAGTGGCAGCCCTCTCTTCACAATCACATCAGCCATGTCGGCTACAGTTACAGCCGGGTGGAATGTGGAATCCACTGTAGGTTCGGCTGAAGATCCGGATGTCAGGTAGCAACTTAGTGACCCTTGGCGACGTTTGCGACGAGATGCGTCTCTGCTTTGGTCTAGTACGCGAGGAGAGCAGCGACGATACTGACGATGCCTGGGCCGGCATTGCTTTTTCTTTACGTGACCATCCGGACATGCTGACCAAGAAGTCCCCTCGTTCTTTGTAGAACTGCTAAATCAACCCGTACCGAGTTTCCCACCAACTCACCAGAACATACTCAGGGTACCATGTTGTTTCCCACAAACACTGCGATCTATCTAGTGATTCACGACTAGATGATCGTCTAAGAGGTCGGCTAGCTCCGCGTTTATCCTCTCGGCTTATATTCACCTACTCCCTCGGCGGGGATCATAATGCCATTGCGCTTGGCCAGCCGAGTCCGCGTAGCCTTAGACTAGCATGGGAGAAGACCTGGAGCTTTCAAAATAGCATCCTTTTAATGAAGCGCTTGTACCGTTATTTTACCAGACGACTTTTCTCCATTCATCCTAAAACGTTACGTGTACGCGTATTTGTACGCCTTGCGAAGATTCAACAGCCAGACAGCATCAGTGCCTCAACAGGTCGACCGCAGGACCCTCCGGCAGCATTATGAGATGAGCTGCATTAAGAATATGGCGGCCTTAGGTTGGTAAACCCCATCTACGATCGGAGCAGGGTAATCCTTGGACAAAAGTGCCGGGGTTGTCTACCCCGCCGGAGCGGATTAATAGGTACGAGGCTACGGGATATGCTTGGCAAAAGTCTACAGTGTAATCTGTACAAGACACAGTCACACACTTGCCAGACGATACCTAAATAACGGCTGTAGACGATCCGTTCTCAGGCCCGCCAAGCCTCAAGGCCGCTGGGTATTATAATCTAATTTTTCTACCACAGCTTCTCGTAAGTAGCCCTTAGAGTAAAAATTTAAGCTTAATTAAGTACGCGTCTTAATATCAAGTTTTTCTATCATTATAAAATTACTGATTAAAGCGGAGGAAGCGCTTTGATTTCTAGCATTTTACGTAGAAAGTCAAGTACCAGTAGTTTGGGTGGCTATACCGTATGTTGAAATTTAATTCACACTTAGACTATTGCGGAATAGACACTGCTCGTCACTTGTCTTCATTCCTCGTCAGGAGTACTAGTATACATCCATATTAATGATGAACGAGCAAGCAGCACATCAACTTTGTCCAAATTGGTACCTAACTATTATATGTTTACTTTTGATATACACACATCAAAAAGACTGTAAACAGCCTCTCCCAAAAGCACAACTAATGCAATAATGAACTGGGCTACGTCATTAAAGGCAGCCGGCGCGCTAGGCCTATCGACGCTCCAGCTTCTTGCGCGTTTGCTGTACGTGCTCCTGACGCCGCTCCGCTGGTGTCTGCAATACCTCTACGCGTCAGTCGTCTTCTTGCTGTCGCCGGTACGGGTTCTCCTTAGTCTCGGCCTGGGGAGCTTGTCATTCATCATCAACTTGATAACAAGACTAAAGGTACGTTTGATACCTGTGCTCGTACGAGCCTTAACCCCTAAGATATTCAAAGACTCGTTGTCGCACAAAATGAATCGCTTGCCTGAACTCAATAGGCCTCAATAGACCTCGAAAGTGATTCAAGCTAACTCATTGTCTCTTATAGTACCTGTACATTTACGTAAGTTACCTCTCAAAGATGAATGTCAAGATAAACAGGCAGGCAGTTAGTTGGGCGGCGGCCCTGGTGCCTTGTCGGCTGCCCCTGGGATTATTTACAACACACTGACGAATGCTTCACCCAAAAGCTTGCTTGCGCCGCAATTATAGGAATTTGCGCAGGCTGTATGCTGCACGGCACGTCGAGCTTCATTTTTGTCCTCTTAGGCATGGACACTGCATCCGAGCGACAGAAATGGAGGGACCAGCAACGTCAGAGATTTTCATACGCGTCCCGCTCTTCGGTCGAGAAGGAGGATAGGGAATATTACGAGGAGTCGAGCTCAAGCGCCAGTTGGGGCCAACTAGAAAGGAGACAACATGTCGCAGCCAAGGTAGACCCAAATGACCTATTCGAGAAACGGTGGAAGCTACTGCGGACTCCCGAGCAACCCAGGAGACGGCGCAAGGGTTTATTAGCACAGACAATTCACGAGGAGAGCAGCGAAAGCGATTTTTGACTGGCTTGATATCAATCGGAGCTACATGTTGCGCCTCACTATTTCTCTCTTAGGAAGACACTCGGGTTAGAATACTGACCCTAGGTCTTCCCATTCTCCCTTTCTCCGAGAGCACGCCGTAAATCGATAAAAGCACCAGGCCGAGCGAGGCATGATTGATTGACTGACTGACTGACTGTAACTTTGAACGCCGATTCCCGATTCCGCCGTCGTGCGCCCCTTGTGTCCGTGTCATAACCCCTCAACCTACCTGAAACGTGATTGTGCATCTAGGTCAAAAGCCTCCCATCCTGCCGTAAAATGACGGGGGATGCGGTTGCGGTCGTGGTGGCAGTGATAATGGTGGTAGTGGTAGTGGTGGCGGCATTTGGCCATTAAAGCGAGGGTGATAGATAGTTGGGGGGGTGAATGCCCTAGGCGGAGCGCGATACTATCGGCGATACGCATCTCGGTCACGATCCCTTCCAGGTATAGGCGATCGGCTGCGGCTGCGCGTTCTACTAGCTCTGCCACGATCCTCGTAATCCCTATCCCGGCGATCCCAATCATGTCTTCTTTCCTCTCGGTCATCTCTTCGTCGACGATCGTCACGAGGAGGACGGTCTTCTCTTGGCGGCCGATCATCCCTACCACCACGGTAGCTGGGAATGTACGTGTCGATATTGGCACCACCACCACGGTTCCTCGGTCCTCGGTCTCGGTCTCGGTCCCTGTTGTTGTTGTAAGAATCATGCGGGTCCTTCGTCACATCCCATCCGGGCGGAGGGTTTTCGGGAGGCGGTGGACGAGGTGGCAGCCGGTGTTCGTGGCGGGGCTGTTCCCGGGCCCAGGCCGGCCGGCGACCACCACCACCTTCATCGCCGTTCCGGTTTCCGCCATGATGTCTGCCATTTCCTCTGTTGCCGTACCCATCACCGCTGCCAAAACCAACATTAGGGCCGTCGAAAGCGCCCCCGACCGTTCCTCCCTTGGGGGCCGGTGGGAGAGCAGCCTTCCGATCATGAAACTTTCTGCGATCAAACTCGTGGCTATCCTCAAAAGTCGGGATGTCCTCCGGCCTGGCTGGGTAAGGGGCGGTCTTAAAATAGGGGTGCTCCAGGGCATCGATCGCATTGATACGAGTTCGCCAGTTCAGTTGCAAGAGCTCCTTCAATAGAGATACGGCAACAGGGCCGTGTTCCCGAAACCGTGACGGAAGCGACCCCGGTCTCGGCCGGGGCGTTAATGACTCTGCGCCGGGCAGCTGCTTCCATCCAGGCATATTCTCTTCGTTAGGCGATCCGACGAGGTCGAAGATGATTTCGAGCTGGTGTGCGTCGCTCTCGCCAGCGAGGATCGGCTTGCCTACTAACATCTCGCCGAAGACACACCTTGACATCACGTGAGCCCAAGTGTCCAACGCATAGTGACAGAAACCAAACAAGACTTACCCTACACCCCACATGTCAATAGCAGTGGTATATCTCTTGAGGTGTAACAACAGCTCGGGAGGTCGGTACCATCTGGTGACTACCAGGCTTGTGTACTCTCTCTTGCCTTCACCACCGCCCTGACGGGCTTGTGGTACGTTTCCATCATAATGTCTCGCGAGACCGAAATCGGCAATTTGAAGTATGCCTTTATTGCTGATGAGCAGGTTGGCTGCCTTCATATCGCGATGAAGTATCTTGTTGTCGTGAAGGTATCGGAGGCCTTGGAGAAGCTGTAGCATGTAGCACTTGATTTGCGGTACGGTGAACGTCACGGCCGGGTTATCGAGCAGACCAGACAAGTCGTGATCCATGTACGGTGTTGCCATATAAATGATCGGCCGTTTTCTCTTATCGACTTCAAGTATGTCAGACGTAGTGTACGGAGCCATATACAACAGGTATAGGGCATACTTATTTTGGTATGGTGCTCGACGGCCATGTCTTCTAAGCGCAGCACATTCTTGTGGGATAGGAGTTTGAGAAGCTTGATCTCTCGGAGGGCGGTGATGGGGAACTGCGGATCTGGTCAGTGGCCACGAAAGAGCCGAACGTGGCAGAGTCATCACGAACCCCGTCTTTCTCGTTGTGCATTATGATTTTCTTCAATGCCACTATCGCGCCTGTCCTGCGCGATCTCGCCTTGTGAACCTCGCTACATAGTAGGATTAGCGTCTATGTTGCGGGATGGTACATGACAGTGTCTCACCCAAAGGTGCCTTCCCCCAGCTTGCCCTGCAGCTCGTAGTCGGTGATGCGAGAGCATCCCTTGAAGCTGTCGCGGGGCCGCTGGTGCTGCTGGGCGAACGATCGAGGCGAAGGCGCTCCATTCTCGGTGCTGCTTGTCGCGGTCGCCATGGCGGTTGCGAAGTCAGGCCCGAAGGGGGACCACCAGCGGGTTGTCTTAGCTTATGCGCAAGGGTGGAGCGACACTGGGCGAGGCCGAACTGCGTGGTAGCAAGAAGTGGCGAGTTTGGTCGATTATGCGGCCGCTGTCGAAGACTCGGGAAGAGTGCGCATTGCAGGAGGTGCTAATATGGATAGAGATGACGCGCTTGATAGTTAGATCAATGATTAAGTAGTTAACAGATACACCAAATAAGGAAGGGAGAAAAAGACGCTTGTCCTGAGTCGGGTGATTATGCCACAAGCAGGGGGCAGAAAAGAGATAGATGGTAGATTGTTACTGGTTCCCAAGTGGTAATGTAATGGGTTGAGGTTGTCACCACCCATCCACTTTGTGGAAGTTGGAAAGTCGTGCAACGCGGTTCATTCACTTACTACGTACTTAGGCACAGTACAAGTGCCATCTCTCAGCAAGCGGCGGTTGGTGGGGACAAAGAAACTTAAAAGTGGACGCATGGGGCTACTGCAATGCTACAATTACCAGTCCGGGGCAACTCCAAGTTCTTTCTCCTCTCGCGGTAGAATCTCGGCTTTTCATAGCAAGTCGTATCTTCCGAGCGCCCGTCCATCTGCCATCAGCTCGACTGACGACAACAATTCAATCATCATCGGCCACTGACCATTGCGATTGCCTCCCCTGAACCGACTCATCCTAGAGAACCGTCATCGATTGGATTATCGACGTACCGCGCTCCAGCTCCTCGCAATGGCCGGCGGTCCTGGTCCCATCAAGGCTCATGTGCCTGGAGTCTACAGATTCACCGCTACCGCTCTAGGCGCTAGCATGTGGTTCTTTGTAGGTATCAATTGATCGGACGTTGCTGCTACAGAAGCTAATCGTCGGCCGCAGTTAATGTACCGAGCGAGGAAAGACGGTATACACGATATAGCCCCTACGTAAAATCATGAGCGATTATTAACGTTTCGATCAGGGCCTGTACTCATGGGCTGGAAGCATCCATGGGACCACTAGATTTTGATATCTATTCTTCGAAAACCGCTGTACGATTTGGTCGGGGATACAACAATGGGGGAGATCTGAAATCTATATATACATATACTGGACGGCAAGCGTGGCTTTCCTTCGGGTCGAGCATATACCAACGACGAATAGACGTAACGACTAGCATCAGCCCCGAGACTATGATGGATCTTGCCGTATTGTTTATATCGGCTTTGGTTCTCCAAGCCGGAAACTGGAGCTGGTCGCCTCTGTTCATACAAGCCAGAGTGAATACATCTCTGCTGTACTATAATGACAACCTCCTTGTCATCGTATGTACCGTCAGCCTGTCGCTAGGTGTGTTTTTTTTAGCTTGCAATCGTGCTGTACAGTCAAGTCCTGGACTCTAGTCGCCGGAAGTATGATAAAATATGAGCAATGCTGACCTCGAAGGTTATTTTACTCACCATGTCTTACAATCTTCATTGATTCTCAATCATTCATCCAGTCGTATTGGGAATTGACACCAAGTCCGTTCGTTCATGGGCATTGCTCTATCCTGCGTAGATTCGGTGAGAACTCATGCGGCGTTGTTTGTGATCCAGCACTACATGTACCTTATGCTTCGCAATTCAACCCCACTAGCGCTTCATGAAATGATGCACGTC
This sequence comes from Xylaria curta, assembly GCA_022495235.1. NCBI lineage: Eukaryota > Fungi > Ascomycota > Sordariomycetes > Xylariales > Xylariaceae > Xylaria > Xylaria curta. Next base: position 73,300 of record MU375947.1, read on the forward strand.
TCAGAGGGCGTCTTGACTTGCTGCTATCTCTAAATAAAGATATTGATTGTAATTTGATAGAGCTAGATTGAAATAAAAAAGAGAGAGAAAACAAGAAAAGGGTTCGTATCTTTGATTGAATTACCTAACTTATAGGTTAAATCCTAGTATATGCCTTAGAGCTAGGGTGGTGGCGCTATTGTTGGAGGGGTGTGCTAAAGATACCTACCAGTAAATCTTCCAGGCGTCGCCAAACGCAGCTCTTCAGCCTCATGTCCGAGTAAATCGACCTCAACAAGATTCTTTCGAGCCCGATCTGTGCAAGCGCAAAGCTTCTCTCCCAATCACTACAGAGCAACCCAAAATGTCGAAAAGACAGGCCTCCGAGGCACTCGACGAATACTACGGCGTCGATTCGCCCGCGTCTAAAAAGTCACGGTTCGACGATGGTCTCGAGCTAAATGGAAATGGATATAATATCACGACGCCGTCAGAGAGACTCGAGGGTAGCAATGTAGATATGGAAAGCGACAACGACGATTTTGAAGACGACGGGCCCGCGAAAGCACCCATCAGGCAATCCGCGCCCACGGAAGGCTACGGCGATCTGTACCTCGATACAATAGACCGAAACGTGTTGGACTTTGACTTCGAGAAGCTGTGTTCCATCAGTCTGTCCAACATCAACGTCTACGCATGTCTGGTCTGCGGCAAATATTTCCAGGGAAGAGGGCCCAAGTCGCACGCCTACTTCCATGCGCTCGAGGACGGTCACCACGTCTTCATCAACATGCAAACACAGAAGGTCTACGTCTTGCCCGAGGGCTACGAAGTGAGGAGCAAGTCGCTCGACGACATCAAATACGTCTCCGATCCCAGGTACTCGCGGGAAGAGGTGATGGAGCTGGATCGCAAGCCTAGGATGGCGTGGACGCTTGGTGGGAAGCAGTACACGCCCGGTTACGTGGGCATGAACAATATCAAGGAGAACGACTATCTCAACGTGGTGGTGCAGGCGCTGTCCCATGTCGGGCCGTTGCGCAACTTCTTTCTGCTCGAGGATTTCTCGTCGCGCTCGGAGCTCGTCAAGAGATGCGCCATCCTCTTCCGGAAGATCTGGAACCCGCGCGCTTTCAAGAGCCACGTATCGCCGCACGAGCTCCTGCAAGAGATCTCGCTACGATCAAACAAGAAGTTTACGTTGACGGAGCAGTCAGACCCGGTCGACTTCCTGTCCTGGTTCTTGAACAATCTGCATCTGGGGTTGGGTGGAAGCAAGACAAAACCAGGCAGCAGTATCATCCAGCGCATCTTCCAGGGCAAGCTCAAGGTCGAGTCGCAAGCCATCACAGCAAAGGCCGACGTCGGCGACCGGTTACGGTTTGAAGAAGCAGCCGAAGTCAAGACGGACATCACCCGTTTCTTACTGCTCACTCTCGACCTTCCTCCGGCACCATTATTCCAAGACGAGATGGAGGGTAACATCATTCCCCAGGTGCCCTTAACCACTATTCTATCAAAATACGACGGCGTGAAGGCGCAAGAGCACCTAGCGCAGAGAAAACGGTATCGTCTAATGCACCCCTTACCCCCGTACCTCATTTTCCATATCAAGCGTTTCTCCAAGAACAAGTTCGTCTCCGAACGCAACCCAACCATCGTCACATTCGACGCCCGCGTCGGCCTAGACGCATCGCCCTACGTTGAGCCCAGCCCTGCAGACTACCCTCCGGGCGAACCGATCTGGTACGACCTCGTTGCCAACGTCACGCACGAGGCCGTGCGAGCCAAGGAGGACGTCGCCGACACGGGCGAAGAGCGGAAGACATGGAAGGTCCAACTCAAGGACAAGGGCCGGGATGAGTGGGTTGTGTGTCAAGATCTGTTTGTGGAGGAGATCCAGAAGGAGCTACTGTACCTCGGTGAATCGTATCTGCAGGTCTGGGAGAGGCGGCGCGAACCCAAGGGGAAGCAGAATAGATAGATAGATAGTAGGGACAGGGGCCATACAGAGAGGTGGAAACAGTGGGCTAGCTTGACATTGGGTTGGATCGAAACCCCCTAATACAATACCATTCGTATGTACAATGAAGCCCGAAGTAACATGCATTCGTCCTGTCCGATTGGGCATTGGCCGAGGCCTGATTGGTCCTTGCTTCACTCGCGTACGCCGGGATTCATGGTTCCAAATACTAGTTAGCCATGATTGGCAGCTTAGCGGCAAGTCCAAGCGTTCGACACCTTATACTCCATACATAAATTTTTTTTTTTTTTTTTCATCTCGGAGATGCATAACCGATGTTTCGTACCCCGTGCTAGTTGCGTTCAATTTCAAGAGAGGTTTGAACTACTGTACACGTATCGACAACGATTTGTCTGTATGTAAGTTCTACAGAGTCAAATAGCCTCTTTGTAGACTACAAGGTGGCCCCTTCGTTGGCCCCCTACGCTCACGCCCCCCAAGGGCAGTACGAGTGCGCATGCATGCGGAGAGAGACATGGAGTTTTATGAAATTACTCAGGCATATGCCCATCTACCTAGTTCTCATGGTAAACAGTGTAGGGCCTCCTATAGGACGTAGATAAAGAGCTGTCATTTTCATCCATAAAACTATCACAATGTCCAACTCCTCGAGTCTTCCATGTATAACTTGTAAACTTGTAAACTGAAGCAGTATATTATTCTATTTTTACCGCTCTGAAGACGGCATAATCACCATTCCGCCTCACGCTGTCGAATCTCCCAATCAAGACATATCCCCGTTTTGCCTGACTTGCGTCTTATATCCTTTCATACAACCACCCTTTGTACCCTTCTTGTCCCAAAGGCTAGTAACGCTATGTACCCAAGATAGCCCCCTACAATATGATGCAGATCTCGGGCTTCGAGTCGCCAAATGTAAGGCCGACTTGCTCGTCCTTTTTGGCCCTGGGGCTGGAGTGTGCCTTTTTCAGGGGTTGACCGCAGCGAATTGCCATTGTTGTGGTGGGTTTCAGTAGAATTGTCTTTAGACGTAACTGGAAGCGGCTTGTGCTCTACAAATGTTATTATAGGCAGCAAATAGACGGGCCTAAATATACCTACATGTAAGAGAAATATTTGCTGGTTGATAATGGACATATTTTGAGTAGTAGTATATGACTGTATCTTGTTATTTATAGGCACCCTTCCCTCATTGTTTCTTAGATAAAGACACAGTGGGAATTATTGCCACATGCAACTAATGAAAAAGGACTCATCCTTTGCTAGATCACCCGACTTTTGTCATAATCTATCCTCATTGCTTGATACCATGTCAAAGAATGATTCACCAGTATCTGCACAGATTCCTGTGAATCGTAATGATAGAGTGGGACCCATGGTTTTATTTTGTTGGTTTCTAGGACCGCCGTAATAATTAATAATTAATAGTTCAACTGTCAAAGGTGAAATTCGTGGATTTATTGAACCTTAACTACTGTGAAAGCATTTTTCAAGGATGTTTCCTTTGATCAGAAACGAAAGAATTATTGCAGCCATGATGCACCCTCCCATTTTGCCTAGGTAATTTTAGTACCAAGTGTTTCATCTAACACGTATGCGATACCCATGCCTGCGCCGATATCTAAAGTACTCTAAGCATGTCTAAATGAAATTGAACCACTCTCGTCGACTTGAAAATTTTTTGGATAACAAGGCTTGATGAGGTGGTCTATCCATGAACGCTCAGGCCTAATGTCACATTCTTACTACACATGTCACAAACTCAGAGCAAACAATATTGCTTGGTATCACGTTTACTATTTTTTTCGTCTCCAAAGCTCACTACTAAGCTTAGGAGCAACTGGACGTTGGCAGATCATCATCCATCATTCCCGTCCTTTTCCATTCTCCAGCCAAACCCTTGGGCATAATCTCATCAGCACATAATCATCCCACCGTAATTTAGTAAAAGGTCGCCGATTACTTGAAGACCTTTCCGTCGGCATACTTGTATTCCTTCTCGCCAACAGTAACGGGCTTGTCAAACTTCCATCTGGACTCAACAATAGCCCGGTCTTCGGGGTTCTCGGGGTCGAGCTTCTTGAAGTCGAAGCTCTCATAGTCGGGAGCGACATCGAATACCGGTAGGTACTCGTCGCCACGGATGACAAAGGCACCCGAAATGACCGAGTCGTGGTTCTCGCCGTAGACGCCAGCAGCACCGAAGAGGTACTTGCGAGACGCCTCAAGACGGTTGTTGAATCCACCAATCAAATTGTTGGACATGAAAACCAACCTCAACTCGTCGTTGTACTTGTAGTCAACCTGCCAGATGGAATAGTCCTTGAAAGGAACCGTCTTCCAGAAGTATTCCATGGCCTGGTCAGCAGGGTTGTTCGAGTAGAACCGCTTCCACTCATCAAGAGGGTACTCCGACCTAGGCAGAAGGTCGATGGGGTGCTTAGGCTTGGGAGCAGGAGCAGGCTCCTCTTCCGCCGCAGCAGCAGCAGCAGGGGCTGGCTTGGGAGCGGCCTTGGGCTGGGCCTTGGGTTGCTCAGCCTTTTTAGCCTTGGGCTGCTCGGCCTTCTTGGGAGGAACATTGACCAGCTTGGGCGTCTCGATGAACTCGAGAGGCTTGGAAACGTTGAGGTAGATAGGCTGGTTGTAGACGGTCGCGTACCACCGAGTGGTGTTGGGGTTCTCGGCGCGCCACTCCTTGTCGTAGAAGAACTGGAAGCCGCGTGAGATGATGCTAGTAGCGAAAAGATCGGCTAGTGTGATGCGCTCGCCAACGAGGTATGTGTTGTGGAGAAGGTGCTCCTCGACGATGCCAACGGCCTTCTGCGAGGTCTTGATGGCATCATCGATGTTCTTCTTGTTGTAAGGGTCGAGACCCAGAAGAGGGCGGAACCAAGCGCCCAGAGGTGGAAGAACCTCGCTGTTGAAGAAGGACATCCACTTCAAGATGGAGGCGTAGCTGAAGGGTACATTAGTCAACCGGGCCCTCGAAAAAATTGATAGGACGAAGCCTACTCTTGCTTAGTCTTGCCGAGAAGAGTGGTCTTCTCATTCTGAGAGGCGACTAAAAACTAAAGGTTAGTAGTGACTACGACCACCAAAACCAGGAGATAATTTGGAGAAGATGTCAAAGCACAAAAGATCAGAAAGTAGAACGATATCAACAAAGATGATTCAGACAGGGATAACTGTTTAAAATAAAGGTCTATGTCATCATATCAAGTGCCGAGAACAAGCTCAATAGAGCGTGGTAAATGTTGTAATGTAAAAAGAGGGGCAGGAGAAATGCAAGGCGAAAAGTGACTCACTGTAGATGGAGATGGCGAGGGTCTCGCTGAGGACGTAGCCATCGCTGCCGACAAAGGTAGGAATCTTGCCGAGCTTGTTGTATTTCAGGAACTCCTGAGGGGGGTTTTTCGTGTCGATTTCGACGACCTCGAGCTCGAGGCCATTAGCCTTCGCAACCGCGAGGATAGCGGTGGTGCGGGGGTTGAGCTACGAAACAAGCTTGCTGTCAGCTCACTCGCTCGACATGAGAGCGATGCGCAACATGCACAAAGAAGAGACGACGCTGCTTACCTCCCGAGTGTAGATCTTTCCGAAGGGCGCCATGGTTGTGAATAGCCTGGTGCTTGGGGAAGAATTGGGAGAAGGAGGTGGGGGAGGAAGTTGGAAGAATTTGTGAGTCTTGATAAATTTCCAAGGCGGGGCAGCAACAAGGCGTTGATTGTACCTATGTACTTACATACCCGGCCCTACCCTTTCGGGACCACGGAGCATCGTAATTGCGCAACAGAATTGAAGGCGCCAACCACACTGGGAAAGGACCCGGTTTAAGTGTCTAGGTTGTTGCGCCCATCACGGAAAACTTCACAGCCTCAACGAAACAAGCCGACATCAGGAATTGCAACAGCTTTGGGTTCATTCACACGGACTCTGCCCCAGGTCATGCCGAGTCTACGATAACCACCATGTCTTCCATACGCTACGGCATCTGCTGTCTAAGGCCCCGGCCTTCTTCGACGCCGAAACAATGGCCCTCTCTCGTCAGCTCTACACAATCCCGGAATCCCGCTCCCAGGCGAGCTCTGGGGACGACAACGCCCCAACGACAGGATGACACTGCGCTCATGAGCGCGCTGGAGGCGATGCAATCATCAAGCGAAGGAGTCATAACCACCTATGCGCGTCCTATGCCCGTCTCACCCTCCTACTTCTCGCGGCTCCCTCAGTTCAACGATAGTTTTGTCCACGTGCAAGAGCTCGCCCGGAAATACGCACGGCTGCCGACCCTGCACCCCAGTCAAGTCGAGAGGGTCGCCTGGAAGACCAAGGAGCAGTACCGGATATCAATTGGTGAACATGTCAAGGCGAGGGATTACGCAACCTGCATCGCATTGGTCAAGCGGCTGAACCAGATACACCCGGATCTTATGCCCGAGGAGGTCAAGGCGGGCCTTCAGCCATTCAAGCGAGATATCAACATCTATCTCAATCAGCCGAAGCCAATTCCTATCGACAAATTTGGTAGATCACATGGCGTCGGCAAGCGGAAGTCTTCAGTGGCCCGTGCCTGGCTGGTTGAGGGCACTGGTGAGGTCCTGATCAATGGCAAACCTATGAACGAAGCGTTTGGCCGGATCCACGATCGCGAGAGTGCTCTATGGGGATTAAAGACTACAGAAAGGCTGGATAAATACAATGTCTGGGCCCTGGTCGGCGGTGGTGGTTCTACCGGGCAGGCTGAAGCGTTGGCTATGGCTATTGCCAAGGCGCTCGTTGTTCACGAACCACCCTTGAAGACGCCGTTAAGGCGAGGTAAGCACATATCAACGAACGCCCAACTTAGTACGGTGAACCAGACTCTGACCTTTGCGAACAGCCGGTTGTATCACTCGAGATCCAAGAACTGTGGAAAGGAAGAAGGCAGGCCACGTGAAAGCGAGAAAGAGCCCTGCATGGGTCAAGAGATAGAATGCACTGCCTTGGAATTCCGGCTCGGCCGAGGAACCAAGCTGTGTCTTTGCGTTAGAGGCTGTGTTCGTCTTTGTCCATGCTTCGGGACGCGTGGACGACCATCGCCACAACCAAGCGAGTCATACTGCACTCATGTGACGCACCCATCGTACAGATAGATGTACAACGAATGTATTAGTATGTAGCAGCTATTCCAGGTCTGAGCCAAGGAGAAGAGTTCAGACAAAGCCACGACAAGTACACGAGTGCAATGGACAAATACACAAGCCGAAAGGTCCGACTTGATGATCTCGATACTGCCTGCCTGGTCTTGGTTGTTTGAAGTAGTGGTAGTCACGAAGGAGTTGGGCCGCGTTCCTCAGCTTGCTGGGTCACCTCGGCGTCCCCGTTCCGGGTGATTTGCGATCTACGCTAGGGCGAAAATCATACATCGTCAAGAGCCTTTCAAGCATAGCTCTGCAACTATTATCAGTTCGGTAGCGGCCCAACGACCCCATAGCTCGCAGCGGCCATGTGGTTTAGTACGCTCTTCGAGGTAGCAGTCAAGATAGTGACCACATTGGACCTTGCAGCCAGTGACCACCTATAGGGTAATCTCGGCGACGTTCGCGTTTCATGTACTTACTAGCACCACCTTGCAAAGGAAGCTAAGGAGGATGCTTCTCTGGAGCTTCCAAACAGACTTTCTTCCCCAGCCTTACCACACATGTGGGTTATGACGCGATTCCAATCGGGAGGCCTGGCTAGGCCCGGCGATTCAACCATCCTAGGATAGCATTATAAGACCATTTTCCCAAGACACGTGATTTCATGCAAATACATCTGAACAAGCGGTCCCCGAATGCGACATAACATCGGTCGCCTACTGCAGTAACTCGACCGCACGGATTACTACTATGTAGGTTCACCGAGCCTTGCATCATCTGCACATACAGAGGATGTATCAAGCGTGTGAGTAAGTCCGCGGGATATTTTTATCTCTTTTACCTCTCTCTTTTCGTGCAGCGTCTCCGCGACCATACTTAAGTCTCAAGCAGAGGGTAAAAGGGCCGCATGCGCTAATCGCCACCCGGGGTCAAGAAGCCGGCCGCAAACCTGATCTCTTGGGTTGCTCGGACCTCTGGGCAGCAATTAGACTGCATAAGATGTAATTGCTTGGTAATACCGCATCGTGGCCTTTTTGCCCCAGTACCTACCCCAAGAAGACCTCCAGGGAGTAGTGTAGCGCGTACAGCACGCCATACACATGCGAGTTGCATACCGCACGATGGTCGCCGCGAGGGCAGCTCAGACGTTTCATTTAAGATAGCCGGGAAATACCGGCATGCTGAAACGCAGCGCCCACCTTTGACTTGGTCTTGTACTGTGGTGCTGCTGATGCGCAGACCCAATGTTCGCCCTATGTGGCTGATGATGCGACTGCAACAGAACCTTATTTCGATTTCTCGAGGTAAACAACCGGCCGTTGTTTGGCGCCGAGACCCCGTTCGAGGAAAGAACGCCAATGACGGCTTGCCAATTGGGATTAGGCAGGTCGCAAACGTCCATCCCACGTTGGTGACAGCCGGCTACATGCCGGCTGACATCTCGGCAACAAGGAAGTGTCCCTTATTGATGCCCTTTTATTGGTGTATAAACATGGAATATCCCACGTGTCGATTTCGAGCTTAACGTGATTGAGAAAGGTTCTCGAAGATTCCCATTTTGGGCATAAACACACGAGCGTTACTGTTCTAAAGAAATATCGTTCTAATTCGGTAAAGTCATTTATGATCTGCACTATGTAGCCAAGGTAGTTAGTTATATTCTTGTCGGCTTCTTTCTAAAAACATAAGTCATGATCGCCGCCAACCAAGAGCCAGCAGTACTCTAGGTGTCAGTAGGCTGAATAGCTGTCTTCACTTCTCTTCTTGGAGGCCGTTGGCGTACGGATACCAGACGCTAACGGCAATGTCACCGTTGCGGAAAGTGGCGAGGTGCAGACCAACGGTGCTGGCAAGTGGGCGTCTATATCCCTGAAATTATACCGTAATTATCTTCTAACTCATGTTGGCCTAGCAAGGCGATGGTGTAGCCACCACTCATGCGCCAATTGCCACGAGGAATTGAATAAATCGTGCAGCCTCATTTCCACGATCTACAAATCCCATTCTCTAGGTCTAGCTGCTCTAGCATTACCCGCATAGTATCCAATGTGACAAAAGAGGTCGAAAAATTGACAGCCAATCGATGAGTTTTAGCTTGCCTATCCCGTTTATTTCAATACGACTTTTATCCCAGGAGGTTGCATTGCATCCGAGCACCCGGACGAGATGCAAGGCCATCCATCATTGTAACCAGCGCAGGAACAAGACATGGGGTGCGGCATAAGGCCGTGTGTTACAGTTCATGTCAAGTGTATGCACTTTCGCACTTCACATCGGAATAAGCAGAACTAGGTATCATTCGTTTGAGTTCTCTGCCTGGAACATCGGACCTTTTCCCAATCTGGTGATATTACACGGAGAATAGCTGTACAGAAAGAGATGGAAACAATGCCGCTATTTCTGGCTGTTTGAAGAAGGGTTTGTTGGATCAGTGTGGACGACATCTCGACGGAATTTACTGTCTACACGTAGTTGGGTAAACTATGGGGTTGTTATGTGATGTAATTGATGATCTTGGCAAGGTAGGCTCCTTTACACATCCATAGCAAAGATATCCCGTCATTAAACACACCGGCGCTCTTTATATAATTAAGCAATGCTGGGCAATATTTGGTCGTCCGCAGAGTCTGATAGTGAAGAGTTGCCATTTAATATGAATAACCCAACTTCGTTGGTGAATAGTTAGCATTACGCAGAAGGAGAGAAGCACACGTTAAAGAGGAATAGATAAGTTGCTGCTTAGCCAAGGGGTAATGATATGAAAATCATGTGATTTGCGGTAACTAGCGAAAGACATCTGAGATCTGGCCAGAAATCTGGCAACACTCCTGTTGTCATCCCTGCATAAGTGCTACTGCAGGGGTTGATCGGGCTTTTACCGTGATTATGCAGCACTGTTCCCTGCTGTGCAACTTCTACAGTAGTTACCTAGTACATAGTATAGAGCTGAACCAAACCGCGAATCAGCTTCCATGATAAACATTTTAACGCAGTGGAATCGCGGGAGAACTCATCGCTACTCTCTGCAGCTGTACAATTCAAGTTGTAGTTCCTTGAGCAGCCGACGGCATCTAAAACACGCCCAGCGGCTTGTGTAGAGCTAATGGGATCCCTGACTCCGACAACGGCGTAGTCCAATTTCATACGAGAAGATGGCAATGATAAGTGCAGAAGAGATTCTTGGCTTGTGTATGTGCTTTCCCGCTTTCAGATACAAAAGCTTCTATCAATGATAAGCTGATCGCAACACGGACTTCTCAAGCAAGCACTTACGGACCAGGAAGCTATATGTCGGGTCATTAATGCAAGAAAATCCCGAGAAGACTTGAGTCGCCGATTACTTATTTGGTATTTGATCAGAGTAGTGAAGCAACCCGGCTGATTGGGTATGAATCGGGCATCGTGTTGAAAGGCATCCCATGCTGTGATACTCAGTAGCACAACTTCGATGTGCATCATTCACAATAGACAACATAGTATAATACTTAGCTTGGTCCAACCTAGAATAGTCTAGTTCGTTTCAGTCGGTTCTCGGACCAGTTATTCAAGCCTTTCGGCCGTTCTAGAGGATCCCCCATTTGCCGAATCAGCATTCTGACAATAGGGTTTGCATGATGTACCTAAGGCTCGTGGTGAGCGCAGAACCGCCGTGTACAGGAGACGGACAGCCCCGTCAACATTTCCGCCATATCTGGGTCTGATCTGAGAAAGATCTAGGTTGATAAAAGCTCGGTTAACTACTGTAATAGTCGTACGACAATGAAGATCGGAATAAATGACGATGAGTAGTGAGGCGAACGAGAACAAGCTTAGCGTAAAACTCGAGAAGCCTGGCTCGCCTGGCACGATTGCGCAAGCTGCCCTCGGGGAGAGTGAAAAAAACGCTCTTGCTAGCTAGGGCCTGCGCTTATGAATCTAGTTGAAGTAGGGAAGGCGAGTTGGTTCCTAATCTACCGAGGTGGCAGTCTTTTCGTACCCAAAGATGGGGAATCGGCCAAGCGCAACCGAAATTAGAGAATACGCTAGTGAGGATTAGGTGCAGCACTCAGTACACAAAACATGTATAAGTAGAGACATGACTAGCTAGCCTCTGTAAATCCAATTGATCCGAAGCCCAACCAGTCAGATATACAACTGTAACCGGATTACCTTGATGAGTGTCTACCAGGTGGTATCGACAAGCATTTCATATTCTTGCAAGCATCCTGGAGTAGATGGTAGGTATGCTATAAATGTATGTACGTATTTCGTACCAGAACTTGTAAATCAGAAAGGGTGGGGGCGATGTTTTAGAGAGAGAGAAATACTTGGCTCGCTTGGCAAAGTCTATATCTCACTTGCCGTAAAACATCTGTAGCTTTTTATTATTTTACCGACTTACGTGGATAAGTACTTAACTTACGGATTCCATTTTAGTGTCAACTCATGAGGATTTCCTATATGGGTTAGTTCATCTGCTTCTGTACATGCAGTACCCAGATAGGTACCTACTCGAGACATTTCAGCTAACCGCTTGAGTAAGGGGAGTGAGTGTAGAAACTAGTAGACTGAAAGCTTCAAGTGAAGAATGTCCCTGCCTATTTACTTGTGAAATCCACTCGAAGCTCGAGATAAACTCCATCTCTACTGACGACAAACATAAACCAGGTGGCTAGTAGGTACTACCCACAGCATAAAGTTACGACAAGGTACTGGCTGCAAACGTATGGTGTTCACGTGGGGCGCTCCAGCATCTCGGTCTGATGAAGGACCGCATCCCATGGAATCTTCAAACACGACTGCATCCAATGGGCCAATTCAATCTTGACGAAACAAAATCGCCGTTTGTCGTGAATACGTAGGATAGAATAGGGCAAGCAAGCTCACGCCAACCAACGCAACACCGCACGTTTATGTAGGTGCATTGATGGCAATATTACCAGCCACACGAGACACGATGACTGCCCACAGAAGCAAAAGGGAAATTGGTCTTGTGTCACTGGGGTTTATTTACGTATAACAAGTTCCGGACCTCCACTGTCTGCCGAGAGTGAGCGTTTCGTGGACTTGCGCTTGACACCTGCCAAGCTACATACACATCAGCACAAAGCGCTTTGCGCAGGGACGGCAATAAGTGAAGCAGCGAATCTTCCAGGGGCTGTGAGATCCTGGGGCTGATTGTTCGCCGTCTTCCGCCTGGAAGTTTCGGTGTTTAGCTATTGTTCGTGTTGTTGTCGTCGTCGTCGTCGTCCGTTTCACGGGAACCCACTCCTGGTACCAAGAAACCTACCTATACCAAGTACCAAGAAACACGATACCAGATCTGCACCAGGACTTGTCCATCGACCCGTCGTACGGCAGCGGACTAGCTGCATCTTGCATCTGGCGAGCCTCGCACAGCAGGTGCTGTGCTTGGTAGCTCTATAACCATGGGGCACGGCCAGTGCCGCTACTATTGCTGCTACGTACCTACTGCCATCTCGAAATGTCTGCTGTCGTATTGCCTTCACTGTTGTTCGTTCGAAGTATCGCTGTTACTTGCTCACAGCTTGGTCGCTAGCCCTGGCGCAACCACGCATATACATACCAAACTCGTGTCAGCCCTTTTGCGTGTAATCTCAGTAATATCATGACATAGGTTATGCCAAGGGTCACCTTTTACACACCCCAGGGGGGTGACGGCCCTGGCGTAGATCTTCTTCTCACATGTCCCACCCCAACGAAGTAGTTTAGCAAGCTTCATTAGTAGCAAGCCCCATTTTGGGCCCTGCCCTGCTCGGGCGAGGCGTTTATGCCAAATTCAATTTGCCTTGGTATAACTCTCTCTCGTCGTTGAGGCCTTAGTTGCTGTCCAATGCTCAGACGTTTTGTTTGGTCCACCCTTTCATAATCTCCCATCTTCCGTTGGGACCCTGGATTCCCAATGTCCAATACCGGGGGTGCTACGTAACCGGAACTTAGTCACCCACCTACCGGTGCCCGTCAAGCTCCACGTTGGATAAGCCGCTCCTAGTTAAGTCGAGAGAGGTTCGTGCAAAGTGTTAAAAAAGCACTCTTCAAGGCGGCTTTTGTCGCCTTCTCCACACCTGAGACTAGCTTGCGGGTTCCTTGTACCCTGTCCTCATAGAACGTTCCTAATAATACAGCGATCAGGACCTGGGTGGTCTAGGTACTTGTTAAATATGCGTGCTAGGGACGATAAATATCCCCCGATCGTGAAAATCTTCCGACGTCGACGTATTGTTACCCGCTCCGTTTCTTATTATATCTCCGTTGTGCCTTACCTACATATTGACAGCAGGTGCTTGTCTACACTACTACCTACCAACTCTTCTACTTTTCTGTATACTTTTCACGTTGGACTACGTTTTCGCCTATTACGCCTCCTCCCTTACGATTCTACATGAGGACTACGACAAGTTCAATATAAGAAACTGACGAAAAACAAACACCCTGACATTGTTGGCATATTCTGGAACTGGCCGAACAAATAGGTTCGTACCACACGTTGTCGAACAGCCTCCAACCTTTTTGACCCATAATAGCAGCTTACCACTCCATCTCGCAGAGCAGGGTCATCGCTAGTTAGGTTAGCCAGTCATTGCAGTGCTTGCCGGGATCTTCCCAGTACACTTGCCTTTAGTTACAACGGTTGAAGAAGCTAGTTCCATCATACATCAGCCCTTTCGAGGCAGAGCTTAGCGCGTGTGGTCTCAGGCAGTGAAAGACGCGACTAGACCCTGAAGACTTTTGCGCCGTTGCTATTGTTGTTTGTCGTCGTCATAATACGGCAGTAGGCGGCCAAGGACATAGCGGTTTGCACCTTATATATGCTACATGCAGGATATAATTGGGTGGTGATTGCATCAGAACCTTGGACACACGATTCCCTGGATTCCCTTACCTCACAAAGTCAGATACGCCCTGACAAAGTTCTGTTGTCGTTCCTGCAAGCGGCGCCCCCTCTCGAGCAATCTCACACTCAACCACGTCACAATCCCAACCTTAAAAAAAACGTAACTCGGTCTACATACACAAGACCTTAATCGGTTACCTAGAGTTTTTCACCGTCTCACCTTGAAAGTCAGCACCGAACAAGCAGAACCCTTTTATCAACTTAGCTATATATATCTCTTCTCCAAGGAACTTCCACGCAGTTGGTCTCTTCAACCTGACCTCGTGTAACAACTGGTTTCCCTTACGAGCCACATAACAAACACGTACCATCACCCCTTTCGGAACGGGCTCCCTGTGAAAGATTGTAGGCCAGGTCGATTTCTCGACGCGGCCAGCGCGAGGCAAACTGGCCGCCTTTTACGCCCAGCCAGCTCCATTTCCGGAGACGTATCGGCTACGCTCGCCGCTTCAGCTAGCCGGTCACGCACCTATCCAGCAGGGCATGGACGACAACGCTCGACGCCGGAGGCAGGAACAAGCCAGCAGTTCTTCCAGTAGATATGTGATCAACGACCCCAATGCCACGCGCAGACCATACGGCATGGCGGGTCTGGACAGATACCGAAATGCGACTGCGAGCAACAGTAACTCGCCGCCGGCGCCTAGGAGTATGGGAGGCGCGACATCGTACAGCGGGTACTACCAAGAGCCCTCAGCAGCCTTTTCACAGTCCATCCCACAGAGCACGATAGCGTACCAGCCCGAGTACGCACATGACAGCAGGCAGACGCAAGGGTACGGCGCATACAACACGTCCATGCTCTACAACGTACCACAGGCCAGCGCACAGAGCGGCGTCTACGATGCCAACCAGCAGTTCTCGTCGCGGCAGAGTGGAGGCCTACAGATGATGCCGACGGATGTTGCCGCTCCTTATTTCCCAAGCGAGCCTGCCAACGCAGCTGCGACAGCTGGCCTGCAGCCGCAGACGGCGTCCTCGAGTACGACGGCCGTGTATCAGCAGAGTCCTACGGACCAACGCATGCTCCAACAAGGCTACCCCAGCGCCATGGCACCCATGGGCTCCATGTCACAGGCAGAAGCCGAACAGATTGTGGAAGAGGAGGAAGAGGAGCAGCAGTACGCCGCCCCCGCACCGGCACAGACTTCACAGATGGGCGAGGCGTACGAGCAATATCAGAGCGCGCTGAGAGATATATTTACGAATATTCAGAATGGTGTGTTGCAAAACGCCGGCGAATCTCTTCTGGGCGTGTCCGAGTGGCTCCTCACCAAGGTTGTGGATTTAGGTTCGTGTTGGGCACCGCGCTCCGTCTTGCCTGTCAGCGACTAACAACCGTCTCTAGGTCTCACTGGGGACGAGGAAAACCTTCACGAAGATCGCATCAAACTCTGGCGCGACTTTAATCACGCATGGCTCTCCCTATGTCAGAAGCAAATGGACATGTTCGACTCCGGCATACCAGCCCAACGGCCCCAGAGCATGCTCACCGAAGAGGATCTTAAGAAGATGGGGCAGGAACTCATCCGACTGTGTAACGGCATCGAACGGCACGGATTAGTCGACTACGAGTACGGCGTGTGGGAAGAGCAAATAATCGACAGTACGTCTCTCAAAAAGTCCATCTTGGGTTCTACGTATTAACGATTCAATCTAGTTCTCGGAAAATGCCTCGATGGATACGACGAAGACCGTAAATGAGGCCAGTTTCCGAGTGCCTAACGTCGTTCTGGCATCGATCGGTCGCTCCTCTAACTCGCTACGGGTCTCCACGGAAATGACCTCACGCAAAATAGTTATGGGTGGTGGCCGGTATGGTAGGGGGTCAATCACTGTAACACCATACATTGACAGGGCGTTTCACCGGTGTAGTTCTCTACGTGGACTCTTCTTAGCTGGGCCGCCACTCATCGGGCTGGGTCTGCTTTTGGTATACCGTTGGTATTGTCTTTTTTTTTCATTACATTACACCGCTACAAATTTCTCTCGGGCATCAGGAAGTTGTGGGTGCCGGCGTGGCATGCGCGAGGTGGCGGTCCACCCCTCGTTCCGGTTTGTACTTTCAGTCAATGTATCATTTTGTGCGCTTAGTTTTGTTTGGAGCATTGGGAATCAGCAGGGCCACAGGATCCGGCGGCCTGGGGATACTGGGACATGTCAGACATGGAGACCTGACGAATGATAGACGCGGTCATGCAGAGGATAAAGCATTGAGCAGGGAACATGGGTTGGAACATTAGAGTGGAGGCGTACGGCTGTATGAAATGGAGTCTGAGAAATACCCCTGAACTTGATTTTCGAAGGCAATGGAGAAAAAAAGGAAAAGGGTCATAGAAAAAGGCAATAGAGGGGTCGTCTATGCTCTCACGGGCTTATTGTGTTATTTTGTTTTTTAGCCCGGTAGTCTTGGGATCTGTCCAAGCAACAGGGGTGAAGAAGGATTGTCTGGCAGGGCTTCATTATACTACTGAGATAATTTGCTGCCCGTCATAGCTGACCCCCCGATGCCTTGGCACGTGAACGTCTTTCCTGTGACATGTACCTACCAACAGACAATGCCTGCGACAGGTCAGTTGGGTTGCAGTGCCAGTCAAGAAAGAAGCGTTCTAAGCGTTCTAGTCCTTGCTACCTGAATAAGTCCAATTGTTGATCAATCGTCGGGCCATTCCTGACGATCCACGGTTCATGACTAGAACTATGTATGTCGGATCCCGACAAGCGCAACATCCGTCAAACTAAGAACAGATCACCAATAGGCAATGAGGCGCACGGTTGCTGTTGACGATCAGCGCCTCTATTAACCAAGCTATACTATAGGTACATGGGCAGTTGACCTTGAATCCATGCCCAACCAATACCCCTGTTAGGCCGACTTGTCAGCGTCTCCAACAGCCAGGGTCTTTTCAGCCTTCTCCCACACACCTGGGACAGAAAGATTGGGGGTCCAAAGGTTCATGCTTGGTCCGAGTCCTTGCGCGGATTCGATCCCATGTACCGGCTTACGCTATCTCTCTTCTTCGTTAGCCAGTTGGGCATCAACCGGGATCGCCGCATGACGATCTCCCATAATTGGGTGTGCTGAAGGGGTCTTGGGGAACTACACGTGATCGATCATGCTCATGCACATGCTCAAGCATCAAACCGCACGGGAGACATGGCAGCAGCAGGAGTGGGTAGATACTGTACATCCCGATACATGCGTGATACCCGCCGTTGCTACGACAAACTGAAATGGGTAATTGATGTGTTCCGCAGAGGCGTTCGCAAGGGGGCGCTGCCAACTTCGCCAATAAAGTTGCTGCCCAATGGCGAAAAAGAAACATCCCGTTCCGTTTGCCCAGGAATACGATGATAGCTCTCAGCTCAAGGTAACTCTCCGCTATAGAAAGGAATAAACTAGTGCGATGCGGGCTTCCCAGTATCTTGGTAGAGCAGCTCATCTTGCATGCAGCCCGTCCGATCCGCCTCGTACCTTACCTTGCCTATGGGTACTTGAACGCTTTGACTATATTTGGGCACGTCCGAAGATGCCGAATACTTCCTCGGTCACGATCGTCCGTTTCACTTTATATAATTAGTTTCTCATATCAACTCCCGAGGTAGGTAGCTGACGGGGCCTACAAGGGGAAAGCTAATGAGGATGACTAAGAGAGAGGATAGGATGGATGTATCTTGTCTTATAGCCATCTTTCTGTCGACCAAGATAAACCCGGTCTATCATCGCAGCCGTCAAACCTGCCTGCGCAAACAAACATGACCCTTTCACTACTACCCAGATGCAGCTATCCGTGTCAGGCAGCATCGCTAAATGTTACACTACTCGCCAGGTAAAATTGGCCTGGTCCTCCCATGCCAAAACGCCAAGGTACATATTCTGAATTCAGAAGGGGCATGCGATAGGATCCCGCCTTTTTCACTTTTCACCATGAAACCAGAATCAGCCAGCCAGACAATTACTCGCACTGTCCATTCAGTATGGATCACGAGGACGGGTCTCATCAGGGATCGTGGTCGAAGTACAGTAAACGTAAATATGGCCCACTCAGCACAACGAAGATAGGAAGACAAAACTGACGGATTCGTCAAAAGCAGAAGCCTCATCGCCTCATCTATGCATACACAGGTGATCGTCGCGGTATATCGAACGGTGTCAGGCGACGGTTACTTCACAATTCATTGGCTCTTGGATGAAATGGCAGCAATTGCCAATTCAGGCCAGAAGCCATCATTGATTGGCTCGACAAAATACAAGCATGGATGCAAGCCAGACCCGCGGCGCAGATTAGTCTCGACCAGTCAGCGAGCCGAAATGGGTATGGCCAATCCGTCGATCGCCCGGCTCGGGTTGAAATGACGCACATGAATTCCCAGCGATCGGACCCGACACCTTGGTTAAGCTACGGGTGGATGGATAGGGGTTGTCAGTTGTACCTACATGATCAATCATTACGGCTTACGCTACTACACTTACAATACCGCGATAATCAGCTTCAACTCGCCAATACGACCGTCTTCCCACCACGGTGGATATGGTGATCGAGCTAGGAAAAGCTGGTGGGACAGCTGATGCCGAGACGACCAGGGCATTCCTCCATCAATGGCCCTCATGGGTGCGTGGAGGGGGGTTTGTGGGAGGTTACAATACAGATCCAACCCACAGCTTGGACAGCCAAGCTGGTGGTGTAAGTGGGTACGGATTTGCCCGTGTCGCCAGCGCAAGTCGAATAATAGCGTCGTGTGATTTTATATCTACACTACACACTACCTTCTCTTCTCGACCCGTCATCTCTTTCCACGCGTGGTGCCCCATGGTGATAGTACACAGTTTATTGCTGGATCCCCCTGGTCCAAACTACGGCGTACCGAAGCAATTAAGCGTCAAATAATAGCTAAAACTCCCAGCCGACTTAGGCGAACGGATAAGGACCAGGGTTGGGCAGCGATCCCCAACAGAGATGGTCCCAAGGCCAGCCAGGATTGTCAGCTATTGAACATAGTAGCGAATGAAGGCGGATATGCTGCTGCCCCTTGTGCCATTTCTTGATGTAGTTATGCGTCAATGTCTCGTATCAATAAATGCCATAGGCCGTTCAAGCGCTTCCATCGATCAGCATAACACCTACCTATATATGTGTGCTACTGAGATCCGGACAAGCCATCGCCAATGGATCCTATATCGAAATTCGAGGCGCACACGCGAAAGCCAATCGTCATCCGGAACCAGACTATTGGAAAAGAGGCTGAATACCACGACGTCAAAGGCACATGTGCCGCACAAATGCAGATCTTCCGCAGCCTCGGAGACCAGAGCATTTGCTTGTTCGTCTACTGCGACTGTTACATGCTTACCGTTATTATGCCAACATGGAAGAGGGTAGGGGATGCTTGACCAGTCAGCAACATACCTAGCCCAGCTAGCTAGCTAGCAGCATGCATGCCCTTTCACGGACCGGAGTGTCCCACGACAGGACAGCCCCAGCTGCGCATGATCCGGGATCTGCCTGCTGTGAACTTTTGGCTACCACATGTTCTCCTTTTCTCCGGCTTGCATTCTGGTGCTTACACCAATGCAAGTAGCCGCACCACTCATCCCAGCAAAACGCCACGACGGGTGATCGCATCCGAGTGCGACCAGCCCAAGATTGACGAGTGAGTTACCAACGGCCCAATTCGGTCCAGTAACGACACAGCGCAGCCGGCCATCCCACCTCTTTTTGGTGGCTCGTCCGGGCTATTGGGGTGAGGGGACAGCCGCAAATCCCATGTGCACCCCATCGCCCTTGTGCACAGGAACCAAAATATCCATCAGCAAATCCGATCTACAATTATGTGCGAACAAGGATGGGTTTTCCTGAAAATTACTGTGACGGTACGGTAGCACTCAATAGCCGAGGCTGAGTGACGTACTGTAATAGCCAACTCTACAGTATTTATTTCCTTTCCTGTGTTGCATGGGTTGTTGCCAATTGGTTTGCGACTTTTTACAATTACACCCTGGGCGTGGCTTTAATCGGCCCTCATAAAAACAACATACGACGAGAAAAAGAAAAAAAGAAAGGAAGTCAGACCATTTGCTACCGCCAGTTCGGCGAAAAAACACCCTGACCAAAATGCAACTATTCCTGGTTCTTCACCCCAAAATAATGCCTGAGACATCCTAAGACATCTTTAGCACAGGAGACGCCTTGGCCGTCCAGTAGATTTCGCAGTTCGTAACAGGTTTCAAAGCCCTACAGAACGCATTCATACTTAACCGATAAGCCAAACCAACAACTATTCGCGGGCCTATCACATCGTTACCGCCACCAGTTCGCGGAACGCTTACCGGAGTATGCTGGCTTCAAGGCCATGCTACGTTGAGAAGCGTGGAGCAGTGATCGGCATTGCGTCAAACGCCTATGTTAGCCGTCGTGAAACGATTCGTCACATCGGCATCTGCAAATACGCCCCGTCCGGTAATTGTTCGATACTGTACAAGTAGGGCTGTCCATGTAGATCAATCGAAATGGTCATGGAATACACGTGTGGGGCAACCATTCATTGAAACATTCGTGACGCGACAGCTGATTAACGTAGACAGCTGATCAACGTAGGGCAGCAGATCATGCTGTCCAGTCGTTTTGCGCGAGGCTACTAGCATGATAAATGGGCTTGTTGATCTCCCGACGTACAAATGCCTTACTTCGACTGAGAAGGGGAGGAGGGTCTCGTGGCGATGAGGCTAAAGTATTGATATCCATTACGGTGGGTGATGCTTCATCGCAATGTGTGATGCGGCAGGATGCATTCATTGAATCCGTTATCACGTTTGCACGGCGCTAATTTATGGTTAATTTTATGGGTCTTCAAGCCTCTCCCTATCTCTCTCGCCCTCACCCGAGACTAGATGGTAATTAGTAGCCCCTCAGCCGAAAGTGAGATATTCATGTTAAAAGATATGAGGATATGACGGTCAACCAGAATTTCTCGCTCAGTCGATGCAATGTGATTGGCTAGCTTGTGTGACCTTCCAGCATATTCGTAATGATGAAGGTAGAACTGTAGAAATGAGACGAGGACTAATTCATTACTCGTGGATAGATTGAGAGTGCGTTCGTGTTCATGTGCACGATGAATATGTGTATGCGGTAAGGCTATATCCAAACATCGTATGTATAAGTACAGCAGTGAATAAGTCTACGGATCCAGTCTGCCCTTCTCACGGGCGCTCGAGTAAATTGTTCGACCAAATATGCGCCGAGCCGATCAAGTTTAGTCCAAGTCATAAGAATACGAGGAGGCATGTCGTGAATCTAGGCAAGAGGTCATACGAAAGGATGCAATCAACCTTTTCCGAGCCAGACTGTCACTTGTCCTCCTAGGTCACTGCAATATCCCTTTCTCGCAAGCCCTGTTTTCTACGTAACTCTGAGGCGTCTGTATGAAGATATGTCTTAGGAATACTTCACTTTTAACCTGGCCCGAACTGTACCTGATCCTTCCCATAACTCTATGGTAAGGGACTACGTGCAGGTATCCATGACAAACGAATCATGGATAACATGTAGTATTATGTACAGTAAAACGGTTACTATGCGTTGGCCATTTCCGCTCGTACGAAGGAAAGCTCAACTAGATTATTTCGATCTGTATAGTTAGATCGCGGCGGACGTCGCCGATTTTCAATACAGTTCACTGGTCGACGGGGGAATACGTCAAAAGCTTTGGCTAGGACTAGGTACGGCTGAATAGCTGAGTAATTATCTACACTACGTGCACGCTTGCCGGTTTATGAAGGAACAGTATAGTGCGAGTCTAAGCCTTTAGACAAGTCCATTCGCATTGCTTTAAACTCAGAGTAGACATTTTTTCCAAGTGTAGAGGTACCGCATGAACGGAGCATTTTCCAGCATGTCTGGCACTGATTCATGTAGCTGAGTCCTAGGATTATGTCCTCGCCAGATGCCAGGAAGAGTTTACGTTTTAGAGGTATGACTGTCAAACTTGGAGAAACCAAATTGATTCATCCCCAGAAACTTCAAGAGCAGACAATTTCAAGGCAGAAGGAGTTTGCTGTAGAAAATCGTTAAGCTAGAATAATTGAAGGAAAGCTGTTGTCCAAATACCTAACACCAGTTATTCTACATCTAGGACGCTGACAAACCCGAATAAAATACTGAAAAAAGATCAAGTGCGGGTTGAATCGGGATTACCGTTCGTATTCATGGTTATTGGTCTAAAAACAGGCCCGTTATGTGCGCCAGTCACTTTCTTTTCGCCTGCACGTAGTCGAGGTGCCAGAATATTGTCAAGTGTATTCTCTATTGATATGTTGAGCCAATGAAGAGCAGCTTTGGCTTGAAGAAAGCCAGCAATTGGGATGTTGGTAGTTCATCCACCGCGTGATACCATGTAAAAGCGGTAAGTATAAACTACAAGCCTTAAAGGGGCAAGTAAGGTTGCCCAATGAATTTCAAAATTCTTGAATTCTAGTTTCATATTTCGTCTTGAACCCGAAACATTTCGCTGATTTCATCAAGCATGGAATTAGTAATATTCCCGAGTTCGGCCATCGTAATAAATACGGGACAAACTTCAAGATGTTGGCTGAGAGGGCGTATCTCTAGCTGTCTACGGAGTGGGAGCGCGGCCATTGTTTTCAATTATGTTGTAACAAGATGGAAGATTCCTACTAGAACCGGAAAAATGAAACATAACACAATATAAACATAAAAACATGTCTATTAATCAGGCCGAACAATTATTCTTGGCCGAAGAGATGCACATAACTGAATCCCTTTTAAAAAAAAAAAAGCAGCATGCTCGAAGTTACGTGAGATATCACGGCGTTTAGTAACGCGCCCTCTTCCCGGCTTCACCCTTTTATGTAGTTTTAGTTTACCTATCATCCTTACACCTGTCTTACCTATCCTACTAAGCATAGAGCACTTTGCTATTATTTAGGCACTAAGGTAACTGTATGTAGGCTAGCATAGCCCTATTTCTAGGCAGCATAGTTTAAAACGGCTTCACTTCCTCATGTAAATAGTTGAAGAGTGATTAAACAGTACGACAAGTTTGCTCCGCGGAGATATCTCAACCCTCCCGTTATTCGTTTGCCCTCTTCCGTTGCATCTGGCCTTCTGCATATTAGCTGTTGTGTTATACGCCCCTGAGCGAGCTATTGGTGAATGCTGAGTCAAACTGGCCAGAAAAGGCAGCCCAGTACTTTTGATTGGCAATTTCAATCGCTAGATCAGCTTGCTATCGGATCAGTTATTCCACTATCACATCAGTCGTGGAACCGGAGACGGACTGTTCGCTACACAGAACCCAATAATTTCGAGCAGGCCATGCGTACCTGGACAAGTCCTTTTTTTGGTTTTTTTTCTGTATGGATGGGTTCAAGCAAAAAATGTACCCACATATGTATGTTAGTTTGCGAGAGACATCCTTAGACTTTAGTACTTCTTCTCATAGTGCGGTCCTAAGTGAATTATATACTTTGAGTTACAATTTTGCTAAAAGTTCACCAGCCTTTGTCACGGAACGCTACGGAACATCCTTGGAGGTCAGGGGTATAAGGGCACGGGCCTTCAGCCCGTACGTATATATACTAGCTACGAAGTCTCTGCAGAGTAGATAGAACTTCTCCTTCTTTGTGCAATAACAATAGGTCATTACTGGAACCACCAGCGGTGTGAGCCGTGACAGCCTTCTTTCGAATTGCAACGAATTTTGAACCCTTAAGAGAGCCTTTCATAATTTCTCAAACGCGTAGATCGAGAGATCATAGATACAAAGAACAAAGTAGTACTACGGAACGCCACGCTTATGACGGTAAACATGTCTGTTGGTCTGTAGGGCTAATTGATGAAAGCAAGCAGAGAACTCGGGAATAAGTCGAACATCACCATGAGGCGACTGTTGAGTTGAACCTCCTGATGATTCCATGCCACGTAAGCCGTGGATTATGGAATGCCCATATTCGTGTCATGTAATATGGATGCTCCAAACCATTCATTTTCAATTCATGTTGCAACAACCTTAAGCCTCGAGATGCACATAAGAGCATTCCTAGCAAAGCCCCAAGGCCAAATCAATTCATTAATTCTCATCATATCATTAAAAATATAAATGTTTCGGTAGCGTCTAAGTCTTTGTAGACCATAATCTTGTGGCACGGCTGGTAAGGCACGCCGCTGTAGTAAGAACTGCCAGGTTGTTACGAAACAGCAACTGGTAAGGTGCATCAATCTACTAGCCCTCTTGACACCGCAGGTAATCTCTCTTACCAAAATATTATCATCAGGGCTCAGGCGCGTTCAAATTATATGGCTGCAAAGGGGGGCAAAAATGTCCAGTCCCTCCTTTCGGCTAGACGGCGACCTGCTTTCGCTCCTGTATAATCTGTTCAATTCGATCAGGCATACACAGGTAGTTAAGTCGTATAAGTCTTGCAGCTCATATGATTACATACATGATGTTATAATTCAGCGCCGATGGTTATAGACGCAATGCAGCCCAAGTTTGGGCGAATGTGACCTAAGATGCGTAAATTGTTCTATTGACACTGCAACCAACTCCCTTACCAGCATAGACATTCTATTCGCTCCTCAACCTACAGTGTCCCATTCGTGACACCACGACGGATCCGATCGTAGTGAAGCTGAGTGGACGGGTTTTAGAGGATTGGAGAGTTATGAAAAATGACCTCTTAAAAAGCCCACATCACGCCTTTAGGGTTTCCAACTCGACGTCCACTCCATAAGCTATCAATCTTTGGTACTTATGAATTCACGCACAGCTTTCGCTCAATTTCATTCTTTATGGAGCCATCGCCCTTCTCAGACACAAGAAGCTGATCGCACGTGTATGCCATGTTCGTGTTAAATAGTAGTCCTTTATGATTCATCGTCCGAGAAGCATCAACAGTTTCTTCTTCATAATCACTCCTAATAGCCTAGGAAATCCTCATAATTGGGATATATAAACACGTAATAGGGTGTATACAGAATTCACTACAACCAAATAAAAAATGAAACTGTTATGGTTTCAACCGTCAGAAATGTTGACGTCTTGGTATTACCGTAGAGCGCTATAATTCCCTCGGTATTTAAGTGATGTGGAATTGTTTGCTCTTTGTAGAATAATTGAATGCATGTATATGGCTAAGACTAGGCGAAGAGTGTGTCATTGACTCTAATAGCCTTTAACTATCTCTCGCGGCTAGACATCTTCGCTAGATTCTGATACGAAGCTGCTTGTGACATACGGAGTCACAACCCCAAACGTATGGCAAATTACGTTTGAATACCTACATCAAAGATATGATCTCTAATTTTGCTATTGTACTTGATGACACTGGAGTAATTAAGCTTCAGAATGCAGGAGCGCAACCTGTTTCATGACTCCATGGCGACTCTTATTACCTCTTTGCTCGTATTAACTTTTACATAACGTAGCAATCCCACCCCTGAAGCCGTCAGATTAGCGGTATAGCCTCTTAATGCAAGTTTGTATTTAAACTCAGCTGAGAAAACCTCCTCATTGTGTCGACTTTAGCCGCCTCTCTAGGCAATGATATCTCTGTGGCCATCATGGAGGCCTGGGTTATTATTCTATAATAGCGTGTAGAAAGGGAGCCCATATCACGAGATGCTAGACGGATTCCGTATTGTCCACTGAGCTTCTTATATTGTAGGCGAATATGATTTATGCAGGCTTCGTAACTAATGTAGCGAAGTGTAGCCATAGGTTGGAAGCAAGCTATTACAATGTCTGAGGAGCTTCATACTTGTAGGTAGTATAGGAGGCTGTGGTGTTTATAGGCCGTAGCCATACTGCCTTTCATGCCTCCAGCTTTGCGTCGGGTTGACAGCAATCCTGCCAGGCAGAAATAAAATCGCGCTGCTTCATCGGTAACAACGATAGGACGGACACTTCTTGGGCCTTATCTTTCATTTTCACGGCACTACATCGTTCCATAATTGTTATTTTTGAATACCTGTCATATTCTAACACCAAACGTTCATTCTGCCCCTTGTGCTTAAATCGAATATAACGTATAACTATCAAAAATTGAGAATACATACACTCGAATGCAATGAGCGTGTGCGATGCGCCTTTCCCTAATGCCACGAGTTCTACACACACATATATATATATATATATATATATGTGTGTGTGTGTGTGTAGCTTAAGGTGTTATAAACAACGATATTCATTCATTTCTGATGACATTACTGTATCCAAGGCCATTTCCCTCCCATATTTGGTGGCTTTCAGGACCGAGCCGGGATCTGTGCGCTTCTTGCGGTTATGAAACAATCATAGGGTAGATGGCGCTCAAATGGTGGTCATTAAACCTGAGGCTTGTAGTCTAAACCGTTCAATTCGAAGTTTCATTTAGGTTCTACATGTTTGTTAGCGTGTAGAAAAAGAGACCTGCAATGTTAAGCATCAGAGGTGCAACGTTAAGGTTCCTAGGGAATGTCTTTACATGATAGTAGAACTTAGATTCTTTAGATGCTTAATCTTAACCATCATTTAATGTACAGTAAGTAATATGACGGAATCAACCGCTTCTAATCCACTAGTCGTTGTCTATGTCGACCTACTGGCCGCTTATGTATTCACGTAGTCTAGGACTAAGTGAGTCCATGGCGCTAGCTAGTTTAGCCTGCTTATGTACTCTTGCAAGTCCCCTACTTCCTTATTTAGACCTCCTCGATACGTAATATAGCTAGGGAATTGCGACGAGAGTTAAGCGACTTGACTGTAGCTTATCATTGTTGTTAACCGACTTATGATCCTCTCAATAAAAAAATCTCCGCAGCAAATAAGAGCCTTACTCGACGCGATGCTTCTCTTTTTGTGGTATGTATGACTACGTAGGTTTAATAAATGTCATGAAAAAGCGGCGAAGCTCATTATATAGTTTAGAGAAATGTCGTCGGAACGGGGCTTGTAGCGGTCGTTAGTGCTGCTGTCATCCTCCTGTTTCAGAAATCAATGAAGAAAAAAATTACCCACAATTGAACTTAAAAGTAATTAACTAAGCTTTCAGACTGCACTACACGTAAATAACCCAATCGATCTTGAAAGATGTCATCATCTGCTAAAATAAGATAGGAAAACGTCGAATCAGATTTCATTTGACTTTCAAGTTAGGTCAGTCACCGCCAGCTGGTCTGAGGAACCTGCCAAGTCTTTCCGCTAGCTATAGACAGCTGGACTCGGGAGAATAGGCTATATAATAGGTATGCATACGATGGTTACGTCTAGCCCATCTTCTCCATAATGTCGGGAATAACTAAAGTCAGCATTCCAAATCAGCAACAACCAATGCTCCTCAGCCCTGAAAGCAAGCCAATGAAGCCATGGCGATCTTCTCGACGGCCCATTTTTCTGACAAACCACAACTTAATAATGGAATAGACCCAGTTCTATAGTGCCACTCCGCCATGGCACTCCGCCCAGATTCTGCCCTACGCATATTTCTGGGTTCTGTCCCTGGTGTTTTGCGTGGATGCGTCGAAGCTTTCTAATTTGGACCTGCATCGCCGCGATTAGCGTTCAGCGGTCGCACTTGGGTCGACTAAACATGGGAAAAAAGGGCCAGATTTCACAGGATCGAGTCCCAGGAAGACTTGACGTAGTATGCATGCTCCTTCGCTTATTTACGTATAAGTAGGTAGGGTAAGGTAATAAGGCCAATGTTCTATGGGCTCTGCCATGGGTATACAGGACTGCACACGGTCGCCAAGCACCCCTGCAGGCCATCTGATGAGAGAGACTAGTTATCCCACGTCAGACTTGAGATCTGCGGTTTGTGCCTTTTCCAGACGTGATCATCACATCTCGCTTCTGCATCTAGTCATATTGATAAGGAGGCCTTCGCTGGGTCGTAGGGCGTAGACTGGCGAGAAACCAAATACAAAGCAGCAATCTATGGGCTCACTCGCATAGTGCAACGCACAGCTCGCCGCGAGCACTATATCACAATGGCCACTAATCCCGTGAAGCGCGTGGTCGTGTGCGTCGATGGCACCTGGTACGACCCGAACGGAGTGGTTGTTCGACGAGAAGGCAATAACAGCAACATATATCGCATCTATTCGTCTGTCAAGGAGGGTACCTTCGTCCAGGATAACAGGGCGGTGAAGCAGGTGGCATATTACGAAACCGGTGTAGGACACGACAAACAGCCTCTCGACAACTTCAACGATAGTATCACCACCAACCAGGAGGCCTTTGAAAACCAGATCAATAGGGTCTTTGCTGTATGAGCCCATACTCTCCATCTTTAACGATGGTGAGATTTTACCAGATACGGCCATGCTAACAGAAGAAACCTAGTTCTGCTGTCAACAGCTCAGTGAATCTACCGACGAGCTGTGGTTGTATGGCTTTAGTCGTGGTGCATGTATGTAACCAACCTTTGATGACCCTGCAGTTGGGTCGTCGCCGATATCGCTCAATAGGCATTCGGAATATAAACTAACCTTATTGATTTCCATAGACGTCTTACGGGTCGTTGCAGACCTTTTCCACCAGCTTACCACGGTCCAGACCTGGGATGAGCGTGAGTATCAGCACAAGGTCAATCTGTTACCCCCGTTCCGGGACTCTCAACACAAGGCACAAAGTGCTCAGAAGGTAAGTGTTCACTATTTGTGATTCACAATATATCTTGACAGCAACGCTAATCATTCGGTAGGTTTTCCGTTACATGTGAGTCTTATCACTCGTCCAAAGTGGTTTTCGTACGTACTCACCTACTTATTAGAGCTGCTAAAACTTGGGCCAATGAACCCGTGATTCACTTCCTTGGTCTGTTGGATAGTATAAGGATCGGCCGAGAACCGTCAAGATCACAGCCCGCCCTGTTGAGGTCGACTCGTACACTTCGCCATGCCCTTGCCCTCAACGAGACTCGTAATTCATTCCAGCCCTACCTCTTTGGTCCTTTACCAGCATTGTCTCCGGAATTAACGCAGCGCTCGATTATTGAGGCATGGTTCATCGGCTCCCACGCTGACATTGGTGGTGGGTCGCAAGACGATGGACTGTCTCTTTATCCTCTGCAGTGGATGTTCTTGGAGAGCCGAATACACGGGCTCATCTTCGAACCTTCATGGGATAATCAAAGTCTCACGGAGGAGCCCTTGGGACTTGTATTCCCGTTGGTCCCAGACGAGGACCCTTCGAAGCCTCACACACCTCTGAAGCCATGGACTTTCCAGTATAAAAATGGCATCGAAATTGAAATGGTCGACATAAGGGCAACGCATCGCCACGGCAATCTACAAGCTGGCAGGAAGAAGATTCTACGAAAGAGACACACGCGGAAAAAGAACCAGATTGACGATGGTCTTCCTTCCCCTGCTCTTACACAAACGCAGC
Organism: Xylaria curta; assembly: GCA_022495235.1. Classification (NCBI taxonomy): domain Eukaryota; kingdom Fungi; phylum Ascomycota; class Sordariomycetes; order Xylariales; family Xylariaceae; genus Xylaria; species Xylaria curta. The sequence goes on from MU375947.1 coordinate 102,668, forward strand.
CCGAGCCACCGCGCAAACCCTCATGGAAAGATCGCTTCCGACTCGGCAGGAAGTCAAGCAAGGCCTCATTGGCTTCTATGTCTACTGCGCAGACGGCGAGAGATTCCGATATTGATTCTCTCTGGGCGCCGTCCCTAAAAGACGAGCTCGTTGAGGTCGGCCCTCGCCCCCACGTCGTCCAGATTAATTCGGGGCCAGCCCTACTTTCGCTGTTCTCTGCGTCTCGCGAGGTATTCGATTCTCGAGGACTGATCGGATACTTAGACAATGGTAAGTGGCTTATCCCAATGTCTTGAGGCATCGTTATAGCTTCATGCTGACTGTGTTGTCCCACCCTCAAGTTCCATGTGGCACTGTGATACATCCATCGGTATACTTCACAGTCGACGTATACGACCGGCTGGGTTTCACCGGCGAGCTGAACCCATATGTGGACGGCTTAAATAAGTTCCGACAGTCTGGTTTTGTGAAGCACGAAGTCGAAGGAAATGTGTATATGGACCCTTGGCGAGCAACTCTCGCTGATTTAGGGGGCCCTGAGCTCAAAAATTGTCGCGTGCTCGTGTGTGGCAGGGCAGGAGTCGGGAAGTCTACGTTAATCAATAAGGTCTTCGGCGCCGTCGTGGTGAGTATATCGATGTTTGACCTGCGAGCATATAGAAAACGCTTTAAAGGCCCCATCGATTGAAAAAAAAAGAAAAACTAACTGTGTGAATGATAGACACAAGAATCATCTGCCGACCATGGCGTACACGACGTGGACGAGGGTTTCGAGATGGATACATTGCCTGGACTCATAGTTCATGACTCAAGGGGCTTCCAGAGTGGCGCAACAGAAGAGATCGAGCTTCTAGAAAGATTCGTGAAAAAGCGAGCAGCAGCGCCTAGGTCCGAAGACAGGCTAGATGCAATATGGTCAGTGAAATACCCCTCAGGGTTTCGTAGACGAAGCACTCGGATGTTTTGTTCTCGCAGCGTTGTGTCAGTAGTCGTCATTAACCGTATCAATAGGTTTTGCATCGATGTGCCATCAACTCGAGTTGTGCACGAAGCGGACAGGAAGATATTCGATGTCCTCGACAGGTATGCAAGAGCAGTACCAGTGATTCTAGTCCGAACGATGAAAGACCGATTCATCAATGAGCACTACGGAGCGGCTCGGGAACAACTTGAAGATGCCGGGTACTCGGGTGAAGAACTCGACCGACGTGCACGTGCGCAAGCCGAAGAGAAGTTTGCTCGAGTGAAAGAGGAGGATATCCGTCAGCTTGAGCAGAAGCTTGGGCTAGAGAAGGATTTTGCTCCGTTTGTGTACACATCCAAGAGTAGGTTTCACAGTCCTGACTGGAGGCGTATCGTTGCTATACGCCGTCCTTTGATTTTTGTACTTGGCTAATACGTGCTATTAGGAGACAATGACTCGATCAAGGAACTCGTTAAACATACGATTATGTTAGTTCCCGATGATTCGGCTCGTGCGAATTTCGTGAGCGCGCAAATAGCCGACATCGACATGAAGATTGCGAATTCCATCGAGGAAAGCCTGCGACTTTTGAATTTTTCTAATTGGTCTTCAATCATGGGTTCGATGATGTTCACTAGCATAGTCACTACCCCTACTATTTCGCATTTCCTCTGCGCAAGGATTATCAAGAGCTTTGGTCTTGCGGATTCGGCAAAGGTGAGCGAAATTGAGCGCATCGCTAGAAATCTGCTATGGAAGAATATGGGCACTTTTGTGTCGCAGAGCTGTAAGTGATGCAATATCTAGTTTCTCTTTCAGTTTGCCTTGCAAGCTTTATTAGCTCTAGGAGCAGCTGCCATTTCTACCTAAAAGAAAATAGGTACTGACGCTTTCACTATAGTCACCCAGCTTGCTGTGCTCCTTGGTCTCGGTGTTGGCCTTACGGTGGGCACAATCATCGGCGGCATTCCCGCCTTGGCGTCGTTGCCTTTCGCTTTTATCCCACCAGCCTCCAGGTTGATAGCCAAATGTACTTGCGACTTGATTCTCACCCTCGCCGCGGCCTTCACCAGAAAGGGCAAGTTTGTGACGAAGCAGGACTTCGAAGAGTCGCTAGGACAATATTGCGCCAAGCGTGCAGGCCTAGGAGCCAATGGAGGATTGGCATCCGTGAGAGCACTTGTCCACAATGAGATCGACCGTCTCATTCCGATCCACTCGGTCAAGGTCTACGAGCCCATGAGCATCGCGAAGATGCGGACCGAATTCCAGCGAATCGTCGCACGGCACCGCTTTACGCTAGACGAGGATTTCATCCCAGCGTACGACGAAGAGGAAACTGATGTAGGGACGGAGGATGTGCAGGGCCTCAGCCAGTGGGCTGACAAGAGAGAAAAGAGCCCTTCTACGCAGACTGCCTTTTCAGATCATGGAAGCTCGAGCCAAAGCCCGGATCTCGCGTGGTCCGAGCCGTCGAGCATCAGTCCAGCCCAATCGCCTCAGATGCATGGAATCAAGTCGATGGACCAAGCCATCTACGGCGCCGAGCCCAAAATACACCACCAGTCTGCGAATGTGGCCGAGCTACCTGGCACTATGATGACTGATCCATGGCATGGGGGTGTGTCTGAGTTGCCTGCCTCGACAGGGAGAAATCCTTATTATCCTGGCATCTCAGAGCTCCCCTAATCATATTAGGTGATATGATTCACATGAGCAGTATGGGCAAAAGGGCTATGTAATTACCTCCTAAAATTAAATGGGCTATTGACTTTGGAACGAGCAATAGGTAATGGCTGGAAATGGCTGGTTGGTTGGCCCTTGTGAAAGGTGGCGAAACTTCGGGACAAAAGTTTTTTCCTTATACTAGAGAGCAATATTATACCCAAATAGTAATGGCTATAGAACTCAGGAAATAATACTTTCACACCACAATGAGGCTCCAATCCCTATCGAGATGAGGACTATTACTATTAAATTGCTTTTAACGAACGAAGTTGTCCCGCAAACTGCTGGCCGTGACAAGGCGCAACAATTTTGACGTAAAAGGAACAAAGAAAATAAATAGAAAAATCTAAGGTCCTACCAAAAATAGTAAATCAAGCCTCTAGCGAGCTAAAGAAGGTAGTAACACAGCTTATGTCTTCACTTCTAATGCATAGAGAATGATTTATATACTACTACGCTTAAGACGCTTGCAGATGATGACATTGCACATAATGGAAAAATTCTTGGTAAAATGGGTATCAACGAATGTCTGTTCATCGTAACGACGCTGCTAAGCTGTCTGAGTCTAAGATAAAAGATATACAAAAGAATGACCGAAGCTCGTTCCCGTGACCCTAGTAACCCCTATAACCACCAAGAACGCCAAATAATGCTTTACAGATCATGAACAAATCCTAGTATCTTCTTTCCTGAGAAGTTGTTTGCCGTACTTCGATTACTCTAAGCACGGAAGGCGCGTACCCTCCTACCAGCGGCACCCATTCCCAAGTCCATGCTCTGACCGCTTGTGCAAGTTGTACCAGCGGCCATGGGCATCACGGCGGTCCAAGAACCAGAGGCGCATCGCTGGAAAGATGACCCGCCAACACAGTTCCACATACCCTCAGTTGAGCAGGCTCCCGACAGTCCACCAGTCGAGCCGGAACCGGAACCGGAACCAGGGGTAGCGGTAGGAACGGCGGAAGAGGTGGGAACGGCAGCGGACGAAGAAGGGACGATGACGGAAGAGGTAGGGACAGCGGAAGAAGTAGGGACGGCAGCAGCACTGGTGGTGGCTGAGGCCGCGGCAGTGCTTGTGGGTACGGCAGTGCTGTCGGGAGAACCGCCAGTAGTCAGGAAAACACCGCCAGCGGGTGCCGACGAGGGGGTAGCAGATGCAGCTGCAGACGAGGACACGGATCCAGAGCCAGCTCCAGAGCCGGAGCCGGAGCCGGAGCCAGAGCTCGAGCCAGAGGTGCACCCATCGTTACCGCAGGTGGCAACTCCGTACGCTCCGGTGTTATCCTCAACGGACGAACCGGGATCCTTGAACTTGTAGTCGACACTTTCTGGGGTCTTTGGGTGACTTCCAATGTTGAGAACCACCATGTCGGGTAGGTTGTCGAAGTTAGATTGGGGACCACCAGTACCGGTGAGCTCCAGGGCACCGCAGTTCATATACATCTCCCTGTTTCCGATTCGGTTGAACCAAGTAAAACCGATGACACCCTTTCCGGTAGGAATATCGGAAGGGATCTTGTAAGGGTATGTGTAAGGGTCCTTTCCATCAGGGTTCTCGGCGAGATTGCCTGACTGTTGTTTGGCAGGGCAACCACCTTCGATGGAGTGGATGACCTTCCACTTGGAGTTGGCGGTGGGTGGGTTGTCATAGGTCATAACGACCTGGCAAGAACCACCTCCGTGAACAGCTGAGCCGATGAAGCTGAGCTCTTGGGACGAACCCAGCTCAAACGTGTTGGTAGTGCCACCAGTAGCAGTGTAGGAACCGCTAAACTTGCATGGGAAATCAGAGCCGCTTGCATCAAGGGGGCTGTTGTTAAGCGCATCAGGGTCGAAGGGCGTAGGAGTAGCCATCTTCATGTGGGCGTTGACCGCGGCCACAAGCGCAGCAGAAACGATAGTCTTTGTCGTGGTGAAATACATTTTGAAATATGAGATAAAATCCGTTCCAGACGGTTTAAATCTCGAATCGTATAGTCAAGAAACGAAGTGTAGCTAATGATCGAATAAAATTCTTGATTCGCTAGAAAAAATTAGTCAGTCTCATTTCCCATTCTTATGTCTAAAAGACGGACAAAAGAACAGAACAGGCCGATAGAACTCGAAGAAACAGGCCCTATGTTCGAAGCTCAGATGGCTCGAGTGGTGTCTCGAACAAGGTCATAGTTGACAAGAAGACAAAGAACCGAGGTAACAAAACGGGGGATCACGAACCTATCGAACGGCCTTGTCGTTTCTAAGAAACAAAGCGTGACGAGCAAAGGACAAGGAAGATATCCAATGGTTTGCTTGAGATCGACTCAAAAGGAAAGTTGCTCCAGGCGAGTTGGATATGGGATCAGGGTCTAGCCTCTGAAAGAATGAAGGACTGTAATGCAAAGACTTGTCGTGGAGACTGCTGCTTGATGGAGAGAGGAAACGAAACGACGAAAGGACGACCGAAAAGGTCTTATATATATTCAATCTTGAGAAAAGGGAGCGGGATGTTTTGCCAACAAAAGCTAGTCATGCAGCCCAGCAGCGGAGCCCGCACGACTAAGAAGCTGGCGGGAGGCGCTGCAGGAACATGGTCCCATTCACAGATGGTTGGATGCGGTTGAACATGGCGGGCGCCCTCTCGAGCGGTCATGGCAGGGGCCCACTTGGACCTTGCAGCTTGTAGATCATAAGGGGAGACATCTTAGCGGGAAGAAGAAGCGATTCGAGGTCAGCCCCAGACCATCATGGCCACCATGACACAATCAGTTTCATGGGGGGGGGATATCGTCGGTTACGTGGAGAACACAACAGGGGACAGGTCCCAGAAAAAGAAAGAATACGGGAAGTTTGTGGCTAGAAACGCAATCCCGCTGGGTTAGGGGGCGGAGATCCCATCCGAACTTGTACAATAGTCATTGATAGAATACGGGTGAAGAGAAAAAACGAGTCGGTACGAGACCCATGTCTTGCGTCTAGTTAATAGGCTGGCAGTTGTCGCTCAACGAGTCGGGCCTAGACCCACCACCGCCCGCAGTGGCTTTCAAGGGCTTCAGGCACTCGCACTAACTAAGTACCTACCTAGCGTACGAGCTCCCCATTCCAGCCGCCTGCCTATTGTTTGTACTGTAAGTTGACATGACGAGAGATATCAAAAACCGTAAGAAGAGGAAGAGGCGAGATGGAGCCTCGAATCAGAGTAGCATTCGTATTTTCGCGCATTTAGGGGTTCACGACGTCAGTTGCATTTGGCAGCAGATTTTCCATATAGGCGGGCCTATCAGTGTTCGCATTACCTGATTAGGAAATCAAAGGCCTCCAATTCCTAGGTATGCGTAGGCCACCCCGAGAATCGGGAACCCTAGGTACGAACTGCGCTACCGTGTACAGCATATTCAGTCGGCACATATACGTGGTACGCCATACCGACGGTAGGGATAGTCAGAGTAGGCGATCGGCCGTCACGGTGACTTATCACTTAACATTTCTGTTGCCCTACCCTATTAAAGTTATTCAATGTTGCAGACCGTACAACAAAACCAAGTCAGCTGCAGCAGGGCGGCTAAGTTCAGTGAACGAGACATGGGGCTGATCGTCGCGCTTATTCTCCTTTTCCCCTATTCCCTTGTCAAATTATTAGACGAAAAGGGGCTAATATAGGGGGTTGCGCGTCACTATTGAGGACTGGATAGCCTCGACAGCATCTCTAGGCGGCAAATATTTTAGACTCTTGTGTGAAGATCTTGGGTTACAACAACTTGCGAGCTTCCTAGTGGTGCGCAGCGTTGCGCAATGCGATGAACTCTAGCCACTCACGGTGCGGAGACAGGGATGGGTTTGTAACCCCCTGCAGGCTCCCTGGCTGATCGGAGACCAATGAGATCTCGTCATTGGGAACTAAGCATCGCCGAATTGGACTTTTCTGCGTGGCTGATATCGGTGCGCTAGCGGCCAGCGCTTTTGGGCCCGCTTTGCGGGGCTTCGGTAGCGGCCAAGCGACGGGACCCACAAGCAAAGGACAGGCAGAACTACCTACCCCAGCTGATTGTGAAACAGACTTGGTTTCAGCACCTTCAGACTGACAGTTCGTCGCTAACCGCTTTCGTCGAGCAACAAGGGATCTGGCTACATAGTAGTAACAAGAATCTTGTTTAACAAGGCGACGTGTGGTCAATAGTAATTACTTTATGTTTCATATGGAGGTGGAATCTAGGGTATATAGAAATGAAACTTTGATTTGTTCATGCTTTGATAGTTTGATAGTTTCCCTTTTGCTATGACTCTCTGGTACCAGTTTGTCTAGTTATGGTCTGTATATCACGAATCGATTGGTGGCTATTGGCCTTGTTCTCGACTCGTCTCATGTCATCAATCAACTAATTGTCACTTGGACCGCAAACCGACTCGGCCGCTTTCCCACGGGGTTATCTAGGCTATTCTCTACCTCTAGTGCATTCTGTTGACGTTGACGTCCACATCGAGTCATTCGAACATGATGACCACGGAAGTTCAAGACGCCCACCGCTCGCCTCAGCATGCAAGACGCTCCGTGACTCGTGGTTATTGCACGCATGATCGAAAGCGCCTGTCACACGCGTAGTCACAATGGTTCCAGAGCTACTAGCATGACTGATAATGGAGAAAAGCTAACGACGTGACGCTAGTTTACGCGGCGACGGATTATATTCGACGCGGTTCCAGCCGCAACATGCCCGAAGCTTCTCCGTGATTGATACCGTGACTCAGGCACCACGGGAAGGTTATCTCTCGTGAGGCGGCAACCTAACGGTAGATGCGGCGCTCGGCAATCTTGGAGCCGAGTATGTTTTTCTAGATATTTCCCAGAACAGGAATGTACTTCCGATGCGGGAATATTGCAGCGCATCCCGGCGATCGAATAAACTTTAAATTGTGGAAAGCCTTGCAAGAGCCCTTGTGTGACGTTGCGGTGCCGGTTCCAGCTGTTCATCTCGTTCCCAAACTAAAAAGATCAATTTGATCTTCAGATATGGAGCTGCCAAGCCGTCAACCTCGCAGCCACCCCTAGTGACGGCCCTGGCAGAACAAGTTTCATATTGTATGCCAAAGAGATTTCAGAATCTTGGCAATTCTTGTTGGGGGTGAAAATAAAGCAATCGTCGGATGCGACTATATCAACCCAAGACAACAACTCAACGATTGTTTCATGTGCCGTTGGGGGCTGCCATGAGAGCAGTGCTGGCAATGAAAGCTACCTCGCTGACGTGCAGCGTTTGAATACAACAAGTAAATACGATCTTGATAGGATAAATGCCCATGAACCCGGGACCGGGTCAAAGCCATGGTAGGTGGTGTGAATGCTTCAGTCCAGCCTAGTCGTGACTAGTAATATTGCGCACAATGAAGCCTTCTTCCTAGGTCGTAGTTGAAACCGAAGTCTCGATAACCTGCCAAGATGAGGAACTGTCATGGTGTAGATACTCAGTTTAATGTGTCTTAGTTTGTTGTTAATCAATCTCTATTCAGACTAGGTGACATAGTCAAGTTATACACTGTCCACCTTGATGGATATTATCTGAACATCGTCACAACTCTAGAGCTTGCTCGGTTGCCAACATCTATTATGAATAACGGCCCTCATGCTAAAAGCATTTCTGCCACGGCGATACCCTGGGGTTCCTCCTGTCCACCTAACTTCCCAGTTTCCATCCGGTAATGCAAGTTTTTACCTTTATTGTCTAGTCCTGTGGATTTCCCACTTAATGGTGCTCCGTCGATTACACCCTGATCTGAGCCCCGACTACCTCCTAATTGAAGCTGTTAGATACCTGTGCGGAAAAGAGAAGGAATATTTTTGCAATAGAAAGCCGGTTAGATAACTTCACTTACAGACAGCGCTCGCCTTCTCGTCGCCGTCGACTTGCTGTGGAGCAAAATGATCACTATCGGTGAAACCATAGTCTTCTCTCGTCCATTTTTTCATCTTTTGAGTGCGGAATTCGTGATAGTCCCACTCGCGGTCTTCTAACTCGCTGGGACTATTGAAGATATAAACCTCGCACTCAACTTCTTCGCCCTCAACGTTCCCATTTCCTTTGTCATCTCCGACTTTAGATAGGAGGCGTACTTTGACTGTCTTCCGATCATACTCGGTGCCCTCGAACTGATCTAGATGGTACATGTTGGCATCTGTCAGACCTGTCACGTACATACCCCTGACTTCATGGTTGGGGTCTGAAATGACGCCTGGATAATCTGCCCACTTGACTCGACTGCGAAGAAGGACTAATCAGTACCATGCTGATAGACCATCAAAGTTCTGTCCTCAGAAGGCCCATCGAAAAATGTGGAAAACATACCGACGACAGTGTCCATGGAGTATGGCTGGCTGAAATCGGTGTAGGCTTTTTAATACGGCAACGTCATCGGTAGAAAACCTATAGCAAACTGTAAAGAAGACCTCTGGGGCCATCTGACATCTAGTTAATAAAACCACTAGCATACACGTGCCATCGGTTATCTTACGAGTGTGCCTATCAAGATCAGCCTGTAAAGTCACCGCAAGAATGGACTGGCATACTCACCGTAAAAGAAGGCAGCGTGTGTCCCGCCCTGTGAGCTGCCCATGATGGAAGACGAAGAGATGATGCCTTTACTTCTGGTACTTGTCAGTTTACAAAATCCCGATAACACACTACCATGAAATATTACCTGTAGCCTACTCTGATAGAGTCCACGTTCTGGTAGATAAAATGCCCAGGACTTCTACTGATGAAGTGAAGTCCGAGTGCGGAGTATGATAACTTGGGCTAAAGTATACCAAGCTTTGGTAGAAAAAGAGAACAAGGCAGACGGGAGACCGACGACTTTAAAGAGGAAGAGCTGAAAAAACAAGGCAACAGTGAGACAAGAGCTAGGCAGTTTCTTCTTTCGAGATCTACATTAGGTTTCGATGATATGACTACATAGCGAACATTAAATACTTGTTTGTTCACGAAGCTACCTACTAGGTACACACAGCGGGGGACCAAGACATCTTTGGTACAGTATCACAGCAGCGTGGGGTCTGCAAGAGCAACAGGTAAAAGTGGCGCCTCTGATAAGGAGCTTGCCTTATCAACGCGTTGCATCTAATCCATAAAAGGACTAGAAGTTTAGAAGATACGCACTAGACCCATATGAGTAAAGTGGTTGTGCATGGATTCATCGCGCCAGTAGAAGATGAACCAATCAAAATCATTTCGCTCTCGGTAAAACATGGGGCCTAGCGTTGTATAGATACATAGCGGCAGCTGCAAACCCCCAAGCAATCTGCAGAGAGCCGTTGCTGTGTCTCGAGTGGCTTGTAGCCTCAACCTTTTGCAGCTTTCCAGTTCTCCGTCTAAGGCTACGGATCGCATCTTTCCTACCTAATTCTTTTAGTGATACCCCCGAACCAAGTCGGATTGTTCTTCTTCATTTAATTCTGTTGCGATCTACTCATATACGCCCACGCGACTGAACGCCTTTTATTTCTGGACGGCAGAAGCTATCTCGTCGCATCCCAGCTTAACGCGGCGGCATCCCTCCACCCACTCTCCATTTTCGCTAGAGTCGAACGTATCGCGCGCGCCGTGCACTTTAATGACCGAGGGACTCTGAGGATTGGCATGCACATTTATCTCGTCAGACGTCCTGCGCACATGCGGGAGCCGCCGTCATGTCGGCAGCTCAGCTTGAGGACATAGTCAAGAGATTGACTGTCCAAGAAACTGGTAAGCATTTACTCCCGGCGCACTTATGAACATGAATGATAGTCGACAGACACAAACCCGTCAATTGCGCATGGTGCACAATCTCGCAGGTCTCTTGCTAACGGGCCGTTTCTTAGAACCCAAGTCGAAATATGAAGCTGCCTGCTCGCTGCGGGACAGCCTTGACCACTACACTAATGGGCCAATCTATTCTCATTTTCTGTCCCGGGTGATGCCGTTGATTATTAACATCTTACGAGGACCTTGCATTTTTCAGAATACGTCAATAGAACAGGTAAGTGGTGGTGGTGGTGGTCGTCGTCGTCGTTGTCGTTATCGTCGTGTTTAGCGCGACCTTGAACAATCTAACATTCGATTAGAAACTGCGGCATTGTATTCTCGAGATCCTCCATCGCCTCCCGACCCATCAGACGCCCACTGAACCCTTCGAACAATATGCCAAAGAAGTGGTTGATCTTCTAATGACGTTGGTACGCAATGACAATGAAGAAAATGCCACGCTATGCGTAAAGATTATCTCCGATGTCATGCGGCATCAGCCAAAAGTGCTGCACGACAGGGTTCAGCAATTCTTGACGCTGATCCAAGAGCTCTTTGAGCAAATGGAGAAGGTTGTGCGGGAACAGTTAGACAGCACTGCTCTCCCCATCAATGCGACAGCACCACCTTCTACGCCAGGAAGCACGCAGATCAACTTTCAATCGCCTCGACCCGGGTCGCCGGTTGCCTCCGTGACAGATCTCGGTCAAGACTTGCAGCAGCAGAGCCGTCCTCTGTTGAAAGGAATGCAGTCATTTAAGGTCTTGTCCGAATGCCCCATCATCGTCGTTTCGGTTTTCCAGACATATCGTAACATCATCCAGCAAAATGTGAAGGCGTTTGTCCCCTTGATCAAGTCGGTACTGTGTCTTCAAGCAAAGGCACAAGAGCAGGCTCACAGCGAAGCCAAGGCGAGAGGAGTCATTTTCACTGGAGTTAGCCCAAGCATCAGGAACCGCGCAGCTTTCGGGGAGTTTATTACGGCTCAAGTGAAGACCATGAGCTTTCTGGCGTATTTACTTCGCCAGTACTCCAGCCAGCTGGCGGACTTCTTACCGACTTTGCCGGAGATAGTTGTTCGCCTACTCAAGGACTGCCCCCGAGAGAAATCTGCCGCACGTAAAGAGCTATTGGTTGCTATCCGCCACATCATTAACTTCAATTTTCGCAAGATATTCTTGCCGAAAATTGACGAGCTCCTTGAAGAGAAGACCCTGATCGGAGATGGCCTGACTGTGTATGATACTATGAGGCCGTTGGCGTACAGTATGCTGGCCGACCTGATACATCACGTCCGCGACTCTCTCACGCCAGAACAGATTCGAAAAACCGTCGAAGTCTATACCAAAAATCTGCAGGACAATTTTCCGGGCACCAGCTTTCAGACAATGAGTGCTAAGCTGTTGCTGAACATGGCTGAGTGTATTGCTAAGTTGCCAAACAAAGTCGATGCTCGGCATTATCTCTTGATGATTTTGAATGCCATCGGAGACAAGTTTGCTGCCATGAATAGACAGTATCCGAATGCCGTCAAGCTCTCCAAACTGTATTCACAACAAGCTGCTGACACGACACCCGAAACATACCTGGCAGGCGGAGAAAGCCCTGAATGGGATGAGATCGATATTTTTACTGCAATGCCAATTAAAACCTCGAACCCCAGGGAGAGAAATGCAGATCCCGTGGCAGATAACAAGTTCTTGTTTAAGAACCTGATGAACGGTCTGAAAAACACATTCTATCAGCTCAAGGCCTGCAATGCCTCAATCAACATCGACTCACATAATGCTCCTCCACATTGGCAAGATGTCTCGTATGGCTTCACAGCGGAAGAAGTAAAGGTGATTGTTAAGCTTCTTCGTGAGGGTGCCTATGTTTTCCGATACTACGAAATTGAGAAACCGAATGCCGAGGCCCAGTACGCTTCTACAGTCGAGTATATGGCTAATTTCTACATGGTGTCCTCTACTAAGGAAGAAAAGGATCTTCTGGAGACTTTTGCTACCGTCTTCCACTGTATTGATCCTGCCACTTTCCATGAAGTATTCCAGCAGGAGATCCCACACTTGTATGACATGATCTTCGAGCATACGGCTCTCCTTCACATTCCTCAATTTTTTCTTGCTAGTGAGGCGACATCCCCGAGCTTTTGCGGAATGCTGTTAAAATTTCTCATGGGAAGAATTGATGACGTGGGATCTGCGGACGTCAAAAAGTCTTCCATTCTGCTACGACTCTTCAAATTAGCGTTCATGGCGGTAACCCTTTTCGCGACGCAAAACGAGCAAGTGCTCCTTCCCCACGTTGTTGACATCGTGACAAAATCAATCGATCTCTCGACAAAGGCAGATGAGCCTATGAACTACTTTCTGCTTCTCCGTTCTCTGTTCAGGAGTATCGGAGGTGGAAAATTTGAACATCTCTACAAGCAGATTCTGCCTTTGCTTGAGATGTTGCTCGATGTGCTGAACAACCTCCTCATGGCTGCCCGGAAACCAGCAGAGCGAGACCTCTACGTTGAATTGTGTCTCACGGTTCCCGCACGCCTGAGTAACTTGCTGCCACACTTGAGCTTCTTGATGAGACCTCTTGTTGTTGCACTCAGGGCTGGAACAGACCTGGTGGGTCAAGGGCTACGTACTCTCGAACTATGTGTTGATAATCTCACTGCGGATTACCTGGATCCCATCATGGCCCCTGTCATCGAAGAGCTCATGAACGCCTTGTTTGAACACTTGAAACCGCATCCATACAGTCATTTCCACGCTCATACAACAATGCGGATTCTTGGCAAGCTGGGGGGTAGGAATCGGAAATTCATGACCGAGACACTTCCAGTAAATTACCAGCGATACGCTGATGATCCATCCAGCTTTGACATGCGGCTTATCGGTTCGAAGAAGGATAGAGCCTTTCCGGCTGGAGTTGGGATTGATTTTGCGATCCGTAAGCTCATGGAAGTCCCGAAGCCATCTAAGATGAACAATGTGAAACACCAGGATGCCTACTACAAGAAGCAGGCGCTGCAACTCATCAAAACTCAGATCAAGTTGCGTATCGGTGTCGATCACTTGCCCGAAGACCTTCCGCGACTTGTCCGACTTCAGATGCAGGATATCTTGGCAAAGAAACCATCTGCTAGCTTTAGCGCCTTTGAGACTTCAAACCGAGAGCGTTCTGTCGCCAAGAGAGACGAGGAGAATCTAACAATGAAACGCCTCATCAAGGCAATCATGTTTGCTGAATCACTTCCCGAATTTCGTGAGGAGGCTGATGTATTTCTGATGAATATATGTCGGCATTTTACCATCATTGAAGTCGGCCGTGCCCTGGTCGACATCAAGAAGGAACAGAGCCCTTTTAATCCTAAAGCTGGCGAAGGGCCTCTTTTCATTGATGCCCGTGTTCTAGCAGACGCGATTGTTGAATCGCTCGCGTCAGAACTTCCAGAGGTCCGAGACGCCGCGTTTCGAGCTGTACGAGCAGTCTACGATTCTACAATTACTATCCTGGGGGGTCAGAACCATATTGGTCGAAATCTGAGCTTCTTCGCTCATCTGAGCAAAACGTTTTGTCATGCGTGTTTCGAAGAAGAATGGTATACCAAGTCCGGCGGCACGCTCGGAATCAAGTATCTTCTTGATCAAATCGAACTTGGGGATCAGTGGCTCATTTCAAAGCATTTCGAATTCATCAGAGCTCTTATGTACGTCATTAAAGATATGCCGCAAGACCTCCCGGAGAAAACTCGCAGCTCGGCTCAAGTTACGCTCGAAGTGTTGTTACGACGGATTACAAGGAACGTAAAAAAGGAAGACGCGCTGCAAACACAGCCGACACATTCTCAATCCAAGCATATACGACTCGCGCAAATCTGCATGTTCTTCAATGACGAGCTTTCCCATATGAACAAGCATGTTCGAGGTACAGCACGGAGATCTCTTGAGATCATTGCTGAGGCTACAAAGGCTGAAATATGGGAATTGGTCGAGGCCCACAAGGATCGTCTGTTGTCGCCAATATACGCCAAGCCACTGCGAGCTCTACCGTTCGCGACTCAGATTGGATACATTGATGCCATCGCATATTACATGAGTCTGAAAAGCAACTTCGTCTCTTTTGACGACCATCTTAATCGCTTACTGATGGAATCTTTAGCGCTGGCTGACGCTACTGACGAATCACTAGCTGGCAAGCCGGCCGAGTTCCGGACACATGAATCAATTGTGAATCTCCGTGTAGCTTGTATTAAGATTCTGAGCAAGGCAATGGGCTTCGAAGACTTCCAGAAAGGTCAAAACAACCCCACGCGGACAAGGGTCGTCTCAGTGTTCTTCAAATGCTTGTACTCGGAGTCAAAACCTACCATTGAAGCTGCCAATGATGCTATCAAGGCTGTCTTACTCCAAACGAATAAATTGCCCAAGGATCTGCTACAGCAGGGTCTCCGCCCTGTATTGGCTAATCTCCAAGACCCAAAACGGTTGAGTACACATGGGCTGGACAACCTGGCAAGGCTCTTACGTCTGTTGACGACATACTTTAAGGTAGAGATCGGTGCCAGACTATTGGACCACATCAAGGTACTCGCAGAACCAAACTTCCTGCAGCAGATCTCGTTCACCTTTTTCGAGCAGAATAACCAGATGAAGGTCATTGCAGCTGTTTTCAATATATTTCACCTCTTACCACCAGCTGCAGAGCAGTTCAAGGAGAGACTCATCGACACCTGTCTTGAGCTTGAAGACAAGCTGCGGCGCACGCACCACAGCCCCTTCCGCCCTCCTCTATTCAAGTTTCTGAACCGTTATCCTGCCGAGGTGTGGAATTTTCTTAACGGAAAACTGGAGGATATCAAATATGGCCGGTTCCTCGCCCAAGTGCTCTCAAGCCCTGATAGCAAACCGCTTCGCGATCACGCTACTGCTAATCTTGAGTCTTTGATGTCTACCTGTAACCAAGTATGGAATAGTCCGAAAGATACTAAATTTGTGGCAGTCATCAATACAATTAACATCCTCAACTCACTAAGCCAGTTTGAAGACACACAAGGCTGGATGGAGCGAAAAGACACGATCAATACATTGAAACAAATTGGGAAAGACTTGGAGCGCCATCTTCGCTTGAACGAACTACCTCCAAATCTGCGTTTGCCTGCCGACCAAGCTGCAGAGCAGTTGATGGGCATTTTTACAAAATCACTGTCGCTGAAGCCGAGAGACCTCGATCCTTTGTTTAGTTTGGTTGACTCGATCACCGCGGAAGAGTTGCGTGCCACTCCATCTGTCTTCACGTACCTCTACACCCATGTAATCTGCAGCGACTCTATTGAATTCTGGAAGTCTATCATCATGCGTTGCCTCGATATATATGCCGGAAAGAATGTCAGCCAGAAGACGAAGTGTTTTCTCCTCCGCAATATTGTCAACCCTATCGTTGCTATGGATGTCATGCGGCACTGGAGTCCTTCAAACCCAACCCGCTCTCAGAGACTTATGGACAGGTCAATAATCGAATCTATCAATGTCAAAATATGGAAAGTCAACCTCGGAGATCCCCAAGAAGACCTTGCCCTACCAGGGATTGACCATACGCGAATGGAAGTTTTACAATTGTCTGCTATGCTCGTCAAGTACCACCATGCAATCCTTCAGGACGCCAGGAAGGATATCATCAAATTTGGCTGGACCTACATCCGATTGGACGACGTCATAAATAAGCATGCCGCCTATGTTGTGATTGGGTACTTCATTGCACATTACGAGACTCCGCCCAAGATTGTGACTCAGGTATACTATTCTCTTTTGAGAACTAATCAGAACGAAGGCCGTGCACTCGTCACTCAAGCCCTGGAACTCATGGCCCCAGTACTCCCGAAACGCTGCAATACCGTGCCCGGAGACCGGAATGCTGTGTGGGCCATGGCACCGCGACGTATTTTGGCAGAAGAAGGCCAGAACGCTCAGCAAATGACAAATATTTTCCATTTCCTCGTCAGACACCCCGATTTATTTTACGAGTCCAGAGACAAGTTTGCTCTCTTGATCATCACCTCACTTCGAAAAGTGTCTTCGCCTCAAACGTCTTCCAATGAAAGCAAAAAGCTAGCGCTCAATATGATGTGGCTAATCTGGGAGTGGGAGCAGAGGCGAATTGGAGGGAAATCTAGTGCACTTCCAAGGGCTTTCTCAGAATCTCCAAACTCCAAGAAACGGAAACTGGAGAGTGACTCGTCTACATCGTCCCCTCCCACGGTCCGTCAGACTGCACCAGCAGAGAGAGCTGAGTTCCAGATTCCTCAGGGATTCCGACTTAAGATGATCAAGTATCTCATTGAATTCATTGCTCAACTGAATGAAAGGTATAAACTTCCTTCCGTGAAACCGAAAGATCCCACAGCTCCAGGGCATGCCATACCTGCGCCGTCCACGGAGCTCTGTATGAAGGCGATGTCACTTCTGTATAATCTGCTACAACCTCAGTGCTGGGGCGACCTGGACGTTGACTTATTCCCAACCATTACTGATGTGGTTCTTGCGAGCGAAAGAACAGCTAAGATTCTCAATGCTGATCCATCTGACAAAGATAACTACGATGAAAAGTTTATCACAAACATCATTAACACGTTGCAAGTAGTCCGCATCATTCTCAATTCGAAGTCGGACGAGTGGATCTTGAGAAGCATGCCATCTGTGCAGAAAGTTCTTGATAAATGCTTGAAGACAGAAAACCCGGAAATCCAGGACTGCTTGCACTTCGCGGACAAGGAATTCGACGGTGGCCGCATTGTCAAGTCTACGGTACAACGGGTACTAGATGCTGTACCAGAAGATGTTCCCATGGAAGATGCGGATGCTGAGGGCGAATCCGAAACACCTACATCTGAGATCATCACCTTTCTATCTACCATTGCGACAGAAGCCATGGCAAACTCTCAATATGGCGCTGGTGTAAATATCTTATGGTCACTGGGACGGCGTAAACCCCCGATTATTGACCAGCATATTCCGGCGTTGATGAAAGCTTTACAAACGAAGCTTGCAAGAGATCATGTTCAACACTGGACCAGTGTGACCTCACATCAAATGACTCAAAATGCCATGCGCCCCCAAGATCAGAATGGTCAAAACGGAGAGATGACATCGTACGATCTAAAGATCCAGACCGATCTCATGATTAAGGCAATCGAGGTGACTGCCATGCGCATGGAGAGTCTAGCTGACAATCGACGGCCATTCCTCAGTGTTTTGGCAACTCTCGTTGAGAAATCACTAGACAACGCGCTTTGCGAGAAAATCTTAGAGATGGTAGAAGGCTGGGTATTTCGAGCTGAAGGCACTTGGCCTACGCTGAAGGAAAAAACGGCCGTGTTGCACAAGATGCTCTCGTTTGAGCATCGTAGTGATCTAACAATGCTAGCAAAATTTCTTGACTTGGTGATCCGCATCTACGAAGATCCCAAGATTACTCGAACAGAATTGACAGTGCGTATGGAGCATGCATTCTTGATTGGAACACGGGCACAAGATGTCGAGATGCGCAACCGATTCATGTCTATTTTTGATAAGAGTCTTTCTAAAACCGCAACAGCTCGCCTGTCATACGTGATCACAGCACAAAACTGGGACACACTCGCGGATTCTTTCTGGCTGGCTCAAGCCAATCAGCTTCTCCTTGGGGCCGTTGAAATGAACGCCAATATTCAACTCCATCAGGAGGATTTCCGAACGCTTCCCGCTTCACTCGTATTTGGCGCCTATGCTAAGGATTCTCGAGAACCCAACGCAATGGCAGATGATAAGTATGAAGCGTTCATGGCCAACCACCGAAGATTTGTCTCTGAACTGGGCGAAGTCAAGTTACGGGATGTGATAGAGCCAATCTCACAACTCCAACACGTTGATAGCAATCTAGCTCATGAACTTTGGGTTGCCTTATTTCCAATGTTTTGGGCCGCTACAATCCGGGAGGAAAAGACCGACATTGAAAAAGGCATAGTTGCATTGCTTTCAAAAGACTATCATTCTCGCCAGATGGATAAACGTCCAAACGTTGTGCAGACCTTGCTAGCAGGTGCAACCAAATCATGGCCAGAGTGTAAAATCCCCCCGCACATTCTGAAGTTTGGGGCTAAGACCTATGATGCTTGGTATACTGCTATGGTTCAATTAGAAAAGTCTGTCATCAAGCCGGAGATCGACTCTATCACTGTTAGAGAAAGCACACTCGACGCGCTCGTTGAGCTGTACTCCAATCTGAAGGAAGATGATCTGTTCTATGGAACATGGCGCCGGCGGTGTCAGTTCGTGGAAACGAATGCCGCATTATCGTACGAACAGAACGGCATGTGGGATAAGGCGCAGAAGATGTATGAAGCTGCACAAATCAAGGCTCGCACAGGTGTCATCCCATTCTCACAGGGTGAATATATGCTGTGGGAGGATCATTGGGTCCTATGTGCCCAAAAGCTTCAACAGTGGGAGATCTTGCAGGACTTTGCTAAACATGAGAATCTGCAAGACCTCCTTCTTGAATGCGCCTGGAGAAATATCGACATGTGGCAGAACCAGGAACACCGTGAAAGTTTGGATATGATCATCAAGGGGGTAATGGATGCCCCGACCTCTCGACGGACGTTCTTCCAGGGCTTCATGTCTCTGCTTAAGTTCCACAACAAGCAAGAAACAGGCCAAGACTTCTCACGTGTTTGTGACGAAGCTATCCAGCTATCTATTCGGAAGTGGCACCAACTTCCTAAACGCCTCACTGCTGCTCACATTCCGATGCTGCATAACTTTCAACAGCTCGTGGAGCTTCATGATGCCAGTGTCATATGCCAGAGCCTGGCAAATACCAATCAAGCCAATCTAGACGTTAAATCTGGGGAGTTGAAACTTCTTCTTGGAGCCTGGAGAGACCGTCTACCGAACACCTGGGATGATATCACTGACTGGCAAGATCTAGTCACTTGGCGACAACACATTTTCGGCTTGATCAACGGCACTTACTTACAGTTGCTGCCTCAACAAGGTCAGAACGCGAACGGCGCATCATTTGCATACCGCGGCTACCATGAGACTGCGTGGATAATTAACCGTTTTGCGCACGTTGCTCGAAAACACAATCTTGCCGAAGTCTGTATCAATCAACTGAGCCGCATTTACACACTCCCTAACATTGAGATCCAAGAGGCTTTTCTTAAATTAAGAGAGCAGGCGAGATGTCATTATGAGAATCCGGAAGAGCTGTCAAGCGGTCTAGATGTGATCAATAACACTAATCTCAATTACTTCAACAATCAGCAAAAGGCCGAATTCTATACGCTCAAAGGAATGTTTCTGGAGAAGCTTGGACAGCACAGCGAAGCAGACGGGGCTTACGGAACAGCACTATATTACGACATCAGCAAAGCCAAAGCGTGGGCTGAATGGGGCTACTTCAACGATCGGAAATTCAAGGCAGATCCGTCGGACACTAATTCTGCCCGGCAAGCCGTGTGCTCGTACCTCCAAGCTATTGGTAGCTACAAGAGCAGTAAAGCTAGGAAGCTAATCGCACGTATACTGTGGCTGTTGAGTTTGGATGATTCCAATGGAACGATAGCGGCAGGCTTCGACGATCATAAAGGAGAAACCCCA
This sequence comes from Xylaria curta, assembly GCA_022495235.1. Classification (NCBI taxonomy): domain Eukaryota; kingdom Fungi; phylum Ascomycota; class Sordariomycetes; order Xylariales; family Xylariaceae; genus Xylaria; species Xylaria curta. Next base: position 122,746 of record MU375947.1, read on the forward strand.
GTTTGGTACTGGATCACGTTCATTCCACAACTGTTGACTGGTCTTGGTCACAAGGAGGCACCTAAAGTCCACGGAATCCTACTCAAGATTGCCAAGGCTTATCCGCAATCTCTTTACTTTCAACTAAGGACCAATCGTGAGGACATGTTGATGATCAAGAAAAATCAAGAGGCCAAAGAGAAGGCGAGACAACGCGCTCAGTCTGCAGCAGCAAACAGAAAGTCAAGCACCTCTCCGTCTCAGACCAAACAAGAAAATGGAGATAATGTACAGCCGAAGATGGAGCAGAATGAAAATGGAGCCAATACCACTGGTACAGCCCCTGCAGCTAATGGCGACCAGCAGCCACAATCCTCCAAAGATGGCGCAACCTCGACAACCGGCCAAAAGAAGCCCCCTTGGGAGCATACCGAAGAGATTATGTCGGTTCTCAAAACAGCGTTTCCTCTCCTTGCCTTGTCCATGGAGACTATGGTAGATCAGATTCAGAAGTACTTTAAGTGTCCACCTGATGAAGACGCATACCGGCTCATTGTCGCACTTCTCAATGACGGTTTGGCCTATGTTAGTCGCATGCCAGCCTCCTATGCGAAAGACGTCAAGTTACCCAATGCGACGGAAACAAATATCACACGATTTGCAGAGACCATTCTCCCCGCTCACATCAAGAAGTCATTTGAAGCAGACTTTGTGACTGTCAAACCCACTATGTATGAGTACATCCACAAGCTTCGAAAATGGCGCGACAAGTTCGAGGAAAAACTTGATTTGAGGAACTCAACGGCCTATCTCGAGTCTTACTCGCGGCATCTAAGCGAATTTCGCTATCTAAAATTCGACGACGTCGAGGTTCCCGGACAATATCTCCAGCACAAGGATAAAAATCAAGACTTCATCCGTATCGATCGGTTCCTCCCTAATGTGGACCTTGTGAGGGCTATAGGCGTATCCCATCGTCGACTTAAGATACGTGGTCACGATGGAAGCATACACCCCTTTGCCATACAGCACCCTGCTGCCCGACATTGCCGCCGAGAAGAAAGAATTCTACAACTCTTCCGACACCTAAACCAGACTCTAGCCAAAAAGAAGGAGAGCCGTCGGCGTGATTTGCAGTTCACAGTCCCTCTGATGATTCCTCTAGCGCCACATATAAGAATTGTACAAGAGGATACTTCATACGTCACGCTACAGGGCGTCTATGAAGATCATTGCCGACGCAATGGCATGCTGAAAGATGAGCCGGTGATGTTCACAATGGATAAATTAAGAGGGCTCATTGAGCCGAAGGGGGCCGTAAGTTTTTCTCTGGAACTTTTTTCACGTTCACTGGCTAACCATCCTGTCCAGAAGCCACCAGATCAAACAACAGCCCGTCTTGAGGTCTTCTCGGCAATTCAAGAGAAATGGGTGCCTCACACTGTCGCGCTCGAGTATTTCCAATGCATCTTCCCGGAATATTCTGACTTCTGGCTATTCCGCCGGCGATTCTCCTACCAGCTGTCTGCCCTTACTTTCATGACGTACATTTTATATATAACAGGGCGTTATCCCCATAAGATGAACATTGCACGGGGCTCTGGCAAGATCTGGGGATCTGAGCTTATGGCGCTCATGGCCCCCGGCAAGCCTTTCTTCCATAATCCTGAGCCGGTTCCCTTCCGCCTCTCTCCCAACCTGCAAACTCTAATGGGTCCTCTCGCTACTGAAGGCATTTTCAGTTGCTCGATCATGGCAATTGCTCGCTGTCTTACAGAACCGGAGTATGAGCTTGAGCATGCGTTGACATTGCTTGTGCGGGATGAAGTGATATTCTGGTTTACCAGCAGCCATCGCGCCATCCACCTTAACGAGACACAGCTGCGTGAGACTGTTCAAACAAACTGTGACATGGTTGTCAAGCGTGCACTCAGCTTAGCACAGCCACCTGTAGGGAGCCTTCCAGCAAACCAGACCGTAATCGATCTCATCGCTAGGAGCGTGAATCCGATGAATCTGGCACAGTGCGATGCACTCTGGATGCCATACCTCTAGATAGAAAGTCGCTTTTCGGAAGCTATTCCCTCTCGATTTCCGCTGTGGGCGTTAGGTTCGGAAAGAAGGCGTTTTGTTGATGTGTTTGCAGTGGCATTTTCGAGGCGTTCGTTCTGAAGGACGGTTAAGGGGATTGTGTATAAGGAGTAATGGGAAACGTTATGATGTTCAGAAAGCAAATTCCTGTATTAAGTATATATATAAAGCTCAGTCTGCCAATACATGCGAGGCTCGAGTTTAGTAGAACCAAAAAGATGCTCATATTGCTACAAATTACGAAGCGTCTTTATACAACGTCAATACATGACCGCTCTTGTGCCTCAGGTTTGCATCGCAGCCACGCTTGCGCTTAGATGACTTGTTAATAGCAGATAAAAGCCGGGAGATGCTCGAATATGGAAAATCCTTCTCCCGCTTCGCCTTCACTTACTCTGTTAATTCAACCTTGTCATTATTATAGCTCATAAAATATACATCACACGCAAACACAAGCATAATTTAGTCCCTTAAAAATGGAGTGCTGACTATTTTTTTTATTTAGCTCTTCTTCCAACTTCTAGTCTTGCTAGATCGATCACAATGAAAGAAAAAGCAATGAACCGCGATCTATCTATCTAGTACAGATCAAGCCTTCAGCTTTAGTTTTTCAAACTCCTCAATGGTTCTCTCGTAGTTGTTGACAGCCGTATTCGCCTCTTCCAGCTTCTCTCTCTCGGCCGCCCGCACGACCTCGCTGCTCTTCTCGAAACCCTCGCGGTTGATCAGATCCTGTTGTTTCTTGACCATCACCTGCTTCTTCTGCAGCTTGCCCTGCACTTTCTTGATGGCGGCATCTACGTCGGGGATCACGTCGGCGACGGAGAGGAGAACGATGATGTTGTTCGTCACGACGAACACGGCACAGCCGGCTGGTGAGGCATCTTCTGGGCCGAGAAGCGATAGGTCCGACAGGACCTTGCCGCAAAGCGTCTTGATTGAGGCTATTTGCGATGTGATGCTTGCGTTTGAAGCGGCATTGGTAGCCTTGATGAATGCAGTCCCACCAGTCTTGATGTTGTACTCTGCAGCCAGAGAGCGCAATGCTCGAGTGCACTGGAGATTAAGCTCATAGGACTCGGCTTCTGCGGGGAAGTATAGGCTGTTGTCGGCCAATGGGTAGGGCGCCAGCATAATAGACGGCGGGTTGGGGGTTGACCCTTCATACTCCGCTCGTGGAAGACGCTGCCACAACTCTTCAGTGATAAAGGGCATGAACGGGTGGAGAAGTCTGAGAGCAACATCTAAAGCTCTGTACAGAGTTTGTTGCACGCTGTCTTGCTCACTCTTGGTTCCTTCAGTCAGTAGACTCTTGCTGTGTTCGATGAATACATCACACAATTGGTCATAGAAGAATTTATGAGCGATCTGGGTTGCCTTTGAGAATTCTCTGGCCTCCAATGCCGCATTCAGATCCCTGATAGCACTGTTCATACAATGCAGGATCCACTTTTCAGGGGTTGAAAGTTTGGCAATGTCGAGATTAGTAGCAGGTTTGAAGTCCTCTGGTAGGCGGCCCATTATATACTTACTTGCCTGCCAGATCTTATTACAGAACCGTCGATAAGCTGCCATCACCTTGATGTCGAAGCTGATATCACCACCACCCGTTGTGTATGACAGAAGGGTAAATCTCAAGGCATCGGCACCACATTCCGGAATTCCACTGGGGAACGCGGTTTTTTGATATTTAGTTGCTCTGGCGACTTCGGTCTCCTTGAGGTTACCCACGCGGAGTTTTGCGTGAAGCGCCTCGAGTTCAATGCCATTGATGATGTCCAGAGGGTCGATGACATTACCCAGCGACTTACTCATTTTTCGGCCCTCCGAATCTCGAATCAAGCTGTGGCAGTAGACCTCACTGAAAGGTACTGAGCCCGTAAGTTTGACACTCAGCATGATCATACGGGCCACCCAGAAGAACACTGCACCTCTTGTTAGCCTTGCCGTTGTGCGTGGGAATCAGACTTTTTTCTAATGATGCATATGTATGCACACCTCATGGATCAGATATTGCTTCAAGGACGACTTACGGATGTCCCAGCCTGTCTCGAGCAAACTGGTGGGGAAGAAGTTCTTGAAGTCGGGAGTCTCGTTAGGCCATCCGAGAGTAGCCATCGGCCATAAACCTGAACTGAACCATGTGTCTAGACAGTCAGGGTCTTGCTCCAGGCGGAATTTCTTTCCAGGGAATGTAGAAGCCGCCTTCGCCTGGGCCTCGTCTGGCGTTCTGCCAACAATCCAGTGGGATTTGTCATTCTCCTCCAGCGTTTCCTCACCCTCAAATACAACACGATACGCAGGTATGCGATGACCCCACCAAAGCTGGCGAGAGATGCACCAGTCATTGATTCCCGAGAGCCATCGCTGATATGACTTTGCGGCACTTTCAGGTGCTATCTTTATCTTCCCCTCGTCAACCACCTTGAGGGCGTCGGATGCCATGTCAGCCATCTTGACCCACCATTGTTGCTTCATCAAGGGCTCTATAACATCACGGGTCTTCTCACACAACGGTATCGTCATAGCATGAGACTCCTTCTTGACAAAAAGGCCCAGTTTGGTCAACTCCTCGACGACCTGATACCGACAATCGAACCTTTTCTGGCCCTGGAAAGAGGGACCAGCATTTTCATTCATGGTGCCGTCCCCGTTTAAGATATTGATGAATTCCAAGCCGTGACGCTTTCCTAACTGGTAATCATTGTAATCGTGAGCAGGCGTCAGTTTAACGGCACCAGTTCCGAGTTCTGGGTCGACGTAGCTGTCTGCCACGATCTTGAGGAGACGGTCGGTAAAGGGATGGCGTGCATACTTGCCAACGAGGTGAGCATGACGCTTGTCGTCGGGATGAACGGCGATACCAGAATCGCCCAGCATGGTCTCAGGTCGCGTCGTGGCGACCTCGACGAACAAGTCGCTGCCGTCGATGGGATATTTAAAGTAGGTCATCTCACCGAAGGCAACCTTTCTCTCATAACCAGGCACGTCGAGTAGAGTACGACCGGGGATATCCTTGTTTTCGACCTCGAGTGAGCTCAGCGCCGTCTGCAGGTTTGTGCACCAGTTGACGAGGCGATCGGACCGATAGATAAGGCCCTCGTCGTGCAGACGGCAAAAGGCCTCCATGGTAGCTCGGGTGCAGTTTTCGTCCATGGTGAAGGCCTCGCGTGACCAGTCCATGGAACCGCCCATGAGGCGCTGCGCGTTGTTGATGCGCTGGTGGTACTCGTCTTTCCAGTCCCAGACCAGCTTGGTGAAGGCATCGCGACCAAGCTCGATCCTCGTCTTCGACTCCTTCTTCCAGAGCATCTTCTCGACAACGGACTGGGTGCTGATGCCGGCATGATCGCAGCCTGGAACCCACAGGGTGGTGATGCCACGCATGCGATTCCACCGCACGAGGGAGTCCTGGATGGTGTTGGCTAGGGCATGGCCGCAGTGCAGGGCGCCGGTGACGTTGGGCGGTGGCAGCGGAACGACGAAGCGAGAGTCGGCGGGACCAGGGCGAGGCTGGAAAAAGCCCGACTTCTCCCACCACTGGTACCACGACGACTCGACGGCACCGGGGTTGTAGGCGCTGAAGTGGGCGTGGTCGAAGGATTGCAGCACCTTCTTCTCGCCGGGGGCTGTCGGGTCTGTGAAGGGCTCGGGCGCGGGCGCGGGAGCAGCAGCGGCCTTGGATGCTTTCTTGCTCGTCGATGCCGGTGCCGACGCCATTCTGAAGAGGTGCGGGTTCCTGAGGCGCGGTGGTATCACTGACGAGGTCGGCCGAGAAAAACGAAACTTGCGGCCAAGGGTGAACATTGATTGTGGCAGCAGAAAAAATGCGGCTGTCAAATAGCAAGCCAGACATGAGTCACTGGAGCCGATTGAACCCCAACGCCAACGCGCCCGGGTGGGGTGCCTTGTACCATATGCCGCCAAGCCCTGTGAGACTGCGCTCTGCTTTCTGACCCCGCCCTACATAGGTAGCAGGTTAAGTATCCAGATATCTAACCGTACATAGTCCCTTTGCGATTGATATAAACTAATGAAAGTATCTAAACAAAAGTTCATGTTGTAATCATAATTGGATATAAACTGACCCTTTCCCTCCCTTTTTTCTGTTCCTTTTTCTCCCTTCTAGTTTCCAATAGCGGGGTCTTGGGTTCTAAAAGGAGGGGTAGTGGATCGGGTACCTTAGGTACTGTTTTGTCGCAAAGGTAATGATAGAAATGAGATCGCTCATTCACACGTAGGCAGCTCTAAGGTACAATAACAGCTAGGTAATATGTAAATAACAAACAACCAAATCTCAAATGAACCCGTCTACACTCCTTGGCCAATTTAGACTTGTAGCGCACAGATTCCGCTGTTACTATCTCGGTGGTGGGGTTCCGCGGGGTGACAAGCGACTATCGGCAAGCTCACCCAATGACAAAACTTAAGAGTCATAAGGGCAATTTCAGAGAGTAGCCAGCTACAAACAGCACACATTTATAGCTTCTCCAGATCGAATGGGCCCTCCCGGTCAACTGTCTCCCATATTCCGTTTAGCGAGCTCTCTTGTCGCCTCAAGAACTGGCCATAGCCCTTCTCACCCACTATGCCACCGCCATCTCGATCCCATACCACTCTTCCCCTTAGAATTGTATACCGTGGCCAATTGCGCAATGTACGACCTTCATACGGCGTGTAGTCTGCATCATGATGAAGAAGTTCGTTCGTTAAAGGGAATTCCCCTAACCTACTCTCGGGATACCATACCACTAAGTCCGCATCTGATACACCAGGTATAATCCCACCCTTTCGCGGGTAGAGACCATACAGTTTCGCCGCGTTGGTAGAGGTCACTTGTACGAATTTCGTCAGCTCCATCCCCCGTGCAGAGAACGTCAGCGGCAGACGCGTCTCAATACCAGGCAGTCCATTCGGGATATGTCGAAACTTGCCAACGGGGAATTCCTCCGAGATGCACGTCTTCTTCCCCGTCACGGCGTCATCGAATCTGAACGGACAGTGGTCCGAACTCAGGATCGCGAAGGTGCCGTTCCGCAGTCCCCGCCAAATCGCCTTCTGGTCGTCGGCATCACGTGGCGGCGGCGCGCATACACATTTCGCACCCTCGAAACCGGGCTGGTCGAGGTCGTCCCGCGTCAGGAACAGGTACTGGGGGCAGGTCTCGGCGAAGATGGGCTGGCCTGCTGTCTGCGCATCCCGGATCCGTTGTGCAGCTACCGGCTCGCTCACATGGACCAGCAGGATCGGGGTGTCAGCGACGAGAGAACTGAGGGCAATGGCACGGTTCGTGGCCTCTGACTCGAGAACGGGCGCGTGAGAATGCCCGTGGTATTTGGGCGCGAAGAGCTTAGCGGCCTCGAGCTTCTCCGTGAGCCACGCCAGGACGTCGCCGTTCTCGGCATGAATCATCGTCAAGATGTGGTTGCGGCGTGCCGCCAGCAGCACCGACAGAATCTCATCATCACGCAACTGTAGCGCTTCGTACGTCATGTAGATCTTGAGTGATGTAACACCCTCGACCGAGACCAGTTGCTCAAATTCCGAGAGCGCCTTTTCGCAAGGGTTCGCTACCAGCAGATGGAATCCATAGTCGCAGTAGCTGTTGTTCCGAGCCAGCGCATGTGTGTTTGCCAACGCCACCAGCACCGAGTCTAGGCTTTTCTGTTGCGGCGCGAAAGCCACGATGGTCGTTGTGCCGCCAGCAATCCCGGATCGCGTCCCTGTTTCGTAAGTGTCGGCTGATGATCCCATGCCAAACATGCTAGGCTCCTGTAGATGGACGCTACCCAACATAGGTAGTTAGCGATAAACTCGTTTCAATTTGATCGACAGTTGCCATATTGAGCAGACGTACTGGCAGTCCACACCTCCAGGCTATTTCCGAATCAATCCTCAGTCTATGTAAAGCTTTTATCACGGACGGATTCGTACCATGACATAGCCATTTTCGGCATCAATAAGCCTCTTCGTGCGTGCCTTGCTCAGTGAACCTGAAGGGGCTAGGAGAACGACTTTCTCATTCTTGATAGCGATATCGAGCGGCGCAACATCAGCCGCGGTCACGCAAACGCCGTTCGTAATAACCAGATCATATTCGTCCATTGCGACCAGGGTCGATGTCTCCGAGGAAAGCTGAGTATGCGTGGAGGATCATTTCGAACAATTATCCTTCTACGCCTTGTCTCTGTACGCTAATTTCTGTAGCGCGTGACAGCTCACTCGCTGGCTACATGTCTGATAATGCACGACGCACCTTGCCCCCATCCCCACCTTATAAAGCCCTAATGCAACGCAGACAGAGATAAAGACATCTGCCGAGATGCCGATGAGTTGAGCTGGGTGACTGTTATCGCAAATATGCGTCTTGTCTAGTCGTGAATACTCATCAATCAACATATAAATCCACAACGCGGAACCACAAGTGGTGGGATAAGAAATGAATCAATAATTTTTACCAAGAAGCTGCATGCCATGCTCGAGTAGAACGCTGTATAGTTCAAAGCGATAGCCTTGAAGTATTAGGCATGAGTTTCAACCAAGCAGTGGCAAGTTGTGGAATAGCGATGACTAAGGAAGAGAAGAGCAATGGTAAGGAAATCCAATGAAGCCGCCCTACTAAATCATTCTGTAACTTTCGCTCATCATAACCCAAGTTTTCATCCCAGCAGAGGATCAAGGAGATACTCCTACAGGTTATCAGAATCTAACAGATTAGGAAAATCTTTCCTTGACCCATCATATTGTTTTTGACATCATCGGGCCTTCTTAACTGTCTTACCCCGTTAACCATGACTTCAATGAGGTCCTCCTCCTCCTCTGTGTCTAATTGCAACTCCCATTTGGATGGTGGTGTAGGATCGGGAAGTCTTGGATTAGGCATGGCTTGCTTTGGTTCAAGGTGAAGAATCGGATGTGTTGATAACCGAAACCATTCATTACGAATACAAGGCCAGCAAACCTTACCTGGTAATATCATTACCAAGAATCCAAGCTGCCGACACACAACGGCGGCGGAGAGTCGGCCAAGCCAGTTGTCAAGAGAGCGAACAATTGAAATTGTGCTTGGGGGGTCGAGTATCTCGTTCCAGTCATCTATAGCGATAAGGTCCGAGCACTGTGTTCCTTCCATGCTGCCGACATTTGCGTGCCTCACATGCTCGCATCTAGCGACAGAAGTAAGCATAGGCTGTTTCCAGTGTGACTTATCACCTATAGTCCAAGTGATGTCCTGCTCTAGTGTTCGAAGAACGTCCAAGTCGGCAACCCACTCCCCTCTATCATGAACTGACACCAGAGATTCTAGAAAATAGACTTCAAAGTCTCGACTACCATGATTCCCAATATCAATAGGAAATATGTAATCCGTGAATCTGAGATGCAAGGTTGTTGAACTGAAGGCATCGTGGAGCTTTCCGTCAAACGCGCTGTGGTTTACACACTGCCAGTTTGATAAGTCCATTTCACGAATGAGAGGGTTTTTTGGCGGTACCATCAATGCTATCCCGGGTTTACCAATGCTACCCTTGATCCGGCATATTTCATGAGTGAGGCACTCCATTGAAGGGTCGCTGATCAAACTTTTGGCAATGTAGATAGAGTTGCCAGTTGCCATTGCCATTACGTTCGGAATCGCCGTTGATGGCACCGATAAACTACCAGTTTCGAGTAAGAGGAGACAAGAGAAGGTAGAAGATCTGTTCAGTTGAAACGGCCGGAATTTAGGAACATCTCGTCTGAACCATGATTTGTTCTCAGTAGGTATCCAGGCCATCTCAGGGAGACAATGCGAAATGATACTAAGGGATATTGTCGAGTTTGGAAGCTGGCTGTATATTGACCACACAGTAGCTAATGCTCGTAAAGATCGCAGCAGTGTGGCTCTTGTTGTTGTGTTTACCAACTGATTTAGATGCAAGAGAGCTTTCTCCCTCGAAACAATGTTTTTCTTATCACTTATAGCTCCCGAGAGGGCCGGTGATGACAGCGCGAGGTTTGGGTTATTTTCAGTACCCAAATGTTCGCCCCTCGTAGTGACTACAAGTGCGACAGTGTCCATGCTTCCCGTAACGACCTCGAAATCGATGTCGCACCATGCTGGCCCCGGGTCGGGGGCGAGGTCACAAAAGCCCATATGTTCAGGACTATCGTTACCATGACTATTATCGTAATGACTAGGATGATCAGCATGGACATCAACACCATCATCATCACTAACAATACTATTATAATCACCAAGATGAATGAAGTCATCGAAACCTGCGCGCCCCAAATCAGAGGCATGGGAATATATGTCCAGCAGGCCGTCCTGAAATATCCTTCTTTGGGAAGTGACGTGATGTAAAATTCCACAGTTTATGAAGTCATTTCGGTGGCCCTTCCATCGAATTGTTTTGTCTCTAATGATTTCTGTCATGGTGGCGAAGCAGTCTTCGCCTTGGGTTCTCAAGTCTCTGAAGCGCCCTTCTCCAGACCTAAATCCTATCCAGCGGATATGGCGAGGAGGGTTCAAAAGTATGTGTTCTTGACCATCATGTGATCTTTTCCTGCTTTCTCCTTGCACAGGGAGCGCAGTTGCATATTCCCAGCCATAATCGTCTTCTGCGTAAATCTTTTTGTACCTGATAAGGAGCAGCCTGTTGTTAAAGTGGCTTAGAAGAGGATCTTGAACAAGCTCCCGGAAGTAATCCACGCAACTTTCTGGCTGTGAAAGGAGACTGGCGAAAATATTGATATCGCTCAGACCGAATAATTTTGGTACAGTGGGTGACGCCGTGTCGATGTTCTGATTTACCATTGGCTTTCCGACAGTCTCGTCCGACCCAAGGAAATTGGGACATCGCCGAGCGCCCAATTTCATTAATCGAAACCCAACTTGTGAATCAAGTGAATTTTGGTTAAGTAAGGGCTTCACTGCTTCCGCCAGGTGACCGAGCCAGTAAGATGTTCCGTCTGCGGCTTCACCGGCTATAGGTTCGATAAGTTTCCAGAGGTTCACAATGAGCTGTACAATATCGAGCTCGGAAACTCCCCAGTGTCTCGTCATGCAACCAATAGACAATTGTATCAGTTGAGTAACAGTGATTCGATTTCCTTGGGTAACAAGCGATTTTTCCGAAACTACCGCACCTCCATAGTAGCGGAGTTGCCCTAGAGGTAAAGACCAAGAAACCCCAGTTTTGCTGGGTTGTTTAGTATTCAACCCAATCGTCAGAATACCAGCATCGTTGACCAGGGGATCAGCTTGTCTGACAGGCGTGGTAGAACTCTGTAGGACCACCATGTCTGGATAGATGTGCCAAGATGAAAGGCCGAGAAGGATTGAGCCATTCTCAACTGATTGAGGAACGCCCCGGATGAGATTTTCAGTAGCAAGCATGGCCGAAGTCCAAGCCTGTATCACATTATGATATAATGTTGGTTTAATATTCACGGGGAGGTTAATGTTATCCAAAACTAACATTAACTGGGTCTGTTTGATCTTCATTGCTTCATCGGCGGATTGAAGCCAAGCTCGTGCAGACGAGTCCCACTGGGCGAGCTGGTCTCTGGCGATATCAATCCGTGAATCATTAAGCGCCATTAGATGCTGCGAGTCGGCTACATCGGTCCGCTCTAGTTCTTTTTTTCTTTCTGAGACCAATTCTGCCCAAATAGCAATAGCCTCGGACCGTGACCACATCCGAGCCAACATACAGGCAAGTAAATGGACCGCAATTGATTCGGCTCCCGACGTTGCAGCTGCCCAAATGCTTGTACCGTCGATGCCAACATGATCTGCAAGAACACCGTGTTTCTTGGATGGTTTGGGGTTCACTTTTGGATCTGATGCAATAATAGACGCACGGGTCCCATAGGCTTTGATAAGATGAGGCGTTGAAGGCAAGCATTGACGAAACAAAGCGCCTAGTTTCCGGGCTGTAATGTGTACGGCGCCATCTTCGGCGGCTTTGATCCTCGCTTGGGATAACTCCCGGCCAAGGCCTTGAAACTCGTGAGGAGCATCAACCTTTTTGAGGGCGAAATCGAAGTTGAAGTGAACGAGCCCAATATTAGTCTCCTGGTTTAGTGATGCAAGCGATGCAGCGATCTTCTGTATAGACATCTGTAACTTGATTTGAATAACCCTGATACACTCTCTCCTGCTATAGACGAACCCAGTAAAGACTACTGTTGATGCAAGTTCTAGGTACCAAAAAACGAAAATGAGACAGGTTGAAGGGACTGAGCTCATAAAGAACTTGTTGAGTAAGGCTGTGCATTTTCAGAGAAAGATGCGTATCTGCCTGGGGCGAAGCGTCTGTAACTATTGACATTTGTAGCAAGGCAATGCGGAGCAAAGCCTCCTATGGCTATTGCAGTAATGAGGCTGCTGTCAAAATTCCTAGCGAATCATAGGATGCTTGCTAACATCGAGATGCATAAAAATGGTGGGATGTCCTGCAGCATATACCTAGCTGAGAACTGCAGTTAACGTTGTGTCTTAGAGTTCCGATATTACTCATGATAATCAGACCTTGACATCGGTATGATATGGGAAACACAACCTCTAGGATATGCCATGCGCTAGCTAGGTTGGCAATGACAGTTTGCGTGCAACACGGCGCAACCCACAAAGGAGCCCTGCTTCATCTCTTATATCTGCGTTGCCCCGTTCAAGCTCCATTAGCCATGCCTTGTTATCGATCTCCCAGCTTTGGGATTGATAGAGAGCCAAGATTCGCTCTGACTTTCCCGCCGTCTCCCATTGATACTTTCCGCACCAGTCCTTCGTCGGCCTGGCTCCGTTACTCAAAAACCACTCCACAGCTGCTGTATTTCCCCGCCAAGTCGCAACGTGCAAGGGGGTCTGGGTTCGCGGCGCTTTATACCTGGGATCCACGATGGAATTCACGTTTAGCTTCATAGGTCGCAGGGCTTCTAGCATTTCCGCCGCGCGCGGATTCCTCCCTGCCGCATCCGTAAGCAGGAAGTGCGGTCGCGGCTTGATCTTTTGGTGCGGCAGCCTCATGAGCATGTGTGCTACTACGGCCGGCGACCCCCGTTGTACCGTCTTCTCGATAGTGCTGGGAATACTTGCCGGCAGGCCTGCCTTGCTCTGCAACACCTGCTCAAATATGCATATAGCGTGTGCAGTGTCCTGTGCTTGGTAAACGAACTCCATCATGTCACTACGAGGAGCCACCCATTCAGCTTGAAACAGCGCTTCCCAGGCACCGAGGGACTTCTCGTCCGTCTGCCCCGAGCGCGACCAGTAGTCCCATAGCCACGTGCTGCTGGATCCCGACTTGAGGTTGAAAAGGTTGCACCGCGGTGGAGGAGACCACGTTAAAAGATCTAAAATGAGCTGATAATTATGATGACTGAGCGCCACGGCCACTAAGATCTGCAATAGTAGCGGTGTCGTCAGTGCCGAAATTCCAGAGAGTGTGTGCAGTTTGCCGTTCAGGGCCTTGACTTCAGCCATATCCCCGTCGGCGCAGGCTGTAAGCAATGTGATGAATGCATCTTCTTCTACTCGTGTCTCGAAGATGGGGTCCGCACACTTCTCCGTCTCCAGCATGCAGATCTTAATCGAGGCAGCAACGATGTCTTTCTGAGCCAATGCATGGAGCCCATAGGTCCGGTGCGTGTAGTCTTCCTGGTGCCGCTCGCCGCTTAGATGGCGTAGTGCGTGACGAAGATAGGTACCGAGGTCATCATCGGTGTGCTTGCGCCCGCGCGATACGGCGATCTCGTCGAAACATGGAGTCAAGGGCCTGAAGACGAGAACTGGCAGGCTTGGCTTATATGATTCCACCGGGCCTTCTGTATTCACGGCCGCGTCGCGAAGATAGTCATGATAGAGCGACATCGGACTTTTTCACTCTACATTGTCCTCGAGTCTGATGTGGATGGTAGACTGGTGGTTCAATCTGAACTACGTGGAACATAATGTAGGTAGTCTTGTCTCGCCCATCAAAACAACTTGGGAGTCGTGAATCTGGAATTGCTAAAAATAGGTAGGAGGTAGCTAGTGGAAATATCCCATTAGGACATTACGTATACGTAGCGTGCCGGCGTACAATTTTCGACTTTCCAATTTAGGCAATTACTCACGCTATTATTTCGAAACGATATATCGCACTCTACCTGCTTTTCCATATGACATATTCACACAGACTAGCAAATAGACTGGCAATTCGTTTACAGATATATAGATACAGTACAGAGCTAGCCATAGAAACCCACTTACCTATAGACTAAGGTAGTAGCTGGACTAAAACCCAGCCGCACGGGATAATCTTTAGACTAACTGCTAGTTCACTTACCGGTCCTTTTATTAGTTTATAGCTAGGTCCGTATAACTGAACTATTTGCACTCTAAAACGCTATTGTTTGCTGGGCTCCTACGTAGGAGTGGAAAGTTGTTTCCTAGATAGGAAATTAGAAGCCAGAAAAACCATACATCTACGTCAGTAATTGTCCTAATAGCCCTTCCTAACCAGGGGCAGCGGCGTTTAGCGAATCAAAATTTACATACACCCGCTAATCTCCGATGCTCCTGTATTAGTCGTAAGGACCTTAATACCAAACAAGTCCATCAAAAGGGATACCGTCGGTAGTCTTAGAGCCAATAAAAGCTGATCATGATTGTCTCAGGCATGCCTCTTTTGCCAAAAGGGCAAGGTCTGTAGATGCGGCTGTTAGCGGCTTATACTAGTCTATGGCGCCCTATAAGTCAACATGTCAACAAGGTCTGAATCACCAAACCACGTGATGAATAAGGGGATCAACCCTCTCGGTGGATATATAGTTCAGCTCTAACATTTGCGGTTTATTTTATACAAGAGCCACGACTCAAGTGGAATGGTGTTTATAAGTATCGTGGAAAGGCGTGGTATGGCTCAAGTGTATCTGGCATACACCTCACCGAGGCTTCCACGTCAATTATTCCATTCCCTCTCCGACGCCAACACCACTCCTTGGCGCTTTAGCACTTCCCTTTAAACCTTGAAACGCCTGTCACTCTTCTGCATAAATTCGAAAGTTCATACTCTTTAATTCTACCTTTGTCTCTCCACATTGAGAGTGTATAATTATCCAAGATGCGTATCGGTTTCTTGGGTTTAGGCACTGTAAGAATTCCTGGAAACATTTTCTTCTTGTTTTGGTGGTTTTTGGAGCATGAAAGCCCCGTTTTTTTTTAATGAAGTTAGTGTTCATAAGCTTCTGGAACTCTTGAACTTACGCTCTAAATGGCGGTGGCTGATACTAAGTTCTGCAGATGGGCACGCCAATGGCCTTGAATATGTCTCGCCATTTTCCCCTGACAGTATGGAACCGAAGCTCGTCTAAATACCCTCCTCTGATAGAAGCCGGAGCTAAAGTCGGTTCCACACCGTCCCAGGTGGCTCAAGATTCCGATGTTATATTCACAATGCTCTTTGATGCCGCCGCAATAAAAAACGTACTGGGAGACCTCAAAACGTCACTCGCCGGCAAAACGGTCGTGAACTCAAGCTCCGTTCCTGAAGAATTCAGTCACTACCTCGCTAAAGAGGTGAGCCAAGCAGGGGGCCGGTTCGTTGAGATGCCAGTGAGCGGTAGTAAATTGCCTGCGGAGCAAGGTCAGCTCGTCGGCTTGCTAGGTGGCGACGCCCAGGTAGTAGAGGAAATACGACCCGTCTTGAAGCCCATGACCTGTGCCGCTATCCACTGTGGTCCGATCGGCTATGGGCTGCGAATTAAGTATGCCGTGAATCTCTATGTAATCGCCCTTGCGGTTGGTCTCGCCGAATCGATGAACCTAGCAAGAGCCCAGGGGATTGATCTTGCTGTGTTGGGAGAAGTGCTCAATGCGGGACCAATGGCTTCTGCGTACTCTCGCAATAAGATCACAAAAATCACCACGCAGGACTGGTCTTCTCAAGCAGCTGTCAAGGATTGTTATAATAGCAGTAAGCTTATCTGTGAGGCAGTTGAAGCGTCAGGGGCGCGATCACCTCTGATACAAGCGTGTCGCTCTCTGTACAAAGAGGCGACCAACGCTGGGTACGGTGAAGATGATATGATAGCCGTCATAAAAGCCTTATCCCAATCCTCTCAAAATAAAAACAGAGAGGAATAGTGGGATCATGGCTTTACTGTTCACCCTGCCAGTTATGGACTACTCAAGATCAGGACTGGGATAGATGACCCGAAACAAGGAAGAAAAGAGGGTCTACATATATCATCACTAATATTGAACTTTTCAACATACAGTATCATCCTAGATAATAACGATAATTCTTATTAATTCTTGGTATGGCGACAGTTGTGCCCGTTCCCGTGCCCCGGACTCGGATTTAGTCTTAAAAGAATGGATAAGTCTAGATTCAAACTGACACAGGTAACGTCGTGTTATAGGTCTTGAGTATAGGTGGCATATGATCATATCTGTAGCAACTATTGTAAAGGTAGAATATTGATGTTGTAGATGGAATAATAGATAATACGGAATCACCCAACAAAGTCAAGCTAAGCTAGATGGGGCCCACTGACGTAAGGTAACTTCCGATATCGAAGTTGGCGTCCAAATTTGTTCATTTCTTGCACAGCGCGAATAACCTATAACTCAGGTTTACTGTAAATATAACCAAGCCGCAACGAGTCAATTGGGAGAAATAT
The DNA here is from genome assembly GCA_022495235.1 of Xylaria curta. NCBI lineage: Eukaryota > Fungi > Ascomycota > Sordariomycetes > Xylariales > Xylariaceae > Xylaria > Xylaria curta. Next base: position 139,465 of record MU375947.1, read on the forward strand.
ACGATGGCTGTGACGCAGCGCATTCTCGCGACAGGCGCGAGGTCGCGACCCCTCCAATCACTATCACGGGCCTATTCGTCTTCCTCCTCGACAACCGGCGGCAGAGTTCCGCTGGTGTTCGATCACCATGCGCCCCCTGCCTCAGAACGACATCGACAAGATAAGCCCATAATATTCATGCACGGACTGTTTGGGTCCAAGAAGAACAATCGCAGTGTGAGCAAGTGAGTTCGGGAACCCCGCCATGGCTAGCAATTCTGCGCCTAGTATGTCCAAGTGCAGTACATGCTTCGATATTCAAGGAAGGAAGGGAGAGTTTAAGGCGTGGGAGAACTTATAGTTTGCTGACAGACGTCTGCGCTTCTATAGGGTCCTGGCGCGCGATCTCAAGAGACATGTATACGCTATTGTAAGCTCGAAGAACTCCCATCGGGTATTACGGCGGGGCCACGACCTTGGAAGAACCTAGGAGAGGGAAGAGAAGAGAACAAAGGAAAAAGAGAGAAGAACAAGAACATACTGGCCTAACGGATCTTCCCTACGTCTAGGACCTGAGAAACCATGGCGAATCGCCGCACGCGCATCGTCACGACTACGTCGCTATGGCAGACGACGTGGCGGGCTTCATCAGCGAACATGGACTGAAGGAGCCGACATTGATCGGACACTCAATGTGAGTTCCGCGTGCCTCGTAACGCCTACCCAAATTAAACCCTGACGACCACGTCTCTACCAACTCAGGGGCGCAAAAACAGCCATGACACTGGCCCTGGACCAGCCCTCTCTAATCTCCGACCTCGTATCCGTCGACAACGCGCCCGTAGACGCAACGCTGAGCCGGAACTTCGCGACATACATCCGAGGGATGCGCCACATCGAAGAGGCGGGCGCGACACGGCAGAGCGAAGCCGACAAGATCCTAGAGTCGTACGAATCCGACATCGGGATCCGGCAATTCCTGCTCGGGAATCTGTACCGGACTACTGTGGCCTCCGACGATGCCCAGTCGGAGCAGAAGAATATCGTCAAGTTCAGGATCCCGCTCGATACCCTCGCCAAGAGCCTGGACAACCTGGGGGACTTCCCCTTCCGCAACCCCGACGAACGCCGCTTCGAGAAGCCCGCCTTGTTCGTGCGCGGCACCCACAGCAAGTACGTCGCCGATGAGGTCATACCACTCATCGGACGGTTCTTCCCGCGGTTTTCGCTCGTCGATATCAAGGCCGGCCATTGGGTCATCTCAGAGAAACCGGCCGAGTTCCTGAAAGGTGAGTTTTTCCTTTTTGGAGAAGGTCACATGTTATGCATGGTAAAATCGCATAGTTGAGATGAGAGTAGAGGCTGACTGATCTTGTCCACAGCCGTCGTTGAATTCCTCACCCCCAAAGAGTAAATAATAACAGACACTAACACAGGAGACACTGAGCATGTTCGAGTTCGTATAGGTTTGTATACAATGTTGCATTGTGGGATATCATTTAAACACATACTGGGTTGTTATGTACATGCACGAAACCAGTTCCGCATATAGATGGAGTTCGGCGTCCTCGGCATCGAAGCCATCCAACTGGATCATAGACAGAAAGAAAATACCTCTATAGAAGACCGTAGACATTTCGAAGAAAGCATGAGAGAAAGAAGAAGAGTATAAACCTCCATAAAATGACCTGGTATCTAATTAACAGGAACAAGGATTTGACGGGAGGCCGCCCACGTCAAAGTCGATGGATTTTGAACCGGGCGGGGAGCCCGCTATCAACTGCGGTTTCTGGACGATCTGATCGACGACCTCGACGAAGGGCCGCTTGACGTTCTCGCGCGTCTTGGAGCTGATCTCGCAGAATCCGGCGGCGCCTTGCGCCTCGGCGAACGCCTTGCCCTCCTCGAAGGATACCGCACGACCGCCTGCGGCCACTTTATCCAGCTTGGTCCCGACCTGTGCTGCCAAATTAGCCATACCGAAGTGATGCAGACTAAGTTCGTGGAGTGGGCCATGAGAAGAAAAGAGCATGATGGGAGAGGGACGAAAGAAAACTGCTGTATAGGTCTCACGCACGAAATAGAGAACAGCCTCGGGGTTTGCATTTAACCTCGCCTCGTCAACCCACTTCTCCATGCTCGCGAAGCTCTTCTTGTTAGATATGTCGTAGACCAATATCACACCACTATAAGGAACTGCGTGTTAGGAACCGTGACCTTTAGCAAGACTTGATTCATTCCCCACGGCTTTGGGAGCATGTGGGAGCGATATCCTTGCCAGAACGGGGAAATGAACAACACTGAAACACGTACTGGGCGCCGCGGTAATAGCTTGTTGACAGCGTACGAAACCTCTCCTGGCCGGCCTACATCACTCCCAATATCGAATTAGAGAATGTCATGATATTTTCAGACAAGATCACGTGGTGGATACGGGGCGTAGAAGGAGAGGCTTGCTCACAGTATCAAATATATTTAGTCTGTAACCCTTGCCCCTGACGGCCAACTTCTTCATCTACGATGAGATCAGGACATGTTAGTAAATGAAATATGAATGCGTGGCCCATTTCCCGCTCATCCGTGAACACCGGGCCAGTGCATCCGAGAGTTACCAAGTACATACCTTGAAGTCAATCCCGATAGTCGCCGTAGTCGACTCAGGATCGAACTGGTCCTCACAGTCTCCACCACACAGTCAGCACATACATCGGTCCAACCCGAGACATTTAGAGGTATCCTTACACCTTAGCAACACTATCCAGTCAAGTCAGCTATAATATTGAGAACCTTGGATGATGGCGACGGGGCGTCGTCCGGTGATGCCGGGATGCGTCCCGGCAGCGATCCGAGGCGAAAGAACTCACAAGCGGATTTCCCAGCGCCCGAAGGGCCGATGAGCAAGATCTTGAGGACAGGGAGCGAGTCCTCAGACGCGGATGTCGGCGCCATGACGACGACAACGTGATATCTCGTTCTCCTGCCGGATGGAAGCGATTTGATGGTTTGACCTGTGGTGTGGTTTGTTGCACTAGGCGCACTGCCGGAGTTGGGCGAGACAACTTCTAATTCGCCACCTTGGAACGCCGCTAGCTCCGGCCGCAACAGAGAATCCGTTTGTTGTAATTTCTGATTTGTCTTTGCTCTACGTAACTCCAGATGTCGGGCCGTAAAAATAAATAAAAATACCAAGCTTTTGCGGAAACACGAGGCGACGGTGTTTGGCTTAGTTAGCCAAGAGCGATACGAGGAATGAGTGAGTGATGACGCAGAAAGTAGAATGCTGTAACACGTGGACAGCCTGTTGTAGGTATATTACTGTTTTGTTGTCAGTCAATGCTTAGCCGATCAAGTGATCTAAATAGGTACGCGAGGCACTAACAAAAGCAGCAAAGCTTAGGAGGGCGGTATATAGGTAGATGATAATTAGGTAGGTAATTGTGAATGGTTGTACATCTGTACAGCATACAGAAAGATTACAATGTTGAATACTGTCAGGATGGTAGACTTAAAAAATTGTGGGGCCACCGAAAAGTGAATCGTGACCCGGCAGTCATGCTAGAAAGTGCACAATCGAGAAATGTTGTACAATAGCTTGACACATGATTAATATGCAGCCGCAAGAATGCCCACGATCTCGTTGACAGCTATGTACCTGTTATACCCGATATTGAGGTATTCTCGTTCCAAGTTTAAATCACCTATCTGCCGTTCGTAAGCGCCAGGAAATTTTTAAAACTCACCCCCCAAAAAAAGAAAAGTAATGACCCTTATCGCGTGAGCTTGTACCAGGTGAAGCATAAGGCCAAAAAACTAATCACTTGAAAGGTAGGTAGCCTTAGCCACATTATATGCGGTCGCGTAATTGTCGAGGAGCCCAGCCTTCCTGTATATGTCTGCCCTCAATCACAATGTACCTAAGCTGAATAGTTAATAAATTAGGGCCACACGGTTCATCACGTACGTTATCGAACATATAGATTCATTCACAGTCAGCTGATTTTTCATTTATCATTTTTTTATTTGTGACATCCTTGTCACGCCGTTGTAATTCGACAATGAAAACCACGCCGTCCCATGACCAGAGCTCATTGCATAATTAAACTTCCTCCAGCACCCGTTCCTTGAACTCCCGCTCCACCTTCTGTCCATCCTCGTTTGTCGTCGACTCGCCGTGCAGCGCCATCAAGGCACCGAGGTCGAATTTGGGAGCCTTTAGGAGCTTGACCTTACGGATGTGAACCTGCAGAATCGTGTTAACGTCTAGTTATTATCCTATCATAGCACTATGAGAGAGCATTTCAGCATGACGTACGTTCTGGAGAGGGTAGATGCCCTGTGTAGACTTCTCGATCTCGCGGCCGATGACCTCGGGGATCAGCTTAGAGGTGAGCTGCTGCAGGGTGCAGGTGGCGGCCTCGCGCTGGATGATCTCGACCATCTTCTTACGGATGGCGCGAATCTGAGAAGAGGCGGCGTAGGTGGTCTTGCGGACCTGGTTGGGGCGGCGCTTGGTGAAGGCAATGGCGAAGAGGCGGAGTAGGTAGTCGTCGGTGGTCTTGACGGTGACGTTGGCCTCGATCAGAGACTGCCACTTGCGGACAAGGGACCGCAACTTGTCGGAGGTGAAGTCCAGACCGTAGAAGTTTGTCAGGCAGTTCTTGCCCTGAATCTCGTCCACCCGTAGCTTGACCTTGCGGAAAGAGTGGTCCTCATCCTTCTGCAGATCGGCGAGCGAAACCTCGACGATTCGGCCCTTGAGGGCGTCGTTGGCGTTCTTCAGACCGCTGGTACGGTTGACCAGGGTCTTACCGACACTGTAATTGTTTTGTCAGATACAATTCGTTCACGCGCGCGAGGGAAGCGGTCGTTCGTACTCTCTGACGTTAAAGGGAGCCGGAGCCTATAGGAAAATCAGCCACAGTTCATTGGAGTATGCATCGAGCCATCTGTGTCCCGTCCTGGGCTATTCATTTTCACGGTGGGGGCGTACCTTGATCGAGTACCAATCCTTACGGGCGAAGGGGTCCTGAGCCTTCTTCTTGAGGCCCTTCTTGCCCTTGGACAATCTCTTGTTCCTGTACAAATTGGTCGATTAGCTCGGGTGAACTGCGATGCAAGCGGCGGGGTGCGATGGCATGACGATGGGCTGTCTGGTGCCGAGTCCGACAGAAAACGAGGGAGTCGCGTGCGAGGGCATTATTCGGGAGACTCACTTTCCAACCGCCATGATTGCGAGGTATTCTGAATGGCTCGCAAAGTATGGGCGATATTGAGGGTGTGGAAAGTTGCGGTTGCGGTTTGCGGTTTGATGTCGAATGGAGCGGTACTGTAAATTCTAGTGCGGCCAGAATAATTTTCAAAGCCCCAATTGTGTGGGTGGTGGGCAAGCGATTGTGGCGCGTTAACTTGTTTCCCCGACACCGATAAGCATCAACCACGTCACTAGCCACAGTCGCAGCTGACAAGTCCCCGGACAACTGGCAGAACCAGCTATAACAAATCACCATAGTCGTGCGATCAAGAACTTATTACAGATTACACCTAAGTGCAATGGAAGATACAGAAAATTGCGCAATCGTGCAAATCAGAGTAATTGATAAATGTTTCAATAATTATAATCTCAGCTTCTAAAAATCACCTACAGTTCGATATTCAGGAGCCTGAACAGGCTGTGTCGGGTTTCCAACACCCACATAGGTATACCTATACAATTCACACACTTCACCTATCCAATGTACTCAATCACAATCACAATCTCACTCTTTGGCCCATAGGGTTTGGATATCTCTTTCTAATTAAGAGAGCACAGTCGTGTATAATATACACGAGATTCCTATGAGTATATGACCTTGCGTATGCCAAGCCAAAGTCCACTGCACCGTATCGCTATGCTGTCTTCGATATGCCTGAACGCCGTACCATGCCATTCCGTCTTTGTCTTGCCTATCCTATTTCGGGGTATGTCCGATAATGATAACAAAGGGAATACCAAAGAGCCCACCATGTTGTCCCGGGGCGATGACTGTTGTCCCTCATAGACTCCATGAACGCCCCCAACGCCTATTGATTAACCGGTATTACCACTCGTCACACTAATTGCTCGTTGTGCGAAGCAATTATGACGTCAGCACACCAAGACGGATGCAGCCGTGAATACTACTCGGCACACGCGGCTCCAGTCTTACAATAAGCTGTGTCAGATTCCTTGCCTCGGCCTTGCTGCAGTACTGGGTCCTGCGTATATGTGACCGGTAGCTTCGATAGAGGATGTAGGTCCATTCAGGATCTCCTTTCTAGAGCCTTCTCATCGTCCTGCCGCCGTTCCTCATCCCAAGTATCGAAGCTCGGGAAGCTAAAGTAGCAAGCAGAGTCTTTTCAAATTCAAAAGTTAGATTCGGTCACACAGTTAAGTAGCTGGAGAGTGAATACGAACATGATTCATGGTTTGTCTCTGACAAGCGTTCAGACACCAATACTGAATTCCTTGATGATGTGCTTGTTGGTGATACTGAATTGCTGCTCGACACGACCACCCGGTTCAGTAATTCTGCAGCTCGCCGCGACGAGTACGTTGGTGATGTGAGCAAGCCTTTGCATGCGTTCTCGGTGTTGATGGACGGCTCTGTGGCGTAGGAGCGCAGGAGCCTTGGACGTCGGCCGCCTAACGATTTATTGCTAGACGCAGAATCCCGACGGTGGTGATGGTGGTGGGTTAAGTCCGGTGAAAACGAGGCTGTAGCCATTGTGTTTTCTAGGCCCTTGAAATGCTGTCGGGTTGTAGACTTTGGAGAAATATCGAATATGTATGTGAGTTGGTTGGTGTGGAACCTCGGCACGCAGAATAGCTGCAAAAACAAGCACTCTTGTCGGTAGGTGAAGGGCACTTGTTGACTCAGTGCAGGTATTGCTCTATTGTCAGATGGGATAAAAGCAGGTATGCTTTGTATGCTTTGGTTATGGTAGGAGCTGTATGAGAAGGGGGGGGTAAGACAGCCTGGGCAAAAACCTGGAGAAGAAGAATAGAAGACGGCTCAACCATGTCTTTAACAATCCAGAGAAGGAAAGGATGGGGCGATTGCCAGGTTTAAAGACCAGGAACCGGAAGTGATCGCAGCGCCGATGTATACGTGAACAGGGAAGGCCGCGCTACGTTCTGACCTTTACCTCATGGTGCCTGTCTTTAGTATTACATGGATCCCGAGTTTCCGGTAAGTTACTTGTGGCACAACTTGTCGGCAAGGCAGGCCAGGCATATAGGCAGGCATTCCTTACCGTCTTTTTTCATCTTGTGATTTACCACGCATGCCCTGTGTCATCAAGGAGGCCCAGAGACGAGACCAGAGGATGAAAGGAGCAAGCCTACCCCAGGAATCGCTGGTTTATCTGGTTGGTGCTGTCCCAATTTGTCGTCCCAGCGATGGCATCGTGTGCGTCTCGCCCTGGTAGCTTTGCCTGGCTGCTTGCCACATGTCAAGTCGAGATGGGGTTGATGTGTTGGCCCGGGCGTGGTTGGTTCCTGGATCCCGCCCGTCAGCCGGGACCACCCCGTTTTAGGCGTTGGAAGCGGCAAGGGTTGTCTCAAGGTTAGCTTGGTTGGGCCGTCGTGCACCGCCCTAGCCGGGACACCTCCTTTAGCAACCCACACACCCCCTCGCGTCGCTACCACTGCCAAGTGGCCACGCCCATACGATACAACACACCCAGTCCCCGCCCACAAGCGCGAAAGGGGCCAGAGTGAGTGGTGCTTTATTTTTCTGGTGGTGCAGTGGGGTAGGTACGGTGGTGAAGGTGTATGTGTGATTGTAAGTGTGTGTGTGTGTGTGTGTATGTGTGTAAGTGGTGAAAATGTGTGATACAGGGTAGCATAGTGTGTAGATGGTAGCTCGTGTGCACAGGCGTGGTATGTACATACAAATATAGCGAGTTACCTATAGTTATAACCCCATCTCAGTGGATTCGTTGGCTCCTATTTCAAGGTCCGGCCATGACGCAGTGTGTATCAATACTCTTCTAGTCCTAGCAAATCAAGCAACGTAACCCACTGTAGCTCTAGAATCTAAACTCACTGTTTCCAATTGGCCTATGATGTGCTTTGCATAGTCGTCGTCTCGCACATACTGGAACACCAACACCACCTCTACACATAGTAACATACCTATAAGTACAAGATGCTTGCTTGCGAAACAGAGAACGGGGCCCCATTCGCTGCTAGTCAGCTTACATGTCTAAGTTGTGTATTACATTTATACTGGCCATTCACCGTAATCCTTACACGCATGGTGAAGTACCTATGAGGCAGAATATTATGCAGCAGGATTTGGAGAAGGCACCTATCGCCGCGAAAAACCACTCGTCGCGTGCCTGATCCCATGCGTGTAATTGGACTTTCGATGAGCAATAAATGTGATGAATGTGATGATAACAAAATACTGGAAAAAGGATCCGAGCGTAGGCACCGTTGTTGTCTTCCGGGTCGTTTTCATGACGTTGACTATAGCACCAATTTCTGACCACGCCAACCAAACCAACCGGGCTTCCGAATAGGATTCGCGTCAGTACGACTGACTGATAGTTGCTGCCGATGATGAAATCTCCCACCCTCCAAGAGTCGAGGAGGCAATGAGGCGAATGAACTTGCAGTCGCTAATCTCCAAAATCCCATTTCGCCACTACCGTGAGACATGGTATTTGGACGACGCGAAACAGCATAAAAGCACAGAATTAGTGCTACCGACCGGTCTGCCACTCCGGGATGCCGCAGAATTAGTCGCGACATACTGCAACAGAGACGATCACAGGGTCGCTGGGGGAACCAAACACAAGACTTGCTTCTAAGCGGCGATGTGAACCTGCACGCGTGGACGATCATTTTGCGGGGGTTCTATTCATCCAGAAAGAATTACGTTCCCTAAGCTGTGCCCATGCACACAAAGCTACAAGGTTGCCTATCTACTGTAGCTACAGTTGCGCTGCATTGGTCATCGGTCCTCGGCGAAATCAGCTAACCCACAGCCCATTGGTCGTTCCCTTAGTGATCGATGCTGATAGTGTGGTCAATACGAAGCTTCCCAAGCATGATGGATGGTCGAGAACACTCACTCTTCCCACATCCGTCCTTGAACAGCCTGGAGCTCGGCTTCGGTCATCCTGTGGCCGGTCGTAAAATACCCTATCTACCGGTTAACCCTCATTGTCTTCTGTAAATTGACGATCAGTGGCGTATGCCATACCGGCAGTGATCTTCGCGTCTATTTCAACGCGTGAGTCTGCGGGAATTAACTCTTCAGGCAGCTCTACTCGCTCGTGTATTGGGATGCTACAGTATCATTTGTTAGTCTCGATGGAGATCTATGCAGAACCATATAAGCTTCGTACCCCTGGCCGACTATGGCATCGTGCTTCATGCTGTAGGACAATTAGTCACACAGCAAATGTGCATTCTCTGGCGTATCGACTTACTTGCTCATACTTAACATTCTGTCGATCTTCTTGATACCGAGCCAATGAAGGATGTCAGGCATGAGCGCTTGAAACCTCATGTCTTTGACTCCAGCGATATTTTCGGTCCTCTTGAAGTAGTCCGAGGCGCGATCTTCGCCACGCTTCCGGGCATTGTATACAACTGATAAAGAGTGTGGTTAATAATCGCCACTTATGAAGCTCACCATTGATTCAACGCTTACGGTACTACATGTCGTTCCGTTAGTAGACCGAACTCGGAAGAGGCCAAGCTCACCAGCTACATACCTTGGTTACTTCACCGAGCGCTCGTCCTTCCTTTCGGAAGTAAATGACGACTCCGCTACCACCATTCTGGGCTTCTTTGACAGCCTCTTCGATCCCAAAGATGAGATACGGCCTGCAGGTGCAGATGTCGGACCCAAACACATCACTACCGTTACACTACATCCCTAGTTAGCCGATCCCCGGTTACGCACTCCCGTAGGCATGACGTATATACCTCGTCGTGGATTCGCAAAGACAATCTCACGCTCTCGTCCGACATCTTCGCCGGGTCTCCGAAGCAGTAGACCGTCAATCCGCCTAAGGAATGTTAAGCACTGTTTGCCACCATTCGAAGATCAAGAGAGTGATTTACCAATTGGAGGCAGGAAGACTTTGATGTCGCCGCGAGTGATAAGCTACTACTGTGAGACAGAGACACATGTTGAAGGACCCTGGTATACATACCTCAGGATAGCTGCCACCGGTGTGTTCGAAGAGGGAACGACGCAAGACACCCTCGTCTGTTCCATTTGAGTTTCGTTAGAGGTATAGTTATGAGTGAATTCTCACTGTCTACATACCGATGCCGAATCGTTCGGCCACACCTGGCAAATACCAGACCTAAATCGCGTGAGTTGGTTGGGCTGCGTGGGAAGAGAATGCAGTATTATGCCAAGCAAACTCACCGGCTCGACAGCAAACTTCGTTACTGCAAGTTCTCCCGTCTTGTTCAGACAAACCTTTCCATCGGGTACCCTAAAGCTTGATGAGCACACGGAGTGAAACTTTTGGGTTATATCTTACAATCTACCACTCCGAACACTCTCTTCGAGTTCCGGTAACTGTTCGTGTTATTAAGCTGTTGGTGACTGATATTCGATACCCTTTACTTACTTTCATATGTGCCTTGGTGATGGCAATCGTTGGACGGATGTCGACTACGCACAGCCGAATTTAGCGGTGCCCTGACGACTATCGAGGATACACGAGGCCTTCATTTCTCACCATTCTCTTTCTGCATAGTATCTGCGTATAGCCAAGGAGCCAAGTGACCCCATGGGTCCATAGCTACAATCTTCTTCTTGTCAGACCATTGTGGAAATGGGCCAATATTCACGGCTGGCTCGGTGTTGGTGAAGTCCGGCCTGTGAGACGAGGTTAAATCGGCTGAACCATCTACTACAGCTTGTCATACCATATCAACACTCACCTATGATTGACGTTGAGCTGTTTGCTAGCCAGGGCTAGCGCGAAATAGATGGAGTATGAACCACCGTGTGCTGGAATATAGAATACCTATGAGTGCCGGTTGCTAATCTCGTGTGATGAGAGATCCTTACCTCCAATAGCTGTGATGCAGAAATATTATTAGTAACTTCTCACATGGAGTATCTGGACTGACTCACCATTGCGTTTTCGGATAGTCGATGAAGACCTAGACACAACCACCGGTCCTCTTTCTGGCCCTGGGGCGCCCCAGTTAAGGGGTATGGGATTTATTCCGATTTGCTTTGGATAGGTTCTTGAATTCAGTCAGCATCTTTTACTTAAAACACGCCAAGTATCAGCTCACGTGAGAATGATTCGGGAAGAGAATCCGGCTTTCTCTGCTTGTGATTTCACGAAAGAGCTCTCTTTTGACGACGTGGCCAAGGCTGCCTGCGGAAGTGCGGCCTCTGCAGGGAGACTGTTCTCGGGGGGTGATTTCTCATTCAGGCTTGGGCTATTTACAGGCGGCGCAAGGGTATCAAGTCGATGAGAAAACGACTCGAATTCAGCAGTGATCTTTGCCTGGTCCTCTTGAATAGTCTTCAAAACTTGAAGTATATCAGCCATGCCATTGCCTACACCACCCGTATCTGATCCTGAGCTCGCCATAATGAGGTTCGATCAGTGAATAGGTAAATAAACACAGCAGACGCAGTTAGGTATAGTCGGGCGTCTATGGGGGAGATAAAAGCGCCTAGCGGTTCGGAACAAAGCCGTCTATTATGGACCAAATGTTCACAAGATTCCAACGTGATCCAACGTGAGCGGTCAAGATGAGTAAGGGAGCGTTTGACAGGATGTTGAACCGGAAATCGGAATGGGCGGCTTTTGGTTCAACGTTGCTTTGTCGCCTGTCTTATTACTGTAGACTGTCCATTCAGCCCCGCAGGTCAGGTCTGTCTGTCTGTCTATCTTTCCAGTCTGGGCAATAGTTAGACACGGTCTACAACTATCTTGGGTTCTCCTATCTCTGGATCCAGTTGATTATTTAAGTATCTCAGCTAGTGTGAGGCCCTTTGGTATCTGTTAATTTTACTTATCATTCCAGCAAGTCAGCAGTGCTCTTAGTACGTGGCGCGGCGTCATGTTCGAGTGTTGAGACTCAGTTGAACTGCCTATGAGCGGGCAGTAGGTAGGTGGAGTTGATTCTAGCGGGGGTGGAGGGGCAGAACGCTTATAGCGTATAGAGGCATATGCTCTAGCCATACCGCCCGCATTGGCCGCAGCTACGGCTGCCCAACAATCTATCGAACGGGGAACTCCGCGATTAGGTTCCTGTAAATATGCGACCCCATATCAAATTGTATCTAATCCGTAGTTCGAAGCTCATAGTTACAATACTAAAGCTCGTTTCATCTTTCGTCTTTAGAAAATAAGGATTTAGACTGTGGCTATCCCGCTAACCAGCTGCTCCAAGTGGTCAAAAGTAAATACAGCTCTCACCTACGGTCAACTGTGTTAGGGATGTCTTGGCTCGGCACTCAGCATTAAAACGACACGAATCCCGTGACATTATCGGACGCATCCCATGACCATTCACCTGCCGTCTCCACTAATTGGTTCCTATTCCCATCAATTGATAGGCATAGCAGCCTCTTCTCGTCACCGCTTCGTTATCCAACGACGGTTTCAAATCCCAGGGTCCCCTGGTGTCGTGTACACTTCTAGAAGGGTTCCGGAATGCGATAAATTGTTGCCGGTGGCCCAGAACTGGCAAATACCAACAGGTCTTGAAGATACAGCTGATAGTATCACCATCAAGCGCCACCGCTCTCAGTCCGTCTGTTCATCATGTAATGCTGGACAGCTGCATTGCGCACTTACGTAACAAAACACTCTGCGAATTCCGAGGCCGGTGTACACTACAACAGTTGAGAGACTACAAGTCTAGCGAAATGAAGGCTCAAATGTCGTACGCCACCGGCTAAGGAGAGTAGACTTCCGAGGGGTATTTCGGGAACCTACATATACAGGAGCAACAAGAGTAATAATTGCAAACGCTTCATTGTTTGAAACCCCGGGATTTAGATTGACTCAAAGATCAGCCCAATCGTCGTATGCAGCAGTGCTTATGCAGTCTCGCGCATTCGGAACCGCACCACCTTGTGACCGGAAAGTCGACATATATCGGCTATGTGCAGCAAATATACTATAGTGATCAGACTGGGCTCGCAGCAGCGAGTCAGTGGCTATTGCTAGTGTCATAGCATGTAGTACCGCATTTCTATAACAAGGGCTAGTGAACTAGAGCTTGGAAAGGTATTCGATATTATAACGACCTACTGAGGCATCAAGGAGGCCATACAGTCAAGTCCTACAGAATCGCCACCTCGTAGGATATTTACAGAATATCGCTAGCCCTACTCCTTAGTTTACGGATAGTTTCGTGACACCAATGGAACGAACCGCGCATATGTCGATAATAATGGTCAACGAAACATTGCAATTGTAAAACGCTGTTCTACAGTCTATTTAATTCTAAGAAGATACTTCACCAACAAGAACCTCTCATGATATGTAGTTGGGTGATGCTATGAGGTTCATACTGCCCTGGTAGACGGGTAGTTGTATTCCCCTACCTGCGGGTTAGTCCGTGCAACATTTCTGAACATATTGGTTTCATGGGTTGGGATTCTGGGAATACGCTAAATGAATAGTGGTTAGAGATTTGATAGTATAAGTTATTTGGAACACACTATACATTCGCGTGAGACATTGAGAACACTTAACTTATCAATTTGAAGCATCGACGAGGCCGGCTATTATCTCTTAGGACATTACGTTTTGATATGGCAGAGAATTCAGATTCCACTTGTAGTTCTAAATTATTGTCTATTCGTTTTAATAATATTAACGCATTTATACCATGAAGAGGTATAATATTGAATCATATAATCGGAACTATCTATAGTTGGAGAATATTATTTCGAACTCTTTCATACAAATCGGTAGTCTTCACACACCCTATAGTTAACTTTCTCAATGAACCGGTAGACCTTCCCATATCCGTTCGTGAATTAAAGGAGGGAATAAAAAGGCACAGGGTATCCTATTATACAAGACTAGGCGTAGAGGAGGCGGCGGAATGCAATAACGGAGTGTTTTCTACTTACTCAAGTTAACTCAGGCTATGTCAATACACACCTATGGGAGTACCAGTAATAGCATACCACAAAGATTCTTACTTATGTGCTTACAGAAAATATTCCATTGTAGGATCTATCTAACTGCAGCGATATAATAAAACTAATTATATGCAGATTTCTAATAGACTCATTGGACACCTTTCCGATTTCAATTCTTAATGCCTCCTAACCTTTACAGAGTATTGTTTCGTCTATGTACTACGTCCGCATGAGGCTCGAGTTCATGTATACAGTACATAAAGCGGGCGGCTTCAGAGTCGTTCACGAACATACCTGTTTGATCACATTTACTGTTTCTCATATATTATTGAACACTAGATACAGATCATTCGTCCAGCGCAATTATCACAATGGAGTAATAATAAAGCCATTTAAGATTATAAATGGTGTGATTGATTAAGATTTCTCGGTTACGATTCAGAAATAGCTGCGGCGTTAAAGCTGACTTAGGAAGAGCTTGAGTTGCCTGATCCCTTTAGACACCCTCGGCACCAGGACTTAATAATTGGTTAGCTCTAACAGCGGGGCTTTTTATAGAGCTACTACGTAGATACAGCGAATTAAAGATTATGTAGCAAAGCTTCGCTGTATAGAAAGAAGCTAATCAGGGCAGAACCGTGTTAACTTGTCAGGTACACTATTTTACATTTCAAGACACCTCTAAATAACCCGTCCCCAAATCTAACGGGCAGCATAGGGCTATATTTGTATGCTATAAACACATGGGAAGGCAGGGTTATCCTATTATAGTGTATAAACTCGACATAAGAATTTGGCTCTGAAATGAGAGCGAATGTATAAGTATATGATGCCGAAAAACAATCTAACTTAGGATAAAGACCTGTAAAAATGAGAACGATAATCCTCCTACTTCCTATCCCGCAATCAATTTCCACCAATCCTCACTATTACCCCACAAACACGTGCGGAATTATCCCACATTACATGCCTGGGAGCTTGTCCAGCCCTGTCATAATGTTAGTAAGTATATATAAAGGAGAGAACTGTGTGTATAGACTTACATCCATCGGTTACCTCGCCCACCATATCCTTGACCGTGCACTTGTTGGCCGTCGCCATCTGCTGCTTCTGGAGAGAACCACAGCCGTCATAGAAGCACTCGGACTTGTTCATGGCGCGCTGGAGAGCGTCTCCTTTCCACCCGAACATGTAGTCTGCGTGTGTGCCTTTGCCGTTAACGCCCTCAAAACTCCATACGAATGGGTTGGGAGCTCCCGAGGGCCACACTATAGAAACCCAGGTGTTAGAGATTACCATTTACGATGCAGAACTGACTCATTACGGGGGGACTGGAAAAGTATGCGGCACGAGAAGATTTGCAGAAACCAGAGATGAAAGGCTTGAATACGTACTGCTGTTGAACTTGGATGTGTCCCAAACGGTCTCGTAGGTTACCTACAGGATGAACTTAGCAACTGCTGGGCTACAAACTTTGAACAATTTTATAATAAAAGATAGTGAGGAATTACCTGCGGCATCCGGACGGGATGAGAGGCTGGGCAAGCAGGAGCGGCCACGAAACCATCCATAGTGATGGTGTTGTACATGTGCGACTGGTGGTCGGGGCTGTCGAGGTCCTTTCCATTCCAGCATCTAAGCGCAATTAGCATCAAATGGGTATACTTTGGTATGAGCAATTCGGAACTAACGCAGGGAAGTGGTTGGTGACAAAGATTCCTATTAAGAAAGTGTCAGCGTAATTATCTATATATGTTTCGAGGATTCTCATCCTTACCGCCTGCGCATGGCGTCGTTGGGAAATCTGGCATCTCTCGGCCTCTTCCACCGCCCGCAGACAGGCACTGGTATCGTAGCCCAACGTGTGGAGCACCAGTATTAGTCGGGCTGCCCACGGTCATACGGAAACCCTATGGATTATCAGCGTCTTGGACGACGCTCAGCCATTGCGGCCGGACAAGTAGAAATAAATACCGGTGGGAAGGTTTTCACAGGGTTCTGGGCTATCGTATCCCTGATAAGGTCGTTTTGAGTATAATAGACAGTGATTCCGCCCACGGTACCGGAATAGCCGTCAAGGTTACCGGGATTCACTGGTATTACTGGCACACGGTGGTAAGAGCCGTTCTGATGCTTGAAGTACAGACTGGCACACTCGACGTTAGTTATTGCCATTTAAAGCGTAGGGGGTAATGAACGTGATCGTAGCCCGGAAAAGCAGGTTTATTCTTCAGGGGTCACCAAGAGAAGCAGGAAATAGCTCACGCTGCAGTCCAATAATTGCTGAGATCTTCAGGGAACTCGCAGGTAGTGCAGGTAGCCCTCGTGGAAACATCTCCCTCCATGGTCGCGTTGAATGCATTTCCACCAACAATATGGTGGACATGAGCAGACGGGTTGGACCCCGGCTGGACCACGGGGTCAAGTCTTTGAATCGTGAGCGTCGAGCATTGGAAACGAAGACCAGCCTGGACAGGCACGACGAGGGCGAGGGCTCTCGCAGTAATCCACTTCATCTTGACGGTAGACTCGATCTCGATAGTATTGGTAGTAGGTAATTAGGAGTCACAGTTGGAAACCTGTAGTGAGCAACGAAACAGAGACGAGCATCCATCTGGTCCCACCTGACATCTTATATGTGCAGGCTTGGATCTAGAGTGTATTGTATTCCCTATCACTCGTTCTTAGCTGCCCTGCTATTGATCAAGGACGGAATAGCGTTTCCAGTTGTTGACAGGGCGGATTAATAGAAACGGCGATCCATGTAGTCTACGGCACATCGTGTGCAAATCAGCTTGGATTCTCATTACCCGGATGATTATCCAGTGATATGGAGATTCCATCACCGGTGTCATTGTTACTATATTTACTCTCGGTAAATACCTTAGGGGATGGTCAGAACTGCCGGCAAATGCTTGTCTCATTTTATATTAAGAACAAGGCCATCCAGCAGCCATCAAGGTGACCTTAGGGTACCAAATATGCCTCTTCACGGTTCACGATGCCGACTACTCTTTGCGGCAAGGCTAGACTAGCTGCCGAAAAGGATACATCGTTACGTCCATGACATACTCTGCAGAGCCAGTGTGCCGCCACCCAACCTCGCCCTCCTGGCCCAAGCCCGCAATCTTCTCTAAGGCAATACCCTATTTATTACCTACTGTCTGCTTGGAACATGATGGGTTATGGTGACGTAGCCTAGCCACTTTATATAGTGCATAGTGGATATATGATGATTAATCTCGGACTATTAAATGAAAAAAAGATAAGGAGGTTGAAGAGCCAGCAATATCATGGATTAGTTTGTATTGTTTATGGCCTCAGTGAAGGGTAGGCGTTAATTGATTACCTAAATCCCCTAACAACAACAAGTGGTGGCTGAGCTGTGGCGTAGGCGCATCTGTTCTCCAGCGCTAAAGGCTTTAAACTTAGTGCCCCTAACATGACGTGTCTACTGGCGGCAAGGCGTTGCTGCGATGTGAACCAACGCGAATACTTACATCCGACCCGTGCATTGTGTGAACCGCTGGCGCTTCTCAACAGCAATGTTCGACTGCGATGCGAGCCTGGCCATAATTTTCGCAACAAACCTTACGTGAAACTATCGTGGGCGCACTGGCGCATTACGTCATTTCTTGCGGCCTCCCTTTGGCTTAAAAAAAAGCCCTTTGTTTGCGCCTTGCGCTTCCGGACCAAACTTTGAACACAACGTCTTGTTGTCACCTCCGGAACAGCCACGAACCACCTGCGTCGACACACTCACGATGGTAAGTGTTTCAAACGCAGAATTACTGCCGAAAAGTGGTAGACTGATGACGGTTTGTATTAGGGTAAACGCAAGAAGAGTTCGCGAAAACCTCAGGGTCCCAAGAAGGTACGCAGCCCCGAGCCGAGGCTTGAAGTCGCCAGGATAGGATAGCGTCCGCGGCCTACTCTTACTGACGAGACACGACTCTAGCGCGAGGGACTAGCCAAAGAATTCACCTGCCTGTTCTGCAATCACGAGAAGTCGGTACACGTCAAGCTAGATAAGAAAGCGGGCGTGGGTAATTTATCGTGTGCCGTGTGTGGCCAACAGTTTCAGTGTGGTATCAATACCCTCTCAGAAGCTATCGATGTCTATAGCGACTGGGTTGACGCTGCAGGTATGTTGACGGACGCTGGTTCTCCATTCATGGCAAGGTAAAAACTACGGTGCTAACATGCAGACAGATGCTGTAGCTAAAGAAGCAGCAAACGACAGAGCTTCCGCCTCGGCCTCCTTTACCCGTCCTGGTGCGCGAGCATCTATGGCGGATCGCGAAATCGACGACGAAGAGGACGAACACAGATACGAGGGTGAGGGCATTGTTGGCGATGATGACGATTATTGATGAATATCTGGCCATCTTGACTTGTGCTGCTGCTGCTGCTCCAACCTGCTCTCGTCGCTAAGACTCGACCGTCTACTTACACGGTATTCCCGAGCTCGAATGCCTTTAGGATGAAAATACAGGTATTACTGTACTCGGCCTCTTGGAGGTTGTTATTTATGTCACTACTGTGACTTGTTGACTTAAAATATATCTTAACTAGTAACCGTCATCAAAACAAAACTGTCCGCTCCTGGCGCTAGCACTATGGTATTCCCCTGTTGCAATGTTCACTGATGCATCTTGTGAGCGGTCACATGGTATAGAACCTGTCACCAAAATCTCCCAGTCCGGGCACAATATAACTGGGTTGCTGTTAGCTACGAAAACGGCATCAATCAATTCTGGTACTCACTTCTTAGAGTCGAGACCCTATGAAACTATGATTAGCCACCATCTAGATATGATCGATGATATAGTAGGGAACATACCTGGTCGACGAACGCTGTGACTACCCTCAACTTCGGGAACTTGGTGGCGAAATTTCCGATACCTTCCGGACTGGCGATTAAATTGAGGAAGAGTATTCGCTCTTCTGGCACGCCACGGCTTTTAAGGACCTCAACAGCCATAATGGCGGACCCCCCTAATGACAAAACTGATATCAGCCTTCGCTCTTGTAAAAGGGGAGTTGGCATCCTGACCTGTGGCGAACATGGGGTCAAGCAGGAGTACCCATCGGTCAGCGATATCCTCGGGAAGTTTATCGTAAAAGAGCTTTGGCTGTGCAGTCTCCTCGTCACGCTGGATGAGAATCTTTCCAATCCTCACAGACCGGCAGCAGTCTCGCAATCCCTGCTCCATGGCTTCGCCTGCTCTCATAATGGACACACCACAGATCTTGCCTTGAAACATCAGACCGGCATAGTTGCGGCCCACGGGAGTGGTCACAGTCTGTTCGACAACCGGGAGATGGTTGAGCCCCTCTTCGACGAGCAGACGAATAATCCGATTCGAGTAGAAGATAAAATCAGCACGTTCAGTGTTCTTATCACGAATCTTCCTGTGACCATCCGCATCGTAAGCGGGTGGAATCGAGCCTGTAGGGAGGTTTATGCAAGGTAGTAGTGGGGAAGGCTGGCGTTGGCTGGTTTTCCTGGAACGCCCGAGGGGGAAATCACTCACGTGAGCAGAGCAATGAGCTGTGGTGTTTGAGGCAAGGTGGTGACAGTCTCATATTTCACCTCAGTTGATACAGTAGCAATGGGCTTCTGGCTCTCAGATCGATAGTCTGGCCCTACGCACTGAGTAGGTCCCACGTGAGGGCGCTTTCCCGGTGCCGATGCCATGGTATGCAACTGAGTGAGAATGTGGCGGGTTCCTAAATGAGGTCCGAGTGCTGAAACTTGATCGAGGGGGGGCTGACTGTGAAGACTGATCAGTAGCTATTAATCACCGTATCTATTCGACTTGGTGATCTTCGGGGACCTCCGACCAACATATACGAATGTGTGGAGGTACCTAGGTAACTACCTACACTTGAAGTGATGAGCTTGCAGACCGCTGGCTGGTGTGGATTGCGATGCAATGCTCGATTTAAGATGGTGTACTGCTGAGCCAACGAATGCAACCGTGTCGAAGACAACGGGATAACTATAAGGTTAATGGTAAGAAAGTGATTTCCAAGCTACAGCCGAAGCAAACCTCACGCCCGTGGGTTGGATGTGTTTGTTCAGCTGATATATTTTGATTGTTACCTTATCTTACAGTGCAGTTTTAGGTAACGGGGTCTAACTAAAATATGACTAAAGTTATACAGGCGAGATAGGTTCCAGTCAAATTGAGCAACATCTAAACTAACCCCGCCTTTTACTTCCAACTTCCATGTCTTACTAGAGCGAGCGTACTTGCTTCGGTGAGGTTGAGGTATTGTGCACTGTCCTTATACTGTACCTGTGACTCGCTTTACAATGATAACTGGTTTGAACTCTCAGATATGAGCATGGGAAGTCGGCCCATATAGTACACATAATGTTTTCCCTTGAAAGGGCGAAGGGCCCACGCGCAGTGTAATTCCCAATTCACATACGCAAGTTACCATCTCGAATCGGAATCTCACCTGAGCCATGCCTGAGCGAGGCCCGCTTTTTCATAACCTAAGATGGATAAAGTTGCGTAATGCTCAATTAGTACAGTATCTAAGATACTACCGTAATTACACAGAGAAAGTTTTAGTCCAAAACGGATTTTCAGTATGTATCACAGGACCAAGAACGACTTCCTAGGAAGTCGCTCAAGAGCCGTCTAACAGTCTAACAGCCATCGCATCCAACATGCATTTCATCCAACGTGAATTTTTACCTAGCAGGACCACCGTCCATCCATGGGGCCCGCGCAGTCTTATTATCTGCGCGGACGCTTCATTCCCTCTTTCTCGGCCGCCAAATTCGCCTCGAAAGGGAGCAACGCTGTTTCCATCAATTTGCTAGCATGTCTTCGGTCTTCACGCACACTTCTACGTCCGCCATCGGACAGCAGCCCTTGCCCAAGGGATTACAACTCAAGTCATCTCGAGATAAGTGCTATGTCATTGACGAAGTACTTTCGGAGCGACCTGCCGCTGGGAGGATCTGGTGTGTGTACCGCGCGACGTAGGCTGGCCCCCGTTCCTTGAGATCTGTGCGGTGCATGGCCAGAGGGCGGGAAATCCTAACTACCCCCCAATTTCAGACATGAGGAAAAGCAGTTCGTTCTCAAGGACACCATTCCAGGCGACTTCGACTACATTATTTCGCTACAGAAGCACGTCGAGCATTCTCCCCATGTCTGAACAGCCGTGGATAGCATCCCTGAGCGGCATATGTTCATCTTCCCCTATCTTGAGCAGGGACTGCTCCATATCGACACCGCAGCTCTTTCTTCGGTCGCCGAAAAGGCCATCATAAGGGATGCTCTTACCGGTCTCGCTGATCTGCACGACGAGCACATCATCCACACCGGTCAGTGCCACCCTTTCAGGGTTGTGGCACGTGTGCTGACATAGTTCACAGATATTAAACCCACAAACATCATGATGGATTCTTCCAAACAGCAGAATGGTGACCTCGAATGGTGCAACGTCCAGATCACCGACCTAGAAGATGCGGTGACACTTCCGCCCAAAGCCAAGGGTCTTACAGACCGCTTGTTAGAGAACCACTTCTGGCGAAGCCCGGAGGCTTGGGCTCGGGGAATCCAGAACACCCCATCAGACATCTACTCCTTTGCCGTCGTGGTGAGTTCTTCCGTGGGCAGAAAACACAGCACACGGATGCTGACTGGCAGGCACTCAGGCGATATTCGCGTGGACAGGGAGCATGGTGTTTTTTTCAGACAAGGCGAGCCGTGCTTCCCCCGACGAGCAGGCGAAGCTGATACTCAGCCGCCACCTGTCCCTCTTCGCCAGCGACGAGGAGGATTTCGAAGGCTTCATTGCTTATCACGGGGGCGAAGATAGCCCTTTTATTGAGCGTATTAAGGCACTTTGCAAAACTTTCACTGGAGAGAAGCCGAGGCTGCCCTTTGGGAGGTGGACCCCCAGTTTAGAGATCTCATCTGCAAGATGACCTGCATGGATCCTTTGCGGAGGATCACGTCGCGGAAGGCGTTGCAGCACCCTTGGTTTGCTGCAGAATAGGAGGCAGATGTTCGCAAGCGAGCGCTGTCACTGCGTACAATAGTTGGAGTGAACCTCACAGCACCATGAGACATATCCAGTCTAAGGCGAATAAGCACATTATTCAACTAATGCCTCATCCACGCCTTCCTGTTCGCTGGTGTAAATTTCTATCCTATCTCGGAGGAAATTGAATCAGTTATAAATGAACCATCCTCGTTATGTCATGTTACACGGACTAGCCCGCAGGTAGGGGAATGCAACTACCCGTCTACCAGGGCTAGGCCGGCGATATCACGTAACTAATCTGCAAGTCGGTGTTTGAAATACTCAGCTACCCATGTTTGCTTCATGTTGCGAAACCGGACCTGAGTTAAGAGCAAAACTATGCGTATATAGACATAGGTTCGCCGCGAGGGGTTGAAGGAGGAACGCAGACCTGTATGGCCTCCTCGATGCCCAATACCCCTTGCAAGCCTTATATGCCTAGCCCTTGTGACATGTAAGTTCTGTACGGTTCTAAGTTTTACCTCTTGTCAGGTATTGCTCAGGTGGCTAAGAGCTGAAGTTTGAGGCGTGTTGTTGTCTCACTTTTTGATTATACCGGAAATGATTCATTATAAATACTCCTCATGGTACCTAATCTATTCAATCTCCATCCATTCCTCTCCATCTCCATTCGTTCCTATCCATCTCCGTTCATTCCTCTTCATCTCCACATCTCCATTATGGCGTCTAGCAGTATGCATGCGCAGCTTCGCCCATATGAAACAACAACATCAATACCAAACAATTCCATAAATTTGTCGGAACTAGAAGAGGAACAAAGCGTCACATTCCTTCACCCTTGTGGTCCCAGGGGACACTGTGTCCTCTTCTGTTTACCTGCGCTCGACATATCATCGGACCTAGAAGATAAGCCCTTATGGGGGCTAGACCATGAAATCGCAAGAATCGCATGCGGTATCCTCGCGGGCAACCGCTGGGATGGTTACTTTTTGTCTTTCAGCGGTCAGCGCGTTAAGAATACGACAAAACTTCTTGCAGAAGAGCGATATTTTTTCATCCTGCCTGATACATCCAATAAGAGTCGCACTAGCTGCACTGATTGCAACAACGTCACAATGGAGGAGCGTGGGCGTACACTCACACGACGGAGTAATACAGCTACACGATCGAGTAGTGTGCGTACGTCCTCCACAGTTACTTCTGCAGGGGCGCGGACTCCCACTTCTATTGAAGACAACGGGGGTCAGTACGGCCAGTATTCATACCACATTTCGTCAACGGCTCCTACAAAGGAGGAAGCTTGGGAAAATGAGGAGGTTTGGCAGAAACGTCAGCGACAATGGCGAGAGTCGGTTTAGTTTATTCGTATAATGCTCCTGAATTGATAATATTCAAATGAACTGAGGTATCCAAGTATATACTGTCAGGTAGATCGAGGGGACTAAACGGAATACATTCAACTAAAACGGAAATGGCTAATGAAAGTTATGTAAATCCTTATTCTAAGCTTATGCAAACCTGGATTACACTGAGGCTTAGGCTAAAAACGGCATGGCTCAGGTACTAGTAATGACTAGCCTTATTAAGTAAGTACCTAGGTAAGTACGTCTAAGTCGGAGAAAACGGCTCTTTACTGCTCATTAGTCAACTGCGGTTGTTAGAAACTGCAACTACTTACCTAGTACAGATCTGTACTACGTAGGCTAATAGGCCGTACCTACACGAATAGCTTCGCTCTCGCTAGCCTGGATGATTCAGGTCCGTATCGCTATTATCGTAGGCTTAAGCAAACACGATAATTGCAAAGGTACGGGTAGCAATACCTATACGAAACATCGCCTTGCAAATTAATTACATGCAACCTGACCCTGGCAAACGGGTA
This sequence comes from Xylaria curta, assembly GCA_022495235.1. Taxonomy (NCBI): domain Eukaryota; kingdom Fungi; phylum Ascomycota; class Sordariomycetes; order Xylariales; family Xylariaceae; genus Xylaria; species Xylaria curta. Next base: position 163,462 of record MU375947.1, read on the forward strand.
GTTGCATTCCCATACCTGGGGGGCCAGTCCGTGTGACACTTTATTCGTGGATATTGACATCAAACATCAAACCATCAACATTTGCCATTGCCAACCGCAACTCCCGGTCTGCCATCTACCAACGTGCATTGTTTTTATTGCCTTACCACACCACACCACGACAAAATACCTCGTACATACATACATTCGTACATACATACATTCGTACATACTGAAGTCTTGTTCCTTTGTTTTGCCCATTGAGTTTGCTCACCTTGCCCACATCCCGCAAGACGTTCGCAGTTGCGATCCACCCCGACACGCTCCGCTATTCCGCTCCAATTCATTCGCAGTAGCCTTCTTTCCTCGCGCAATCGCATCAACAACGCGAACTATATACATATCCGGGTAGCGCTGGCTGCTCTGCTGTCGTCGCGACCATTCTTAGGTCATCTACTACAGGCTGAAACCCCAATTGCGATTGACCTCATTCATACTCGATCGACATCGAATACGCGCCTGCTCCTCCAACCCCCCGGCTGGCCTATGCCCTGTCGTCCGCAGGGTCGTAAAAATGAAGCATTCTTGACCCCATCTACCTAAAAATCCAAGTCCCGCGACGTCTCTTTCATCTCGCTACAAAATCGTAACTCACTACAAGCAACTATGGGAGTCGAATACGACCTGGGCGCACAGCGCAAGAGACGGATGGTAGCCACATATGGCAAGACGGGAAAGAGAAGGCTACCAAAGACGGTTTTCACCCCTGCGACCGCGTCCGAGTCTGTGTCCGATGACGATCCCGTCGCTGCATCTAGTAAAACCGTGGCACACCACCTTCCTCAGCCCGTCTCTCCGCCCAAGCCCAGATCGCCACATACGCGCTTTAACAGTGTCGAACGAAATCATAGCACACAATCAAGACCTACTACATCCTTCCAAAATATAGTAAACGCTGATCGAAAGCGCAAAGCGTCTCAGATGTACAAGCCCAGAGAGCGGTTGCAGCCAGCCACGGACGAATCAGAAGGTGGAAATCTCTCTTCTGCTCCTCAAATCTGGTCGCGTATCACAGAACCCAAAATCGGACCTACCATGAAATCTCCTGGTAGGTATGGTGGTAGGAACCAAAGCGGCATTCAGCCACGCGCTCCATCTGATTCAATGGACGTCGACGCAGTTGAACCCCGGCTCTCCAGTCCTCCACCTACACCTACACCGCCCAGAGTTTCCAAATCGATAGCTAAGCCGTCGGCTCACGTTCTCGAACAAAAGAAGTCGGCGAATATATCAGGAATAAGTACGCAGAAGCAGCTTGTCCAACGAGAACAGCAAATACCTTTACATCTTGCGCGAAACTCGGCTCCGAAATCTAAACAATCGAATGCGTCGTCTGCTAGCACGTCGAAAGAGCAAAGCCAATTGTTACCTATTGAAAAGCCCTCAGGTCCCAGTCGTGCAAAAAGGCCACGGAAACGACTGATAGATGCTCTAGTGGAACAAGGGTCGAGTGACGATATTGCTTTTGGTGAGGGTGAGGTCGACACACAAGTTGCCGCGAGCCAAACTACGTTTAGTCAATCCAGCAATGCATCTGATTTGGACAGCCAAAGTTTGCCGGAAACCCCTAAACCTAAGACCAGGACGGCGCCGGCCGCAGGGACACGCACGTTTACTCGGTCCAATAGCGCGCTCAAATATACTTATGGACAAGGGCGAAAAGTACGCGAAGAAGAGGATAACTTACTAGAATCTTTAGTCCTCCCAGAAGAATCGTCTTACTCTCGAAGACGTCTGGATCTTGACGGCCCTAAGAAGTCTATATCGGCAGCAGGCGCGTTCGACTTTGATGATGATGATGGTACTACTGGCAAGTCACCCAGCTCAAAACTCCGGGGTATTCACGAACTTCGGCAAGCGGGCGCCAATTCACGCGTGGCAGACGCAATGCAGGACTTGGTTGACCAGATAGGCGAGCCCGGCACCAGCGCCCTGTCGTCTCGTCGCGCCGCGTTGCTGCAAGTGGCCGAAAAACTGCGAGATAAGACTTTTATACGACAATGCCGTGACCATGGCGTCGAGAGTGTGATGCTCAAATATATCGGAAAGGAAACGGATACTATTTGCGGCTACCTTATTTTATCTTCTCTTGTTGCGTTTATTGCGCAAGGGCCTTCAGCTCATATAGTTCAATTGCTTCGCACAGAGGAAGCCAGCCTACTATTTGCCCGATTGCTTAGCATGGGCGAGGATATTAAGAAGCTAGCGAAAGATCGCAAGAGCAATCTCTCCAAGCGAAGCCAGAACTCAATTGCTATCATAGAAAGCCTACTTCGAGAACTACCGATTTGGGATGGAGATGAGCCTTCATTCATCTCGCCAAGGAGTCTCGCCATTAAATGCCTTCAGCTTCTCATTGCTCAAGGCGTCCTGATTAGCGGAGACCCGACAATTTTTACAGAAGCTGTCACGAAGTATCTTTTCGGGGTGCTCTCAGAGGCCAATCATAATCCTGAGTACTGGGATTACCCGAAGACTGCGCGCTCGATCGAGCTTTGCGGTGCTCTCTCTGTGCTAGATGCACATGCTGTGAGCATAGCAGCAACTCACGGCGGCAATAGTGAATGGGCGATACAATATCTTCCAATCATAGCAGAGGTTTTCTATACGTCGCTTCGGACGCCCGCACACGATGCCAGAATAGTGGAAGATCTAATTCTCAAACTCACTATCAACGTGACCAACAACAATCTCGCAGCTCCTAATGTCTTCGCCTCGAAAGGACTTTTGTCGGCTTTAACTTCCTCCATTTCTAGTAACTTCGATCAGGCTTTGACCCTTATCGCCCAAGAAACACGGGCTGAGAGAATAATAGACGGCCTGGTCCTACGGCTCGGCATCCTTATCAACTTTGCCGAGCACAGTGAGCCAGTCCGGCAGATGGTGGATGAATGCCGGCATGAGGGTCGGGAACCGGTACGAGAGTTGATTCGGCTCTTCGTAGAAAACCATCGCCGAACAGGCGAGGTAAGTTATATCCAGGCCTGTGATTGTGGAGGCAAAGCTAACCAGCCACGACTAGGCCGACTCTATGGAAAAGACTCACCTCAATGTGGCCTTTGGGTACTTATCCGTATTACTTGGTTATCTGTCATTACATGGCCCTGTGCGACATAAGCTCATCCACAGTCATTCGGCCAAAAGTATCGGCCCCTTAGTTGGGTCGATTCGAGAGTTTATCGCTCATTATGAGCAGGTGGAGAATGCCATGAGCGAGAGCGATGACAGCGATCGCCATAGTGGCACATACGCCGAACGGCTTCAGGAGTTGGTTCAACAACTGGAAGACAAGGCAGCCCACGACTGAAGCTAATGTGTGCCCGATTCCCGCTACTCGTACCGCCCCAGCGTGTGCAATTTGGAGATGGTAGCATCTGTATTGGACGACGATGTTTCTGCATATTCACGATAAATGACACATTAGAAATGTAGCATTAGGATGTTTTTGTTTTTCCAAATAGGCACATCAAGGACAGGGTAGAGGATTGCGCATGAATTTATGGTAGGGGGTATACTGGTGAGGTCTATTTCATCGATATAAATACCCATAAGCATGCATAGATGGCAAGGACCAAATACCCAATCCCAACGAAGAAACGGTGACGAATCGGATGGTTTAAGGGAAAGGAAGCATCATTTTGGCGTTCGTTCGAATAGTTCGAGTCATCTCTGGGGTTTTTGTTGTCAGTGATGGATGGAACCGCAGTTTGGTGCGACAGCGCGGAATGCGAGTGCGTTCGCCCGGTGCGTCTTGTACTTTAGTTTGTATACTAGGTCTACTTGATTCACGACTTGCACCGAAACTGGACCGTTTCCACTTTCTGCCCCGCCTCTCTTGACTACCCAGACCAACTTAAACTTGGTGATGGCAATAGGATAATGTACATGTAACTTCCAATATTAGAATGCTCCGGCCGACCGCGTTTGCTCTTCCGTCACGCGGTCAAAATTTGCCATAAAAAAGCTAGATATCAAAATCTTACATCGGATGCTAGTAGCCCCTGAGCAATAGCATCACGTCATTGGCCACACGTCTGAACCCAAAGACATAGACCGAGTCCCGTATATCCCACCCCTCATCCACCCGGCCCCTTTGATACCTAACTCGACCACTATCGTACAGCGTTATCATAACCCCTCGTTCCCGTTCCTGTTCCCGTTCCCGTTCCGGTCGGCGAACCTTGCAGTGCTCACCTATAGCTCACCTAAATTATCGTGCGCCACGCACCAAGCACGCCATTCTAATGCCGCAGCCGTCGAAGCAGCGGAAAGTCGCTATCGTCGGCAGCCGCTCCGTCGGTATGATTCCCCCAACCCGCAACGCCCAGACCATCCTCTCTCACCGCGAACTCCCCTCAACCTGTGTATTTGTTGTCTTACCACATGTCGAGTCCGCGGTTGCTGACTATATGACGTGTCGCCCCGGAATATAGGCAAATCCTCGCTCGCAGTTCAGTATGTCGACGGCCACTTCGTCGAGAGCTACTACCCGACCATCGAGAACACCTTCAGCAAGATAATCCGATATAAGAGCCAGGACTACACGACTGAGATTGTTGACACCGCCGGCCAGGTACGAGGCAGACAGACCTACCCATCGCGCACAAACGAAACTCTATTCACTAACACGGCCACCTTCGTTGCGCAATAGGACGAGTACAGCATTCTCAACTCGAAACACTTCATTGGGATCCATGGCTATATGCTAGTCTACTCCGTCTCATCCCTCCCGTCCTTCGAGATGGTGCAGGTAATCCGCGAGAAGATCTTAAATCATCTCGTACGTCACCTTCCTCCTCACTCCTTCACTGCAACCCCATTTCCCCTTTCACTCCAGAGTTTAATACTCACCCTCCAATCGACCGATCAAGAACCATGGAGTTACTTCATGGGAGGGGGGCCAGCTGGCTAACCTGATGGACATTGCAGGGTACAGATTGGGTCCCGATCGTCATTGTGGGTAACAAGTGCGATCTGCGGCCGGAGCAGCGCCAGGTCAGCCAAGAGGACGGGCGCAAGCTGTCGGAGAAGTTCAACTGCGCGTGGACCGAGGCCAGCGCCCGCTACAACGAGAACGTCGCCAAGGCCTTTGAGCTCTTGATCGCGCAGATCGAGGACAAGTCCCAGAATCCCAACGAGAGTGCGAACGGGGGGAAGTGTAACGTTATGTGAAGGCTGTTTCTACGTTCACGGAGAGAGAAGAGGATTGGGAAACTCGAATGGTCTACGGACTTCTACAGGGGTGGTGTCTTCAAAGATTTCAACGCAGATTTTAGGGGTATTCGAATGGTGTGTACATGTGGATTCACGAAACCTGGGAAATACAATGCGCAGTGCGGATTCTGATGTTTTTTTTTTTTTTTACTCTGATTTTAGACAGGGACTAATGATCGGTCATGGTATGGGATGCTTGATTGGAATCATCGCGTTTTGATGGTTGAGGGTGGCGGCTGGCATCTTGCTGCTTGTTGTTAGTTGTTGATTGATCAGCCGACACAACCAGCAGCTTGCTTGGCCGCGCTTGTGTAATAACATTACACCTTTATTAGAACCGGCTCGTTTCACGGCGTCAATGATATTACATATTTATTTATTGGGAATTTCTTTGCTTTGCTGTCGGATGCTGAAACAATCAGGTATATTACCTGGTTTAGGCGTTGCCAAGCAATGTGGTGTTGCCAGACAATGATCGGCTCTGTAACGGCTCTGTAGCCGGTAGAGATGAGCTTTGTTGAGCAGCGACAAACTATTCGGCGTACTTCTTGTTATTGAAAACGATTCTCGTAACAAGAGACGGCTGTCGCTGAATAAGTCAAAGGCAGTAGACCGACGCCCGGAGTCATGTGTGCTTAACTGACTTGTCCCGTGCTTGTAATCCTTCGAAGTTTGTCAAAATATCGGCAGGCAACATGCGCTCAACTATCCGGTCTCCTTGGGGTAGTAATCCGTACTCGGTGCTTAGGACTTGTCTTACTTGGAGTGCATACGGGATGTTTCCCCGCCATGTGAACGACTCAGGTACCATGCACTGCAGATAACAGGTAACTAGCGGGAGGAAGAATGGAGGCTGCGGCTGTCCTGGCTTTGCATCCATGTTTGATGAATTCCATTATATCTAAGTTGATATCTTTTTTTACCAAACTGTATAACACAGAGATACAACTGTAACTTATTGGCTTTACATCTACCTAATGTTCTTATCTTAGGTAATTTGTAACTTACATCCGTACTTGCGTCGTAACGAGGTTGTACATGCATGTGCAGGTGGGGAAAAGGGTAGCGCGTCCTCATGGACGCTTCCGGCAACCACCGTCTAACCTCAGGTAGGTAAGTAGTTACCCGCTCGATACTTGCCCTCTCCTGCTTGAAGTATACTGTAAGACTACACCACATAACAACGACATACAAAGATAGGAAGCTGGAATCTACTACTGCTTTTTCTATCGTGACTGCAGAATAAGAAGTCCTGCCGACTGCCCATTATATTGCCACCCCCTGTCAAATCGGTCACCACAGGTACCAATAGTGTACATAAAAGGCTCCCGAAACTACATACATATGTAGGCAGACTACTATCAAGTCCCAGCTCAGCCATCGACCACGACGACGTGCCACGACAGTGACACGCGCCTGGGATGCCTCCCTGGGTTGTCGCCTCGCCGCAGTAGACCCTTCCGGTCAGTATTCGACCATTTGTCTTGCAGAGGTCTGAAGACATTTCCACTTGATGTTCTTCCCTGTGTGTCCTTCCAGACGATCAGGGGAACTGGTTTTGAGCTCCACATGCCCAAATCAAGTAGTCAATAAAGTAATAAGTCCTGCATTTGAGAGAGCTGCACCATCGACCATCGCCGTCGTCATCTCTACACCGCAATGTCCACGCAGACTAATACCATGACCTGTCCCCTATGCGGGTACGAGACAGATATCGAATACAATATCTTGCTAGTAAGTCGCTGCCCCTTTAGGTGCAGAATTTCCAACCGTTCCTCTTCTAGTGTATCAAGCTAGGTAGTTCGGCCCAACATCTTAGGCATCTGGCTATCTATCCCGTGGATCACTTGACTGACGCTGTGTAGCATATGGAAGTGCAACATGCCGAAGGACCATCCCCTTTTGCTGCAGACCCAGATGTAGATGTGTATAGGGACAGGAATGATACCCCGGCAACCGAAGAGGATGTTGATAGCGATGAGGATGCTGAGCTCTTCGTAGAATGCCCCGTCGATGGGTGCCTCGAGCAGATCGGCATAGCTGAGCTAGAAGACCACATAAACTTTCACGGAATGGAGGAAAATGAAGAGTCAACTATTGATAGCGACGTCGCTGCGGCCGCGGCTGCGGCTGTTGTTGCGCCGAGCGCTGAGACTGAGAGAGAATATCAATCCCCCTACTCTCATCCAGAAGATATAGCTCGCTCGAACCGTGAACATGCACGTGAGCGGGCTCGGTCACCGACAAACCACGATAGCACCGTCGATGCTTGGAAGAAGATATTCAACCGACGACATGCTAGGAAAACGAAGGACTCGGAAAAAAGACCAGTCGATGGAAAGACACCCCGAAAGCGCCTTGGTGTACGACTCCTTCTCACAACACTACCTGACCCTGAAATCTGCGTTGGGACATAAGGTCTGGGCTAACACAATATAACAGAAATCCGAGCTGGGGAAACATGCTTATGAGAATCGTATGCCGGATTCCCTCGTCGCATTACTGAAGAACGGGAAATATACAAGCGCTGAAGGTTCGTCAATACCCGAACTCTACGGATTCAGGCTCAGTGCACGACGCGAGCACCTTCTCTTTGTCATACATCAGCTCACTTATCGAGGATTCTAGGGATCGTACCGGCACTCGCAAGACTATTAGAACAAAGTCCGTCAACAGAATACGCTTTCCTGTGCGATCCGGCTGTTCAACACATCTCTAAGCTACGAGGAGAAGGTACGTGTTGTGCTCCCATAAGCCCGTAATCTAGACAGGATGCTGACGAGCCAACTAGGCGGGTTCTGTGGCTACCGCAACATCCAAATGCTCTCATCGTACATCGTAGGCGCTCATGCCGATGGCACAGAACAGCTCAGTAACAGGATCCCAAGCATATTTCGGATCCAGGAGTATATCGAAAACGCATGGGATATGGGCATCAACGCCTCCGGAAGGATAGAGACAGGGGGGATAAGGGGGACGCGAAAATATATTGGGACTCCAGATGTAAGATTTGAGACTGAACTTACTTCTCATGCTATGAGCCTGTCACTAACATGAACACCAATCCCTTTAGGCACAAGCCATGTTTGTCGGTCTCAAGATCCCGTATGTTTGAGGTGCTTATCTGCTGGGTTTGCAGCATGCTAACGACCGAGCTGTCACAGATGCGAAGTCGAAGGGTTCAAGTCCCCCAAGCCCGGCGTAGCCGAAGCAGCGCTCTTCGCCTCCGTGCAGCGGTACTTCGAAAAGGCCTCCTTTGATCCGGAGGACAAGATCCGCCGCACAAACTTACCACCCATCTACTTCCAGCACCGCGGCCATAGTCTGACCATCGTGGGCCTCGAACGACGGGCCTCCGGATCTCTCAAGCTTCTCGTCTTCGACCCCATGTTCCACGACCCGGACGGGATCACCCGACTCGTTGGCCGGCAGGGCGACACGGATAAGAACAAGATTCGCCATGCGATGCACCGGAGCCCGGACGGTATGTTGAGGCTTTATCGTAGGGGGAACAACTATTTGAAGAAGTATCACGAGTTTGAGATCTTGAGGTATGTTTTGGCTTTTCGTCGCCATGTCCCACGAGTTTCACCGCCTCTTTGCTCTTGATACCTTATCATAGTAAAGCTAGTCCGCCTTACTATTTGAGACACATTTTCCTTGGCGAGTATACTTCTTAAACCATTCTTCCATGAGCAAAATTATCTGGCAAGAAAACTCTCCCACACGATCGCTAACTCTCGTAAACCTCTCGCTAGGTTAAAGACTGATCATGCCTGACGATCGAGATTCAGAATAGACTAATCAACTTAGATTCGAGGCCATCAGACGGCGCGACAAGACGATATATTTGCTTTTCTTAATGCATTCACCTACTCAACTCGCTTTAGCTTTATCTGTCGAGCGATTGTGGGAAAATCTAGTGTTAGAAGCCAAGAAGCAATATCGACGAGTTAGGCGTTTTTCCAGCAATTGTGTCGGGCACCGAAAACCCGGGGCACGCACGAAATGATCATAGATATCTACGGAGACATTATGCACAGACAGCCATTCAATCCATAGCTTATTGATATTTATCAAGGCCTTCTTAGCATCTCCTTTCCATTCTTGCTTTTGGTGATCGTGTCTACGTGTGTTGAGGTTCTGATATGTGTAGCGTTCCAATAGTATCTACATGAGAACTATTATGCAAATTCATTGTGTGTTTTTGTCATTACGTGTACCTATCTCAATCCCCAACAAGCTGTAAAGGCTTGATCACGGGCTTTAATTCACTGTGTCCGTTGTATTTATCCCCTCTAGTAACACCGGCCTGCAAGTCCTCTATGCCCGTTTATTCGTGTCTTTCTTTGGCTTTTGCCGTTCAGATAATTTTACGCCGGCATCGACTCAATTGTGCGCCTCATAATACCTCTATCGGCTCAACAACTGATGTTTACTAAGTTCTCGGCTCAGTCCATGCCGCCCCCCTCCATCCACCGTCTCAGCTCATCGAGGGCCTTTCCGCGATGTGAGATCTTGTTCTTCTTGCCCTTGTCCATTTCTGCGTACCTGTATTGATAGACAGATGACTCGTTAGCTCTCTTTCCCTTGGGATCACATATTCAGAGGCCGGGATTGAGAGGAGACAACGGGAGTGTAAACTTACGTCTCGCCTTCGTATTCGAAGACTGCGTCCCAGCCTATATATTAAGTTAGTTGTTGTCGTCGGTGAACAAACGGCTAGAAGCTAATGATTAAGGGAAATCTTGGAGAGGATGACGTAGGGAGACGGAGCGAGGGCTAATCACCATACATACCGAAGTGAGTCGGTCCTCTAGCAGGCACGATCTTACCCTGTACGTAAGAGTCGGTCAGCATCGTTAGTTGCCCTTCGAAACACCTTACTTTCTTCTGGACAAAATGGGCCGTTTAGAGAGAGAGAAAAGAACAATCGGGGAAAAGGCGAAATGAAGATTGGGTTGAGGTACTCACATCAGTCCGTCCCTGGAACAGCAGAATCTCCTGTCCGGGGCCCTTGCAGAAGCCGAAGGTGGCGACGGCCTGCGCCGACTTGTCGTCATAGGCGGCGAGCAGATTATTGAGGCCCTCGTGGCCGATGGACTTCATGAACCATTTGCTGTTTTTATCGTAAAAGATTATTACCAAGTCAGTGAACAGTCTCTTTCTCTCTTTCTCTCAAAACCGCGTCTCCTCTCAACTAAAATCCTCACACTTCCCCTCATCGCTCGTTTCTATTCACCAAAATGAAAAATTGGGCAGGAAGGGGAGAAAAAGAGAGGATAGACAGAACAGATGGAAAGCAACGTCAGAAAGAAAGAGATAAAAAAAATACATACACGTAAGGCCCCGGCAGCCCGTTCAGCGCGTTAAAGCAGAGGCAGGTGTCCTCGACGAGCACGGGTCCCTTGACGAGGTCGGCGGCGACCCGGCACTTCTCGCGCGTCACGTCCTCGAGGGACCCCTGGATCTCGGGCAGGTCCAGTGCCTGGCTGCGCACGACGGTGCCCGTGGGCTCGAGGATGGCGCGCACCTCGGACAGCTTGTTTGCGTTCCCCGTTATGAAGTTTACCTCGCGGGGTACCGTTGCCGCCATGGTGCTTTGTGGAATTTAATTTTGTTTTGTTTTCAAGGGAAAATGTTTGAGGTTCACTTATGAAGAGGAGGAAGGTCACAGGTTTTGTGACCTAGTAGTTCGAGTTTAAGTGAGAATCGATGTAAAGGAGTATGTGCTTGCTATGTTCGTGGGAACAATGATGTTATCTTATCTAATGTGGTATTTGCGATGTGATGATCTCATGGCTCAATATAAGTCTCTTTGGAAGTAGTTCTTATATACCATTAAAATACCTTCGGAAGAGATCGTTTTCTAGTGTCGCACACTCACTCTATGCCGTGTTCAATAGTGTATAAAATTTGTGAGCCTTCAATTAACAAACGTAGGCGGCCAGTGACACATCCGGCGTCCACCAATGCCCGCCAGACCTATGGATGCGCTGCGAACTCGGCCCGCTCACTGGTTGTTCTCTTGGCGGGCCCTATACAGCACTATCCTCTAAGACTGATTCAGGTTGCAATAGCAATTGGTGCTCTACTCTGCGTAGTTAAATATATCAACCGAATAGACATGAACATTTCGTTATAAATGCATTTGAGTATGCATATTCAGGCTCGAGACATGTTAGCTTTGCGACTGACGCATTCGTCGGTCAAGCTACTATGTAAAAGTAATCGTATCTCACTTTGAACCATCATCATTCTTGCCACGAGGTGGATTGTCCTTCTTCCACTGCTTGATCCAGGCCTCAATGCGATCCACGTTGCTATCCATCTCCTCCGTCGTATTGCTCGTAAGTTCTACAATGATGTTCTCGTCATACGCTTCCTGCGCTTCCTGTAGCAGCACGTCCATGATCTCGGAATCAATATTCTCCTGCAATTTCTTCTCGGGGTATTTTCTGTGTGCACCGTCTTGTTAGTGTGTTCTGCTTGTATATGATGTGCCTGATATCATGAGGATGTTTCTATCGGCGACAATAGGTTTGGCATGAAGGTATTGGAAATGGAAGGAGTGGAAAAGGGTAGAATCTTTACCTCGCCTTCAACCGGTCATATAGTGTGCTCGTGTCCACCCTCAGCACCACGACGAGATCAACCCATCGCTCTGGAAATATTTCGCAGGCATGCCAATCAATGATGCAGCCGCCCGCTTCGACCTCGACCTCAAGGGCATCGAGTAGCTATACAGTAGTCACCCCTTCAGTTAGCTTCATGATTGGGTTCAATCTTCGCCATGGTCTCCCATCTCTAAAACGGGGACTTCATCATTCCCAATTATGCGATACGCCTTTCTCAGCATGCTGCTCTTGGAGGTCGTATCATGAGGTTACTTCAAAAGAAAAGATCTAATCAGCAAGGGAATAATAACTCACCTTATCCTCATCCACGATCCAGCTCTGGTACTCTTCATCCCAGCCCTCATGACAATCTTTATCCTTGACGATCTGGTTGACCGACACATGACGAAGACCCGTGCGCTCGGCCAGCATCTCGCAGTGTGTCGTCTTACCCACGCCAGGCGTCCCCGTCATGACGATGTTGGGGTTTGCGCGCATCTCTTGTCTTTATCAGGGTTTCTCTCTTCCTCTTTTAGATTGCTTCGGTAATTGTATCCCTGCGCCACCTGCTGGTACTTGTGCTGTCTCCTAGACGGCGATAAAAGGGGACTTGCCAGTCTGCTTTAGCCCGAGAACCTTTTTATTCTGCGCGTAGAATTTCGGTCACTGGTCGACGAATGTCCGACCGAGCATACGCAACAGATTTTCGAGCAGAGTTAAGAGAACAGAACTGATCTAAAAGGCCTGGTCCACGAGGAACTATAGTTGGTGGTAGAGCACCGAAGGCGCTAAGTATCAGGTACGTGAGAAGGCTGCAAGTGCCTTCTTTTTCCGAGCACGTATAACAAAATTCGATCTGACAAGAGTAGACAGGTAATCCCTTGTTGATTTCTACGCAGAGTTGATATACTTTGAATGGCAATATGTGATTGCAATGGGTAGTACTAGGGTTAGTGGTATCAGCCATGTACCAACAGTGGCGCCTTATGAAATTTTTATGCGCTGTTTGACAATGCATTGGATAGATGGCGGGCTAACCTAGGTACTAGTCACGTGCATGTAACATGCAACTCTTCATATCCTCCACCTTCCAGTGGTAACAATGTCCTGGTAAACATCAATCTTGATGTTTTGATGGTAAGTACAGAATTTCTCTAAAGTAGTGAGGGGTCTTTTCTCTTCCCCAGCAATGAGTTCCGCCGCATGCACAGTCCCGCTACACATAGATACTACAAAGTGCTTTGTCGTACGTCTCCCCGGTCTGGTGAGCCTCCAAATATGACAACCACAAAAAAACAGCAGCATTGTAACGCCCCATCCATGGATCGCGTGAGAGCTCTCTAGTTCAATCATGTCTCGATATCCATTAAACAGCTGTACACGCAAGTAGCCACTTGCTCGTCTGACGGCCCGGATGCTCCGCAGCTGGTCGTCATGGGAAGCCAGTCCGTTCTTAGCTCATTATTGTACCCGTCATTTTCCGCCAACCGCAGTATCTATCATATATTTTCTTCAAGTCATGCAGATCAAGATTACAAGATCCGTATCGGCTGGTAATTGAAGCCTGAAAGTCCCGGGGTCAAAGTGCGGCTCTACGCACCATCTGCCTCGACTTCCTCGACATCGGCAAGCTCTTCCTCGCCGTCGTCGTACTCCTGCGCCTCTAGTTTTTCTTGCTGAGCAATGGCTTGGGCAGATACTATCTCCGCTAGCCGCTTTAGCCTTGGCGTTTGCAGCCCTATAGGTCGACGTCAGTTGCTATTCTAGATTGATTCCGGCGCATCAACTTACATGATGGTGTGTATGTTTCGAGTGCGGTGATAGCACGTGGCTCGGCGATTGCATACGGACCACTGTCATCCATATCTACGGCCTGCAACAGGAGAACATCGCTCTTCTCCGTTACTCTAGAAGCTACAGCTTTCATGATCTCACCATTGATGGGTTGCTCGTAGTCGGCAACCAGATACTGGTTCAGGAGCTTCTGGATTTGATTTGGCGATAGCCTGAAGAATATGTTAGTATAGTATCAAGACTGTGCCACTCAAGAAATGCAGACTTACATCCAGCAGATATCTTGAATGATCTCGATATCATTCAAAGTTGCCTTTTTAAGCTGTAGAAGTTTTGTTGCTTGCTGAAAACAGGTTAGCTGGCCATTGGACATGTTACTATGTTTAGTATCATGGACATACCATCAAGTGTTCGAGCTGTAGAGTACCCTCTGGCATATCGTGGCTTTTACACCATTCCTCAATACGAGTGATGTTATAGTTGATCTGAAGCCCACGCTTCCACGACAAGAAGTTCCTCCGCATGAGTAGGTCGTTGAAGGCAGTAACACCAACCAGCTTCAAAAGGTGTGTCACCGTCTGAGTAATGATCGCATCCTCTAAGTAGTAGGCCTTCATAGCTCTCAAGACATTGTTCAAAAGGCTAAGGAGGTTGTCCATGCTATAGGCGGGAGCTGAGCTAGACTGCAGCAGCTTGCCGAGGAATCTATTACTTTCATTCGTGACGAAGCCGGGCAGTGACTGGGATTCGATGATGGCCGGGATAACCATTTTGTGTAGCTTCTTCTTTAGAATCTTCATCCAGGTGTGATAAATGTTGAACTCGAGACTTTCGAGATCATGCTTGACGATTTCCAGCAGCCGGTCGTACTCATAATTGTCCGTCTTCTGCGCCTCGTACCAGTCCTCAGCAAGGAAGACGAAAGAAAGCATCTCATGGACGTTGGACAACCAGAAAGCACCAGGATTGATAGCATCTTCGCCGTCGTGCTGCATAACCTCCTGTTGTATTGACTGCATCACGTTGGCTAAGAACCTCTCAGACTCCTTAACGAAGCCGTTATTCCACATTTCGGATGTCACGAGGTTGATTAAGTAGGCTGGGAAGAGGACTTCTTTGTCGGATGGGGGCGGATTGGTGCTGGGTGAAGGAATCTTGAGGTTCTTGATCAGACCCATGGTAACCTCCTCGTTCAAGCCATCCTCATCGGCCAAAAGCGACTCGAGCTCCATCTCGATCGTGTCCACACCCGGAACGAAACCAGCACCGGGGCGGTGGCTGTTGGTCACAGCCATAGATACGGGGCGCGGGTTATAAGCAGCACTGAAACGATCCATCATGCTGGGCTCGGCACCAGCACTCCGTCGTTTGGGCTTCTTGGAAGACACGAGATTGATCAAGCCATTCGGAAGAGATGGGACACCGTTCCCATTCACCAGTTCTCCATTTATTGGGCCCGAGCGCCTGGCCAGCTCTAATTCTTCGGCCATTTGGGCGAGTTGTTCCCTGAGCGTTGTCTTCTCGTTCATATGGTGAGTGGTTTCTTGTCGAATACGCTCCAGTTCGTCGTTTGCAGTGCGTAACGATTCTTTCAATTCCCTCTCTTCGTCCTGCATCCTCTTGACATTCATGGTAGACTCGTCGAAGTTTTGTTGCAGCTTCTTCATTTCTTCCTCCATGGCTTGAAGTTTGGCAACGGCAATACCGGCTTGATTTGCCTCCGCTTGCAGCTCCTTTGTACGAGTTTCGAGAGCGTTGTGTCTGCTCTTCCAAGACTTGATCTGGCTTTCGTAATTCTCCACTTGACTGACAAGGTTCTTGTTTTGCGTCTTCATTGTGCCCAGCGACTGAGTCAGTTCGACGACCTTGTTTTCCAGCTTGTACGAAATCTGCTTTAGATCGCGAGCCTCCTCCCGCATCGTCTTGTACCCCTTTCTCGCCTGCCTACCTCGCCACAAGCTCTGAACCAGCACAACCTTTTTGCGGTAACTCCTGAAAGCACGGAGTTGCCGTCTTGCTCGCCATACGCGCTGAATGAGTTTGACAGCATTGCCCACGCGGGTCTCCATGATTTGCTTTCTGAGCAGATAACCCTTGGCAGCCGCTTGGGCAAGGATAATATTGTTGCGGATCCGCAAGAACGCCTTTCGCTCCTTCTGGCCTCTCCAGACTCTTTGGATAGTTGTGGCCGCCTTGATCGTGCGAAGCTCCTGGGCTTTAACCCTTGTGGCGTGGGCGCGAGAAAGCGTCTGAAAGGCGATGATAGATTCACGTGCTTCCAGGTACTTGCGTCGGTAGTATTTGGCTCTCAGATTCTTTTGGATCATTATGGCGGCCTCGCTCATACGGCTCTGTCGTAGATTCTCCAGGTGCGCCAGCATACCGGCACGGAAGAAGATCTTGGTCAAGCCCAACTGGTAAGTGTCGTTGCCTGTGCCGGTCAGGGAACCAAGAGCCTGCGCCAGAATTTCCTTTACCAGCTGTCGAATCTCGGTCTGCCATCTAGACGACGGGATCAACAGATAGTATCTCAAAGCAAACTCTTCATATGTCCAGCGACCTGGGTACCCGGCACAACTAATGCGAATGGTTTCGAGAACACCGCAAGCCCGAAGCTGGCTGAGAACCATAGGGCCCTCAAACTTCCACGACTCCTTTGCTTCATTAGGTTTAATGCAACGAATGTAGTGGACATTCGTGTTGCCAATCGTCGTCATGAGCTCAATGAGCGATGAGCGGAAAATACCACCAAGAGTAGGCTTGCGATTAACAGCCACTCCAATCTTCCTCCCAGCAGCGGGCTTGGCAACGGCCGAACTTGATGAAGCAACGTCTTTCTCACGCACAGCGGAGGCAGCCGTAAGTACCTGTTTGAGGAACCTATTTGTCGACGCACGTAGTACCGCCATATGTTCATCAGGGACGGTGTCTCTGTTCTTCTCAATGAAGCCTTCAGATTCATACGTCACGTCGATGGCGTAGTGGCACACCGTAAATGCCGACTTGCCAAAACGCGGCTTCTTGTAGAACTTATTCTTATCCCCGGAAAAGTTATGGTGCAGCTTAGTAACGAATTGTTCGTCGGTACCCATGGGCAGTCTTGATTCCTCATCTAGTAACGACAGAATTCCAAGTTTCCCTTCAATGAGATCGATACACGGTTGGTTATCGGAGAACTCGATAAATGTCCAGTCGATTTGCTCTCGGACATATTCCTCCTGTTCGAGTCTGAAAACGTGCGAGTTAAATTGCTGCTGCAGCTTTTCGTTGGCATAGTTGATGCAGAATTGCTCGAAAGAGTTCTTTGCAAAATGCTCGAAACCGTAGATATCCAGAACACCAATAAAGGAGTTGACACGGCTCAAGACCTCGTCAGCTGCAAGACTCCTATTGATGATCTCAACCAGCCAGTCGAAAAGACTGGAGTAGATGTACTTGGCAACGGAGTCACGAACAACAAGAGCCTGCTGCTGTGTAAGATTTGACACGATTTTCTCGCCACGAGTAACCAGTTGTTTCTTCACAATCCACTTGGCGAAATCAGTCGCATCGATACCGAGAATCGCGCAAGCACGCTCGAGGGATGGTTCGGAAGGAGCCAAGACACTGTCATTCCGCGAGGCGCCGATCTTAACGTTACCTAGGTGCAAAAGACCAGCGAGTAAGTTGAAGATGCCAGACTGCTGGGCCTCGTCGACTCCTATTGTTTTCAGCGAGCTTTTTGTGGCTAGAAACTCGGCTTGATCGTCAACTCCATCAATCACGGGCGCATTGCCTTGATTAAGATAGTCAAATTGCTCAGCCGGCAAAAGTCCGAGTTCCTGTCGTTCCTTGTCCGTGGCGCCCGCTAGAAACTGGTAGAAGATATGGTAATTCCTTTCCTTCAAGGGCTGAAACACCAACCGCGACCGTTCCAAAAGGTACGTCCGGATTCGAGCCCCGATGATGTTTGTCTTGTCATCGAACATGATCTCGATGTACTTTCCAAATCGTGACGAGTTGTCGTTTCGTGTGGTCTTAGCGTTACCAAAAGCTTCCATTATAGGATTGGTAGCCAGGATCTGTTCTTCTGTCTCACTCATCGCCTCGGCGCCCTTCTTCAATCGGCCACCCGGATTGTCCGGGGATTCTCTCGTTGCGAAGTAGCGCATGATGTATTTAGCACTGACTGTTTTTCCAGCACCGGACTCTCCAGAAACGACGACAGTCTGATTCCGGCCATCTTTAATCATTTTTCTGCATTTCACGTAAGCCACGTCTGTTCTCGGGGCACGGCGGAGTCGACCTACATGAACGCTTCCTCCGCAATGGCAAACAAATGCGGCGCTTGTGTCTCGCGCTGTCTGCCAGCATATACTTGAACCATACCCGGGACATAGAGCGAATCGACACGGGCGAAAGGATTTGTTGCTATCAACACTATACCACTGTATGTATAAATCTCTTTCTGAGCGTATCGAAGGCGAATTGCTTGCAGAACTTTGAGAGAAGGGGGGTTAGCAACCGAGGTTCAAAGCAAGTCGCGGGCAAAGGTGACGGAAAGCATACCAGCAGGCTCGTTGAGATGGGACAAGTTTGTGAGGTCATCGCTAGCTTCCAGCATGGACGGATTCATAAGCGGTGGTAAGGATGGGTCGTTGCCATTTTGAAGGGCGTCTAGAGACACCACAACCTGCTTGGTCTAGCGAAGCACCGGATAGATCAGCTCACGGTTCTTGTCAAAGCAACGATGAGTTGAGTAGAATCAGCATACCTCTTCATTCTCAAGCTTAAACGTCAGGGTCACTTTGTCGCCGTCGACAGACTTGTTGATAACCTCGGACGCCACCCAGCCCTCAGTGGCATCGGGCTGCCAAGCTCTCGTACCAACATCGTAGTTATGCGACATGGGAGGCTGATCGGGGAGGGTATTAAATGAAGATAATGTCGATTATCAGGTGCGGCGCGTCGCGGGAAATCGAAAGGCCGGAGAGCAACTTAGCAGGAAGCCAGCGCTGCAGGCATTCGCATTGAGTATAGGAGAGAGTATCGGGATTTAGGAGGTTTCGACGTCAAGTGGAGGACGACTGGTGACACAGGGTCGCCGCAGAATAGCTGCACGACGCGGAATGATGGAGGGTATCTGGATGAGACTTTGGAGTCTATTCCCGGAGACACGGGAAAGTACAAAAAAAAACACAAACAACGAGGAGATGGCTGATGTTGTCGAGCGTTGGTGACAGATTAAAGCTGGATGGACCCTATTTGCTCCTCCTACCAGCCTCTGGGAAAGAAAGACGATATGGGGAGTCGAATTTGGGGGATAAAGGGAGAGCGCGTAGCCTATTTGGGCATAGCACGAGCTCTAGGAACAGGGGTAGAAAAAAAAGTGAACATGGCTAATGCTGTACAGCGCATAAAGTACTGTACAGCAAGCGAAGTTGCTGGTGATTTAATACTCCTACTACCTACATGTAGGCAGAAGCCTCTACGTAGTTTACTTGAACGTAGTTTCTCAGATAGAAATGGGGGCAGGATGCATCAATCGGTTGAGACCATTATATTACCTGATTCGGTTAGATAGCTTGGGTCAACCCAGCTAACAGTAAGTAGGTTAGTGGGTTATGCGACTCAACGTCCTCGGTACCCACGACCTGATTCCACGCTTCTCACCGCTCTATATCACGTAGTAAGTACAATTAATGGTCGCTTTTCCCGTTCGTCCTTTGGTTTGAATATTTTATGTACTAGCAGGAGATGCTGCAGTGCGCGATCTCACCGACAAAGTGCTGTAAGACTAACGGGTTGAATTTGAGTCCTGTCACCCCTGCGTTGCGCATAGGTAGATGACAAGATTATTCCGTTGCCGGACCATTATTTTTCTTTTTTAATCCGAATTAGGTTCATAACTGTACCCTTGAGACTGATATCATCTAGAGACTTTAGTTATTCAGAACATTGCTCCCACACATTGCTAATAACAAGGGTTAGAGAGGTAATAAAACCTTCCGCTGGCGCGAGTTTTCCGGGTCGGCACCTGGGGAGCCATGTGGCACGATGTGCGTTTGTCTTATTAACGTGTATGGTAGCATTGGGAGTAATAACAACTTGAGCACAGACATGAGACTTAGTTTGCATATTGATGCTATTTAGTGATAACCTTGATGCAGACACCTCGTGTTTGTGTGTTTACGTGTAGACGCAACATCGAATTTCCTTAGTCGATATGATTTTCTTCGAAGTGCCTTTTTGTTGTGTATTTACATCTTGGCACTTTCTGCCGCGGTAGCCAGTAGCCCGGACCCAAGTTAGTACCTCTCCTGGTTGTCGCCATCTTCCTGTTTCGGTTTCATATTGCTTTCTTTATGATTCGTTCCAGCCTTTGGCCGTTTCATCCAAGGCCTCGGGGCCTGGAATATCTTGACCGGGTCCTGGGTAATACTGCGTGTACTACAATAGCTTCTATAACCTCAAACCTGCGACTCTTTTTCACTCTTGCATTGCGTAAGCCAGGTCATCTTGGATATTTAAACTGCGGGACAAACGAAATGAGGTCACCGCTATCTGTGCATGAAGACAAAATACGACTCTACGTTCCCGCAGACAGAACAGTTCAGGCGCTAGTCACACAAAGGTTGGGTGAGCGACTATTCGCCTTCAGGACTCTCGATCAAAACCTCACGTCAAGCTGTAGCCCACAGCATATACCTTCTTTTCGTTATCTGCTAAAAACAGAATCTTTGTTCTATTGTGATGACAGAAGCGGCAGCTAGCATCACCAACGAAAATATATAAAGTGGCCTCCCAGAACAGTGTAGACATACATGTATGCAAAGTAGATGTAAAGTCACCTGAATTTTAGTCAGGCCACTCTATTGCCTGGAAACGAGCCAGTGCCTTCAATTGTACCTGATAAGTTCAACCTCAAAAGCCTCCTTGGCTCATCCATGCGTCTCTCAGACCTTATGCTGCCGCTTTTCCCTTCCAGCCCAATCACCTACCCTGGCATTAGCCTTGGCCAGGGCAAAACTTGAAGAAAAACTACCATCAATACAGGTCAAGGTTCTGAAAGCAGCCTGAAAGTTGATGAAAATACCAGTCTATTTTCGAGAGAGGAAAGAGTCGCAGACTAACGTGATCCCTGCGGAATGGAAATGGACCGAATCGTGCTGCGCTACCGTCAGGAGGAAGATAGCAATAATCCCAAGTAACGACAAGACATAGCGGATATGACTTGTCCATTAGATTCTGCCTTGATAGCAAATGCGAAGCCTCGTGAGTGTGTCTGTACACCCTCTAGCTCTGTTTGCATTCTTGGGCCTCCTGCTTCGGCTTCGCACCATCATCCTACAGAAACAGAAGTTAGCTTGCAAAGAGGGGAAGGAAAGTTATCCGAGCGACCATACATCATCTTCTGACTCCTCTTCGTCATCGTCACGGTCTTCGCTGAGATCGTCATCGTCTTCATCATCATCCTCATCCACGAAGCCATCATCGTCAAGCTCATCGACTTCTTCAAAAGCTAACGCCTCGCCCGTGAACCAATCAATGGCACGTGGGATGAGCTTCTCTTTGATATCCTCACCGAGCTGGTAGTCGAGCTCTAGGCGCTCTTCAATGTCACTGGCGTTATCCAAACCCTCGTCATCGTCATCTACAGGAGGCTTGGGTGGAGAAAAGAAGTTGAAGAACGACTCAGTGGGCACAGTCTTCTTAACGATACGAGTTTGCTTGGTGTCTACGCACAAAATTAGTTAAAATCTAGAAATCGAGGAGGGCACTGAGTTTGCGTACTCTTATTCCTCTGCTTCTTGCTCTCGACACGAACTGTGAGGTCCTGTCCCTCCTTCCAGTTGATCTTGCAACCCTCGGCATGGTCATAAATGAAATCACCACCATATCCGCTCTCATTTTGATAATAGTAGGTCTTGGTGAGGGTCTTGTTAGTAAAGAAGTCGTTTGTTGCGAAGTCGAAGATGAGACGGAAACCGGGCTTATCGAGATATTCCATTCGTATGTCGACCAGGGATTTAAGAGCAAACTCGTCGCGTTCAGTGACCATCTCGGCCAGGGAAATCTGATTCTTCATAGCCGATAACCAGAATTCGGGAATGCCAGAAACGTTAGCACCCTCTGACGACTTCTCCTCGGTCTTGCTCTCGATGTCCTTTTCATCGTCATCCTCCTCGCCAGCCTTAACCTCCTCGTCAGTAGGCTCAGTCTTGCCGTTGACGATCTGGGCGCGCTTCTCGTATAGAGGGGTGAACTTGGCAAAGTACTTCTTCTCTAGTTGAAGAACCTCCTCCTGGAATTCCGCCTCCAGTTTCGAGTGATCCTTTTGGATACCCTTGAGACCGGCGACACGTCGGCGAACAGGAGCAGGGAGAGACTCGATGTAACCAGAGGACCGGCCGACGAGTGAGCCAAGACGGCCTTGGATCATCTGCACTAATCGGGGGTTCTGGGCAAAGATGGACGCCGCGGCGGCACGGTCTAGGTCCTCTGCACAACAGAGAGTTAGTTGTACAAAGTGAGTAGATGAGGAGCTACAGAGACCACTCACCCTCCTTGATGCTGGCAACGCCCGGTTGTTGGGCGTGGGAGGAGATGGGTGCATTGCTGGCGGGCGTATTCTGCGGGGTACTAGATTTCAGAGTTTAGTGTTAGTCTGTCTGTCTGTCTCATGCACTGCATGTAGGAGCGCGGGTTGTCTACATACGGCGCAGTGACCTCGGGTCGGCGATTCTTGATGGGCTCGGCCATTGTGAATGCTCTTGATCACGGACGTGTCGAGACAATGGGTTGTGAAGTGTTGGGAGGAAGATGGCAGAGAAAAAAGTGGCGGAGAAAAAGGGCAGGGATAGTGGGTTCTGATAGGTAGTGGGAGGGCGGGTCTGGCAGATCTTGACGTCTAAGAGCGTTGTACCAGGTAGTTATCCCTATGTAGGTAGGCTCTAAGGGAAGCAGTCCTGGACTTTTTGCTACCAAGCCCACCGCGACCGAGGGCTGAAAGAATCGAAGCGGTATGGAGAAAACGGCTTTCACAAGAGAGGCAGGAGTTCGTCTTGGAGGGAAGGGGAGGAGGGACAGGAATAAATGACTTTCTGATGAAGAGGGTGTGTGAAATGGTGGAAGACAACGTTTATCTAATGGTTGGACATGGTTTGTTTAAATTCCCTAGCGACTTCGCACGACCTCAGAGTACTTACAGTGTACATACCACTACCTGACAGGACTTACAGCTGCACTTCACTGGTGCAGTGCCCAGAGGACAAACTGATAATCGACCTACAAGTGTTTGCCCTTTGGTAGGGTTATGAATTTTGATGGGAAGCTGACTAGGTATACCCAAGCTAATACCTTTACCCAACTCGAAGCAGTTTAGGGAGATTCCGTCAGGAGGTTGTACGTGAGTTTGTTTGCAATTGTAGGTACCTTTGTTGAATTCTGGTGGGATACAAGTGGGGCAGGCTGTTCTACTCGGTACGTAGCTTCCCAATGGTCTGTCTTCCCACACCAAATACAAGACCCTACTTGTAAGTGGTGAAGAACAATTCTTTGCGTGCTCGTGCTGCTTCATCGCTGCGACCTTTCAACGACCTGCCCTTACTTCCCTCCCACTTGAGCAAGCTTCATACAAGGGCTTACATCCTTTCCGGAGGAACCGGATCCTGGGGAAGTATCGCCGGGAGTCGCTTGAGCCTTGCTTTATGCACAACGTTGCGTCCGTTTAGTCTCTATGAGATCTAGACCAAGAGGTAGCAGTTGGTCAATTCAGGCTCTTGACAGCACTCCCTTGAGCCGTGCTGGCTGCCTTCTAGGTAGGTAGGTAGGTCATAGATATAGACAATTAATTAGCAAGCGTCTTCATCAATGGAGAGGACGCGCAACGAGCAGACAAACGATGCACTTTCCCGCAAGTGAGGCTCTAGCAATCGAAGTCATGAGGACCACCCTTCCTCGAGGATCTGCTTGTGAAGAGAAATCAAGAGCAAACAACCGATCATATTGCTAGAGTAGCCATTCACAAACCTACACGCACACACATGCAGCCTTTCAGGTTTCGTGTTTCTTTGGGCAACAGTAGATGGTAGGGAATTTTGCACGTAACAGGCTCGACAGGCTCCAGTCCTGCCCAATCCTGCATGCCACCTGTCTCCGCGCATATCAGAAAATGATATGGGCCAGATCAAAAGCAACCCATCCATCCGCCCGTATATCTACTGCAGCATGCGCAGCAGTCACAACCCCTGAGGAAAGAAAAAAAGGTGTCAAACCTACATCCCAAGTTCTTCTTACTGAAATAGGAAATGCAACTATCTAATACCTACCCGTGAGTCTTATCGTTATCTTAAACAATCGATAAAGTATGTAAACCGCGGGGCCGAGCCACCTAGAACTTGATTGGGAATGAATGGGAAAGTAACATGTCCCACGTTCAGTAAAAGCTTCCCGATGCATCTCTATTAGTTAGATCAGAGGGAAGCCCTTTAGCCATGCTTTTTTTTTTGGTTGCAAGCATCTTCCCCCTACCAAACTAATCATCAAGAGCAAGATAAAAAGGCAACTATTTATCTAGACTAGGTTAGGGTGCCTATGAATTAAGCTATGAGGTCAGACCCAAGATGCTAGATCAAGGTGGACTAGGTACCGTAAGAAGATAAGGAAAGATAAGTAACCGCGGCTAGCGTCGCATTACTTGGACAATTCCAATGTCTCAACGCGACGATATCGGTAACCCTCGGAAACCTCAAAGCCCATTCCTGGGATGAACGAGGAGCAGCTATCTATAGCTACTGCGGCGGAACAAGGGTGCCATTATAAATATCGCTGGCCCATCGGGCGTTGAGTTGTGAGGGCTGGCGCAGTGGTGAGGCCAAAGTGGGCGATCGCCATGGACGTCGACGATAACGATGATGTCGCGCCTCGAGGGCATCCCGACGTTGCTCCTCTCTACCGGCTCGGCTCCAACCAGAGCAACGCCAGCGTCTTCGAGGATGTGGAGATGGCTCATGATGAGGTGCGCAACTGACTCGGCTGCAACTGCTGCAATATTGGATGTCTGCTCTTCTCTGTTCTGTTCTGTTCTGACCAACGTCTTCTTGCCCGTAGTTGTTCTCCGGACCCGTCGCCGAGAGCTTGCCCACGAGTGTCTCTGCCTTTTCCCACCGTCGCCAACGCGCCGACTCCACCGCGAGCTTCACGTACTACGACGAGGAGGCAGACGCACTGGAGACCGAGCAGCAGTATGTCGACGACGGAGCCGTCTCCTTTGATGTTGACGACATCCCCTTCGAGCCGGGGCAAGACGCAGACGAAGCCACAGATAGCGAGATCGAGACCAGCAGTGCGCAAGGTTATGCTATGCACAGGAGGAGATCGTCTACCCAATCGAGATCCTCTGTTCATGCTCGACTCCTTCGAACGGATAGTACCGGCACTGATGCGAGTAGTCGCGCCCATGGTCGGATCAGTCAGAAACTGCACATTGTTAGCGAAGACCTCACTATCGTGATAGCGGGCTTTCGGACCGGCCGCTTTGGCTACCTTGTTTACATCCTACTTTGCTTGTTGACTTTGGGCCTCGCATATCTGCTTTTGCGCTGGCTGCCTAGGTGGCAAGTGAAGTTGATAGGAGAGCCCTGTCCACTTCGCGAGTGTCGATGGGTTGTCCTCGAGGTTAGTCTACTTACTGTCTCGTCTCATCATGTTCGTGACCATGCGTTCTAACTCAAAGGCACACAGAACCAATGGGGCGAGATGGTGATCTTGAATGTCAAGCGTCAACCGTACGAGCGACCACTCTCTACTGTATTTGGGGCCCCTGAAAAAATGTTTGCACAGTTACTCGAAGACGATGGAGACCCTATCATGAACGAACTACAGACGCTAGAATACCGTTATGTCCGGTTCTTTTTCCATCCACTGAAAGATAAATTTCTCGTCTGCAATGGCTGGAAAGACCCCAGTTGGACCAATGTCCGGACCCTTCGAACTGGCATCGACGGAGACGAAAAAGAAGAACGGGAGCGCGTTTTTGGCGCCAACATGATTGATATTGAACAAAAGTCGATTCCTCAGCTGCTTGTAGATGAAGTGCGTTACCCTGTCCAGAATACAGCGATCGAGACTAACATTGAACTATCAGGTCTTTCACCCTTTCTACGTCTTCCAAATCGCGAGCCTGGTTCTGTGGTCACTAGATCAGTACTACTACTATGCAATATGCATTTTTGTCATGTCTGCAGGGAGTATCATTGCCACACTTGTTGAGACGCGAGCTGTAAGTACTACCGGTTTTGTTACCGTCATATGGTGACTAACAGAAGCAGACGATGCGACGCCTACGGGACATATCTCGGTTCGAGTGCGACGTGCGCGTTCTTCGCAATGGTTTCTGTAGGTTCAGCTTGCCATGCTATAGTTTGCGTCCGCTAATGAACTTCTACAGGGGCAAATGTCTCCTCGAGCGACTTGGTTCCCGGAGATGTGTATGAGATCAGCGACCCCAGTCTTACGCAGTTCCCTAGTGACAGTATTCTACTAAGCGGAGATTGTATAGTCAATGAGAGCATGCTCACTGGGGAGTCAGTCCCTGTCTCCAAGATTCCGGCCACCGATGAGACGCTGGAGATCATGAACCTTGGTGCCTCGACAATTACGCCCGAGGCAGCTCGTCATTTCTTGTTTTGTGGGACGAAGATAATCCGTGCGAGGCGACCGCATGATGACCGAGACGACGAAGCCGTAGCGCTCGCTATGGTTGTACGAACGGGGTTTAATACGACGAAAGGCTCCTTGGTCCGGTCTATGCTGTTTCCAAAGCCATCAGGGTTTAAGTTCTATCGAGATTCATTTCGATATATCTCGGTGATGGGATGTATTGCGCTCTTGGGTTTCGTCGTTTCCTTCGTCAATTTTGTCCGCCTCGGACTGGCTTGGCACTTGATCATTGTCAGAGCATTGGATTTGATCACCATTGTAGTTCCACCAGCGCTTCCAGCTACGTTAACGATTGGGACTAATTTCGCGCTAAGTCGTCTCAAGAAGAAGCAGATCTTTTGTATAAGTCCCCAAAGGGTCAACGTCGGTGGCAAGCTCGACGTCATGTGCTTTGATAAGACGGGCACTCTTACAGAAGACGGTTTGGATGTTCTTGGTGTCAGGCTCGTATCACGATCGACCAAACGATTCAACGATGTCGTCGCAAAGGCGTCGGCGTTGGTTCCTCACTCGAGCCTCGCTTCCGGCCCCGGAGATAAATATGATGTTAACCGCGCGGCTCTCTTTACCATGGCAACTTGCCACTCCCTTCGTTCCATTGATGGGGAGTTGGTGGGAGACCCATTAGATCTGAAGATGTTCGAGTTTACGGGCTGGCTATTTGAAGAAGGTATGCAACGTGGAGGCGACCAAGAGGACGACGAGCATGGCGGCCTCTCCCCTTCTATCGCGCGACCTCCTCCAGCCCCGCTATATGACACCGATGAGTATGCGAACATCAACGGCACAAATGTAAGTGCGACGTTCAATATAATAGAGACTCGTCTCGAAATGCTGACGCTATTGTAGGTTCCACTCGAACTTGGAGTTCTGAGATCCTTTGAGTTTGTATCTCAATTGCGGAGAGCTAGTGTCATTGTCCGGGGATTCGGCCAACAACAAGGAGATATATACGTTAAGGGCGCACCAGAATGCATGCGTGACATCTGCCGACCCGAAAGCTGTACGTTCCGTCCCTTTCCCCCCTCCCCCAATACATGTTTAACTACAGACTGACATACCCAGTCCCTGATGATTACGACGAACTTCTATCATATTATACCCACAAGGGATATCGTGTCATCGCATGTGCTACGAAGCACTTGAAGAAACTATCTTGGGTCAAATCCCAGAAGATGAAAAGGGAAGAAGTAGAAACCGACCTCGAGTTTGTGGGGTTCATCATTTTTGAAAACAAGTTGAAACCAACGACGGCTGCCGTTCTGAAGGAGCTGAACCAGTCGAACATCGGATCTATCATGGTCACAGGAGACAATATTTTAACAGCTATCAGCGTGGCGAGGAACTGTGGTCTGGTCGAGCGAAGTGCCCACTGTTTCGTGCCGCGTTTTGCGGAGGGCGACTCCCGTGATCCGAATGCACGTCTCCAATGGGAAAGTATAGATGACACTGCGTATCATCTAGATCCTCGGACCCTGCTTGTATGACCCCAAAGTTCGTCGCTCTCTGAATGATATGACTAAACGTCTCATTATAGCCGCTCCCCGTACCGGCCGAACGCGATGCTTCGCTGCCGTATGATATAACCAACCTCAAAAATTATTCACTAGCCATAAGTGGTGATGTTTTCCGGTGGATCATTGATTTTGCTCCGAACGATGCTATGCAAAAGGTCAGTAGAGTGTTGAGTTCCACGGAGTCTGATGGACGTGTATGAACCTGACATTGCCTAGATGCTCGTCCGTGGCAAGATATTCGCGCGAATGTCCCCGGATGAGAAGCACGAGTTGGTCGAGAAGCTCCAAAGTATCGGCTATTGCTGCGGATTCTGTGGCGATGGAGCCAACGACTGTGGTGCCTTGAAAGCGGCAGATGTCGGCATTTCTCTATCAGAAGCAGAAGCATCAGTAGCTGCACCATTTACGTCTAGGGTATTCGATATTCGATGTGTGCCTGACGTTATTAGGTTCGTCTTAAAGCTGCTGAAGAACAATATCCCAAGTATTGCTGACCACCCAACAGAGAGGGTCGAGCCGCACTCGTTACCAGCTTCAGTTGCTTCAAGTATATGAGTCTCTACTCCGCAATCCAGTTCACCTCAGTCAGCTTCCTCTACGCGTCGGCTTCGAACTTGGGTGACTTCCAGGTAAGATTGGCTATGTAGCATCTTCTCTTCGTCAATTATTGGCTAACAATGTGCTAGTTCCTATTCATTGACGTCTTACTTATATTGCCAATCGCGATTTTTAGTAAGTTCAATCTCTTATGGCCAAAGATTGTTGATACAGTCTACTAACTATCCTCGCAGTGGGCTGGTCCGGACCCTACCCGGTACTAAGCAAGAAACGACCAACGGCCAACCTAGTGTCCCGGAAGGTTCTCACACCCCTTCTAGGTCAAATGATCGTTTGCATTCTCATTCAGGCAGCCTCTTTCCTCATTGTACAACAGCAGGAGTGGTATGTGACCCCCAAGCCAGGATAAGCAGGCTTGACTAACCAGTCTTTCCCGCAAGGTACATCCCACCCCACGTGAATCCGGAGAAGTCCAACATCAAGAACTCGGAGAATACTGCGCTGTTTCTAGTGTCCTGTTTTGAGTACATATTTATTGGCGTAGTGCTGAGTGCAGGAAAACCCTTCCGGCAGCCAATGACGCAGAACTGTAAGTTTGTATGGCGTGTCATCAAAACGGACCGTTTTTTTCCCCCATTACAGTCTCAAGTCATTTTTAGTCTACAGAAAGAGCCCCCAGTCCTATTACAACTAACCATTCTGTTAGATCCCTTCATGACAACCATTGTGCTGGCCCTCGCCATAGTCACGTACATGGTCTTCGCGCCGGCGCACTGGCTCCGCAAGCTCATGCAGCTCACGCGCATCAGCGCATCTTTCAAGGTCACGCTTCTGGTGCTTGGCGTCATGTTCCTGATTCTTGCCTGGATAGGCGAGAATTACGTCTTCCAGCCCCTGGCCCGCGCCATTGGAAGAACGAAACACTCGCTCACGAAGACGACGAAGCAGCGGAAGGAGTATAAGATCATTAGTGAGCGTATGCAGAGCTGATGCTTTGCTTATATATATAATGAACTGGTGGTGAAGGGTGGAACGAACTAAAAAGAGAACCGGATGAAAGTGATATATGTCGCTTTTTACGACGCCACGGTTGGGTACTTGCAAATTATGTACTACTTGGGTGTAAATGGATGAAACGAATGTATATGGTTAAGGAACTTTAGACTTATTGTAGCGGACATCTTGAATGTGTTGGATATAAGAGGGAAAATTGAAATGGCATCAGCGCAAATTTGGCACGTGCCTTTCCACTCTTGCGATTGAAGCCATCGATCGACATAAAGACATGAAAGGGCCACAGATCTGTTAGGGTATCTTTTGCCATGACGATGCTGGCTTGGCACCTCTAGAGCTCAATATACATACAGACAGCCTCTACCAGCACACTACCTAGTTCTTACGCCAACTGGGTATTTCGCGATACCATTTCAGAGTGTCAAGGTGCTTTTATTGTGCACTGATCAACTTCCCGACCCCGTTTGTCCCACTCTTAACACCACCTTTCCACGACTTTTTCCGTAATTCAAACACCACAGCGCCATTCTTAGCTCCTTTGATATTGGAACCCCACCTCCCGAGCCTGTGTTCCTTTCCAACCGCGCAGACTACGCTAAAGGTTTCACTATCGCCCGCCTTACCCCTAGATATAATCGCTATATCGTTAACGATACCCTTGATCTGATACGGCTCAGCTATTGCTGAGGTGGCGTCGCCGTCCTCGTCTCCGTTGCTAACGTCCATGGCGTCCGTCGAGATTGCATTTACTAAGCCATCCGCAGTGATTTCTCTGCTCGATTGTCCAAGTATACCGACACCTTCGAGTTTCTTGTCCTTTTCATTGAATTTCCAGACGCGCTAAGGGAAGGAACGTTAGTATGAGTCTAGTTTTACTTCCTAGGCTGAGCCATTTTGTAGCCTTGTCAAACTTGGAGACGACTCTCAGTATACTCACTATAAGGTGGTTAGCATCGATTTCGATATGTGAGTTCAAGTAAAAACTAAGAAACCATGCGTAGAGTATTTAGAGCACATACCAATGAACCCGTCAGTGCTGCCTGAAAGAATCAAATCGGAATATGGTAATGCTCGGAGGCTCGTGATTCCTCGCGGTTGCGGTGGAGGCACATCCTTAGCAGAAGGGTGTTCTTCTGAACTGGCGACCGAAGGATCTAAAGGGTCTTCTAACCCGTGCGCTCTTATGATAGTATCGAGCGGTTTCTTCTTGGATAATGTCCATCTGCATCCGTTAGTTTTGTTCAAGCATGGGATCCAGAGAGCAGTGTAGCAGTAGCAAGACTACTGTATCTCTTCACCAGATACAAATAGGGGGAAATAACGAATTCGTACAAGGAAATGCATCCGTTATCAGACCCGGTGATAAAGTAACTCTCGTCGATGTATGCCACCCGGTCGAGGCTCCCGGTTGCAGCAAGTGAATTAGGATTCTAGAATCAGAGATCAGTTAGTGATCCAGCCACGTTGAGCTGTTTTACTATCAAAGCTTACCACTCCTTGGTCGATTTGCTTTTTCTTATCTCCCGTCCCAGAACTCGCTCGAAATACAAGTTGCGTCTCGTCCGCTACTTTCCAGACTAAAAAGAATTTTAGCTTCTACCTCAAAGGGGGAGGGAAAACAGTAGATGGGGATTCGTTGGACGAGCGTAAAGCCGCGCATGGAAATCGCAATCTAGTAATTCGACCGAAAGAAAGAATAAAACCGTGGCATAGCAACTTACGGCGAACTGTCCTGTCTCTCTGAACTCGTAGGTTAGTCATTATTCACTCATATCTGCTCATATCATGGACCTGGATAAGAAAGAATACGCAGAATCAACGGGAATCGCCTGGGAACGAGTGAACGTGGGCTTTCAGGATTGCTTACTGCTCCTACTGAGACGAGCCGCTCTAACGCCAACGCATCGACGTCGAGAGCCGAGTCCGCATGACCGAATAGACTCTCAACAAATGCAAGAGCATCGCAATTCTGTGTCGGTATATCAGCATTACACTCCAAAAGCAGCCATGAGCGAAAGCAAAAAGAACCCACCCAAACTCGAATGGTGCGGTCTTTCGAGCAAGAATACATCTGATGAGAATTCCGGCGAAAGACCAACCCGGTTACGGCATCTCTGTGGTGTGTAAATACCCGCAAGGGCTTGAGATTCGAATCCCAAACCACAATCCTCTTGTCGTCGCCACCTGTAACAACGTATTTACCGTCATCACTCGCTGCGACACATAATATTTGCCCAACATGGCCCTTAAAATTTCTATCTCCAGCTCTTGTGTGTCTCCCCTTTACCGAGGCAAGTCGCTGGGGTCGTTTCCGGGGCGGGGCTTGTTTCTTAGGCTTCTTTCGAGTAGTCTGCTTGTATTGCTCATCCGGGGGAGGTTGCAGTCGGTATTTTATTAATTGCGAATCTTTCGTGACTTTGCGTTTGCGAAATCAGCTACTGTTACTGACTTGGGGTAATGCCCAAGGCGATCTGGTACGGGGATTCTCACCAAGGTATATAAATGG
Organism: Xylaria curta; assembly: GCA_022495235.1. Taxonomy (NCBI): domain Eukaryota; kingdom Fungi; phylum Ascomycota; class Sordariomycetes; order Xylariales; family Xylariaceae; genus Xylaria; species Xylaria curta. The sequence goes on from MU375947.1 coordinate 195,423, forward strand.
CGAACAGAGAGCCACAGACGTGACTGTATGCGTATTATCTCGGAACATGGTCGGTCTCGAATTAAGGTCGATATCGGATGCAACATGCCGGAAGACCTTTCCTTTACTTTCTGCCACATCGTCCTCCTAAAGTGATAGTTTTAGACCATAGTTTATATGAGGGCGAGCGCGTTGTTGGTGATAATTACCAGTCGAGCAGCTATCATATCCTTGTCCTAATCACAGGCGGTCAGCGCGACTTCGGGAAGAAGCACATTCAGGGGCGCCATGAGAGCGTTCTCACTATCTGTTCGGCATCCCAACCGGTAGCTTCGACCTCTTCCCGTACTCGGGACAAGTATTGAGAGGCTAGCCGTAATCTTTTCTGCGCGGCCGTTTCGTCGTGGTCGTCTTCTGATTCCGAGGCATCGACATCCTCATCATCAACAGGCTCGGACCCGGATTCGACATCGCTTCCCGACGAGATCTCGTCGTCTCGTTCGGCTCGCTCGACTCGCTTCTTAGGAGCAGGATGCGACTTGGTGGTGGGGCGTGATCGCGCCGGTCGTTTGCTCGCAGTGCCGTCGTTGTCTCGCTTGCGCTTCTTCTGAGCCCCCGGAATAGAGAAGAACGAGGACATCTTGCCAGGGCGGAGGTCTCGTGTGCCAATGACGCTGTGCCGTGCGATTCGAACTTCTATTCAAGAAGAGAGCTTCTTCGTCAAAAAAAGTTCTGGGTAAGTACCCGATAACGATAAGAAACAACCCCTGCTGCATTGAGTGAGAGACCGGAGTGGAGCTCCTACCTGCGTCTGCCACCTTTTTTAGCTAGGGATGCCGTCAATCGCGCATTGATAGTCAAACATACGCCACTCTACCTCGTAGTTCAAAGGTTATCCAGCACTTAATTAGACCTTGAATTTACAAATGCACAAGTTTTCTACGTCATATAACCTGGTGTTTGTATGTATATCAGCGGGAAATTGGTGGCATCCCCAGCCAAAAGGGTGGCAGACGCAGGTGGGCTAGCGAAAGAATTAAATGAGAGACTCTCATTGACTTAAAACATAGTACCTTGGCGAGGCAATGTGAGTATTAAATAGCATACAATCAAGCTTTTCTAGACCTAGTTCTATGCCATTTAATCCCTATATAACCCCACCTACCATATTCTAAATAAGGGAGAGTTCTCCTATTTAATTCTTACCTTGCCTCGGCGCTATCTACCTAGTGATCCACCTAAGCATTATTGGAGCTCTGATGAGGCTGACTTAGGCTGTAGCTTCCTTGCGCGTCTAACTTGATCCTATCACAGTGACATTGTATGTATTGTTGAAGCATGCACCCAGCTTTATAACCTGCAGAACAATCGAATCCCACTTCGACAGTCGCAGCAACAAAAGACACACACACACACCTTTTATCATCCGACGGCTATCCGCAATCATAATAACCCGCAGAGTTTCCTCGAATACCGTATCTTGTCAAGATGTAAAGAACCCCGCCTCTTTTGCTTGAACTCTGCTGGGGACTGACATATCGCCAGGGAGGTGCTGTTGGGAATCACGGGCAAGGATTTTACCTTGATCGCGGCCTCTAAGGCCGCTATGCGAGGAGCTACTATCCTCAAGGCATCCGACGACAAGACCAGGCAATTGAACAAGCACACGCTGGTAGCGTTTTCCGGAGAAGCTGGCGATACAGGTATGTTGTTTCTGGAGACATCACAGAGGCTCTGCCTTTTGCTGACACACGTCGGACAGTACAATTCTCTGAATACGTCCAAGCGAATGCCCAGCTCTATTCCATGCGAAACGAAACAGACCTATCCCCTACCGCCCTGGCACACTACATACGTGGCGAGCTTGCGACAAGTCTACGTTCACGGAAGCCTTACAATGTGAACCTCCTCATCGGAGGAATCGATCCCATCACTCACGAGCCCAGCTTGTTTTGGCTGGATTACCTAGCGGCGCTGGCGCCCCTTCCTTATGCCGCCCACGGCTATGCACAATACTATTGCCTCTCGATCCTAGATAAGCACCATCACCCAGACATGACTCTAGTACAAGGGATTAAAGTTCTCGAAATGTGTACCGATGAGCTGAAGAGACGGATGCCCATCGACTTCAAGGGCATGACAGTCAAGGCCATGACAAAGGACGGCGTCCGTGATATCGAGTTCAATGACGATAAGATTGTTAAGTGTCCTTAATGGATTCCCTAAAGTACTGTTATGGAGGCAATGAGGGTAGGCGAGTTCAGACACCAATATACCTTTACTGGGAAAGGAAGCAAAGGTCGAGGGTACCTGCAGAAGCGGAGTGAATGCCGTGACACACTGAACAGGTTACTACATATGTAGAACAAACGGATGAGCTACTACTACGCTTCCAAATCAGCTCGCCAATTGTGCTAAACGCTGGCGAAGGACCATAAATAGGTAGAAGAAGTAAGGCTAAGCCAATACGATTCCGTCCCCACTAGTCGCAGCGAGACAATTTTTGTTATTCAAGTGAATACGTATACGTAGGTATTGTTGTCCGAGTTATGGTAAGTTGCCATGATGCAACGTTAAGAAATGCCGGAGAAAGGCGAACGGCAACACTCGTATTGCAACGATCGGGTCGACGTGCAGGGTACTTACTGGGTTTCTAGCGGTGTGTTTTTTTGGCGGCCAGAACCTCGCAGTTGGGCTGCCCCCAAACGTGGACGGTGAGACCGGTGTTTGGTGCGTGATCCCCGCGTCTGATGTCGCAGGAAACGTTCCCATTGGATCGTCAGGAAGCCCGCCAGCTTACCATGCTGCGTAGAGTTGCATTTCCCTCCCTCCCCCTGCCTGGGTTTTACGTGGGTGGATTAAATTGGGGACTTTACCTGCACTGAGCCCGTCCTGAGCGAAACCCCACCTATGCATAAAGCTGATCATAAGATAACGGAGGATTACGGTGGTCTGCCGTGTCTGCGTATCTAAACGGAGCATTTCTTACTTTTTGGCGACTGGAGTAGTGAGCGACCTGAAGCAACCTTCTTCATGACACTTATCATTTTAGCCAACTATTCACTCAATACATATATCGATGTATCATTAATAGATTCCTTCCAAGTTTCTGCCTTCAAGTGGTACAGCCGTCATATCAATCGGAAAATCACGTGTCCCAACCAACGTTTTCCTTCGCCGCCCGTCCCCTGCAGACTTGCAACGCCTTCTAACGTGTCTGGGAATATGATTAGGTTCAGCAGCAAGACGTTTACGCTCTAAGCGCAGGATTTCATCATCAATAGTCGCTGACTTCAAACATCCCGCAGTTGACAGCCAGCGGTCTTGGGTTGTCAAATCATTAACCCACGCATCGCATTTCCACTCAACCCAGTAGTCAACCACCCCATCCCAGTGCTTTCTAGGCGGCCCTTTCTGGTTGATATACAACACAAGGCCATCATTCTTGTGAGCAAGTTTCGCGAATTTCCTAGTGAGTTTCTGGATGCCATGTACTATAAGACTCGTCCCAAGGATCAAAAGCAAGTCGACATCAAGGGACAAATTATGTTGAATTATCTCTGCGATCGTCTGGGCCCGCAGGTCTAGCTCGTTGTATAGGAGGATGCCTGGTCGGAGAAGTCCTGGCTGTAGTGTACGGTCCCTTCTGCTTGTGGTAGGACAAGCTGGACAGGGAGGAAGTTGGAAGTTGCCCATGTGCCGCTGAGCTCCGCAACTAGGACCAACTGCATTGCTGTCTACATTTTATGCACCGAAGCAAACGAATCGATCCATGCAATTGCACACATTCAACCCCTCGAGGCAGAGATGGTTGAAGTGGCGCTGTTGTGTCGGAGGTAGGGTCGGAAATGAAAACACCTGGCCCTTTGCTTACGTCTATGCAAAGACCTGCTTGCTCTTCGAGGCAATCGATATTCTGCGTATATGTTCTGACGAGTTGGCCACTTTTCAATAGATCCATAAGGAATCGATGCGATAGGCTTGGCTGACTAGTCTCTGCATGCTCAAATAGTTCAAGGCAGAGTTTGATCAGTGCAGGCCCGTCTGATGGATGGGAAACAGCCGTTTGCTGAAAGAGATCTCGAGTCTTGACACCGGGTCGATTTAAGTTCAATGATTCGAAATCCCAGTCCTGTGAGCATCACCGAAACTCAAGGGGTCTTTATTCTTACTGGGATGCCGGCACTGGTACTGATACCAGCACCTGTGATAGTGATAACTCGATTCGACCTTGCTATCACCTTAGCCAACTCCCCCAAAGTATCATGAGACTCAGCAGTAGTGTGGTAGACAGTCTGAAGCATGGTTGCGGATAGGTGGTGAGATTGGAAGCTTCAGGGGTGGATCATCCAGAAGCGGTGCTTGGGTAGGAAATCCAGGATATTATCAGATAGGGAGCTTTCGAGTATTTATTCTCGAAGAAGATTTTGATGGCGATGATGATAGAAAGGGGAGGCCTCTCTTCTGTTGGTTGCAACCATCCAGCTTTCAGCATTTGACATGGCCACAAGGAAGCTGAGCTAAAAGGGTACATATAACGGACGACTTCCTGGGAAGTCGTTTTACCTATAATAGACAGGCGATGGATGGGCTTTTAGTATTTGACTTGGCCTCGAGGAAGCTGGCCCGAGAGGGTATTATGCACCCGATCGAGGCGTATGACGGATGACTTTTTAAGAAGTCGTTTATCCTGGACATCTGATAGGCGAGCTTTGGGCTTCTAGCACCCGACCTAGCCTTAAGGAGGTGGCTAAGGAGGCTGTTTGGCATCATATCGAAGCGTATGGCGGATGACTTCCCAGGAAGTCGTTTATCATAAGCCTTTATATGCTGACAGCAAATATTTAGCTTAGACGATGGCCAAGGAGGTAACCAATGTAGGCACACTCGGCCGGCCATTAAAAGCATGTCCTACACAGCGTTTGCGCGAGCAATACCCACAACAGAACTGGCTGTGGGGGAAATCTGAAGGAAGCTGATAGTACATACTTGTAAGTCAGCAGAACGGTACAGTATATATAGCAATAAGCCAACAACTATTCAACAATCAACCGGTCTGTTAGCTCAGTTGGTTAGAGCGTCGTACTAATAATGCGAAGGTCATGAGTTCGACCCTCATACGGACCACGTTTGAATTTTTATAATTTTTTCAACCAGATACAAATTTTTGTTTTCGTTTCTCATAATTATTTTTAACTCTTTTTTTTTTTTCTGTTATAGAAAGAAGTTCAATTTTCAATATATGTAATTACGGTTACACCATTTAGATAACCCTGCTTTTCTTTTATGTGGGTGATAAAAGGCAAGTAAGATGTGTAGTGAGTTCTGCGTCGTTTTACATCGGGTTACAACCGTATCATGCCTTCGTTTGATTCTTAGCATTCATCCCTCACGAGTTCCTAATTCTGATCTCAAAGCAATACAGTAGAGAAAAATGACCTAGGGTAATTGCGTCTGCCTCGCCAACAGTTGGACCCCGCGAGAATGGGACCAGTATAGAAGATAGATATTGTACTAGTACGTTCAAGACCAGTACGATTTCAAGGTACAGAATAGCACCAGACTAGGACCAGTACGGGGAGATTCCGCTGGGACAGGTACGATAATCAGACCGGTATAGCTGTGGAGTTGGGACCATCCCAACTATGGACCAGTACGGAGGCGACCCAGTCCCGATATCATACCAGTCTTAACCCAAATACGTACTGATCTTGACAGTATTGGTACAGTTTGAACTCACAGAATGGCACAACGCTGACCAGTACAAGGGGAACCTAGGGACTAGTACAATAATCGAACCGGTTTGGGTTTGAAAACCCGAATACTACTAGAGGCCCAGTACCATTCTGAGCTTCGCACCAGTTCATTGTTCGGATAGGGGTCCGCTTAGTCAGTCATAACCTCCCTGCAGGCATCGCTGCGATTGGCATGAATTTAAGTATTTTCAAGACTTTAGGACATTCCCGACACAAGTACAGAAACACCGTTTCGGCCTCGTTGCTCGACACGGACAATTCCTTCCCAATCTTATCCCATATCTGCGTTCGGTGCCCAACTCCCTTTTCTTGTGGGGGTCAGTAAATCCTGTCCAATGGGCATGCCTACCGAATGTAAGCCTGAACAGCGCCTTCAGATCCGAGCCGCATTCGGTTCGCCAAACTTTAGTGATGATGCATTATGCAACTCGTTTTGCTTCTTCCTGGGGGCGCATTGCTGATAGTCGTCCAGTCTTCCCCTCTTGCAAGAAGATTAATGAGCTTCTCGTCCTCCTCCGGTCGCCATCTGCTACCTGGCTGCGGTGCAGCACTTCTGTTCGACGCTTGGAGGAAGACGAAAGGCATCACGGCCTGCAATCGAAAAGAGGGTTTATTGGTCGAAAGAAAATAGTCAAGATGAGATATCATGTTGTATGTTGTTTTTCTATTCCTATATTTATTTTATCTAATTTTGGACCCCGGGCCGTTTCCGTACATCAAGTCTCGAAATGCCGGTAGACGCCTCTGATCTTGGGGTCGAGGCCGAATATATAATACTACAAGAATATTTATACAGAAAACCTACTATCTTTCCCCAAAACGTGATGATGAGACTTCCTTGCACTACAATCACTTTAACCCACCTTTTTTTTATCCCAACGCGAAGAAGATATGCTAGCTATTCTTCCCGCTCTCTTGATTGCTAGCGTGGCAGGTTCGGACATTGCTCTTACAGGATCTGCTGGCATCGGCCTCGAGATCGGAACAATCACGAACACTGATGATGGCTACGGTTATCTGACTGGCTCCGCCGTTTCGACTACCCTTCTTTCGGCTTCCCTGTCAACTACCACTCGAACTTATACAGTTACTTCCAACTCCCCATGCACCACACCTGGAGCTAAATAAGTTCCAGGAAAACAGTCAGTCACCCAGCAGGTGTCCCAAGTGATGCTTGTTACAGTCACACGACAGCTTTGCTCTTCAACGAGCAGAAACGGCCTGCAGTTGACTGGCTCAACTTTCTCGAGTTCGTCAGCTGCACGATCCACAATCAGATCTTTCGGGGACTCGCTGCCTTACGCAGCATCTGGGGCTCCGTCTGCTCCGTCTGGTGCTCCGTCTGGCTCTGGCTGGAGCAGCATGGTATCTTGCAAGACCAGCACATCGCTACGCCCATCCAGCGGCCCAGATTGGATTCATAAGTCTAGCAGCCCGCTTCGCCCAACGCCTACGACGATTACCAGTTCAAGAGCAAGCTCGGCTCCTACTCGAACTAATACACCGATACAGCCAGCACCCACAGAATCAAAGGGCTTGGGGCAAAGTGTCTTGTTTCAACAGGCCTGGTTCGCCTTATCGATCACCGTATCTACTATTTTGTTTTCCTGTCTCCAAGTCTCGAAAGCACACCCTTGGTCTTTTTGTGTCGGATCTATAGGCTTTCAATTTGAAGGACACTCAGTTTGTCGGTATTTGAGAATAGTTAGTTATATTATGTAGAATCAAGTCTGTCTAGATCTTTCTGTGGCTTCTCCATATCTATCTCCATCTTCCTTTTGCTATAGGCTTAACTAGGACTATGAACCTCTCTTCCCACGCCTCTTTGATAAGACTCAATGCGTTTTTCCTCATCTGTAGTGCACTCTCTGACTCAATGCCTCTAGTGTTGAAAACTTCTCTATTAAGCATCCGCTTAATAGCTGATGCGATGACGAGGGGACCGCAGCTAGAACTATCAAGTTGATGTAGATAATCTTGCCATAAAAATTACAAAAAAACACATGTGGTCCGTATGAGGGTCGAACTCATGACCTTCGCATTATTAGTACGACGCTCTAACCAACTGAGCTAACAGACCAAGTAATTGTTAGAGATTAGGTACTTTTATCGGAGTACAGTAGTACCCGGCCATACCTGTATCATACGGGTCCACAGGCTTGTTCTCTCATCATCATCACTTTCAACACAGCTTATTTGCATATCACCCCTTGGTTTCCCCTACCACAAGACAAGTCAAAGACGCGACACCGGTAATCAGACGTTCTTGAGTACATCTAGTACTGCGACAGAGCTGTTGAGGATGAGCATGTGCCAATTAATTAACCCTACACACGATCGTCTGTCACGAAATACTGAGAATACTTGAATCGTGCAGGCTTCGGATTGTTTTGATGCTATGCTCAAGCATCGCCTTGTTAAAATGAGCACATTGAATCCTACCCAGTATTCGACACCCGATACCAACATGCCTGCCGATATTGAATACGACCGGCATCAAACTATCGCAACACTTCTCTCAGGCGAAGCTATTGCTCTGCGTTTTGCGGAGGCAGCCGCCACCCAATTGGGACAGCATGAACTTGCCTTGCTTGTTGAATTCTTTGATAACCGGGATCGACCAGTCATTACCAAAAAGGAGGACTTCGCTTCCATCCTGGCTAATAAACTTGAAGCCTTCTAGGCCGCAGAGACAAGCCTTTCGAACCAAGATCGCACACGCCTCACTATAGCCTCAGGACGTGGGAATTCGGATCTCGGACTGATTCTCCATGTTGCGAGCCATGATAGGTAGCATGTTGCATTTTGGGACCCCGAATCGCCTACCATCCAGCTTCTTCATGGTAAAGGCCTGGACGATGAAGCACTCTTTGGTTACGATTGGCACTGGCGTGCCGAATGCTCAGATGATCGCCGCAAACCACAATGTACGACAACGCGCTAGTCGAAAGAACTGAAAAGACTTCATGATGAATTCTCTGCAGATGTTGCCAAAATCATGCCGCTGCCGTTTCTTATTGTTGCGGGTGTTGTCCAGCCAATTCCTACACCAAATTCCTCGACAAATCGGTCAAGTCTGTAGAAGTTATCATCAGTCCGCCTGATGGGAAAATTAAATTTTGCCTGGGATTCGATACGGAAGGTCAATGTCTGAAAAGAATCACACTCATCATTGATCATCCAGCAGCTATATTTTATGCGAAACCGGCACTCATCCGCGAGATCACTATGCGCCTCGACGCTGGGCTCAACATGATTCTCTGGTTACTCGGCAAGAAGTACACAGTTGACTACTTCTCAGAAAAGGATCCGTCTGCCACTATACTCGCTGGACACCTGATGGCTTTGTGCATGGCCTGAAGGGAGCACCACTAGCAGAATTGCATGCTCATAGGAAACAAGAAACGAACTCGGGGAAGCACTTGAAAATTAGCCGCTATTCTGCTCCGTTCCTCGAGTGGGCGGCAAGCTATTTAGGGGAGGATCCGAATTCGATTCTACAACGAGGCTTATCGCTTGCCAACGCTATACAAGACAAGATCAGTGCTAAAATTAGTCATAAAAGCCGGATTCGGACACAAAAATTGGCTGGTCGTTGCCTCAATGATCACGATTCTGGGTCTACTGAAGCACCAAGTAGTGCTCCCATCTCTGTTCAAAGCAGACAACAATCCAGCCAACGCCAAGCGACAGAGAACTCGGAATCAGTGACGTCAAACTCATTCTCCCCCGAAGAAATAATGCAAGCACTTCAATGGCTGACGCAAACGATTGAAAAGGGGAAGGAGTATGCAGATTGGAGCAGTCCCTTTGCACAATTGTCCCCCCATCAACTATTGTCGATGGAACGTGAGATGGGCGTTGCAGAAGCACTTTTCACCCTACGACTTCAAAATATTAACGAGGCTCTTGATGAAAACGAGCGGGATAAAAAGATATCGAACATGGAGAACGCTCTCCGGGTCAAGCTCCATAGTGTTCGCAAGAAATACGGGGTGGTGATCAAACCAAGACGCCGCAAACATGCAACTGCATCGACAGACCCAGCGAAATTGATGAACCCCACGACTCTCCAAACTGTCTACGCGAGCCATCATTCAAGCGCTCTCAGTGACGGCAATTCGCCGACGCGAAACGCTGCTCCAGGGTGAAACATTTCAGATTAGCGGCGCACGACGAGATCGAATGCGTATCCACCTGCCATTCAAGTTGGATGTGAAAATACCTGCGGCAGCTGACCCGCTTGCGGTTTTCCTTCAGTGTCGCCTGGTTCAGGACGGATGTCAGCACACGAACTATTTTGCCACGGATGTTCTGTTTGGTGACCCCGCCTGGCGACTCGGCATTCAGATACGGTATCAAGAGCTCGAGACAAGCTTGCGTGAGACTCGGACGGAATGGGTCACTGCTACAGGACTTGTGAACGCGCAGAAGACTGATATATTAGTTGGACTCCTCGAGCACCGAAGCGAAATTGATACCGACGACAAGCTGCGTCCAGGCAGTGCCCTTGAGGATGATCAGCAGACAGTTACCTCTTGCCCAAAGCCGAGGCACGAAAGAAAGCCTAATTCGTCCGAAGGAACTGGGAATGAGAACAGTGTTTTTAAGATCGGATATAAATACCTTAAAGGTACGGCAACTGGTTCGATGCCTATTCAATCGAAGGATCTAACAACAAGAAGAGGTCGCCACCTCGAGAGCACGTAGACAAATCACGGCGGTAAATGAAACATAGGTATGCTGAAAACAGATCCTGTTTTTAACCAATTGATGATGGGTTGCTGACACTAAGCGGACTGAGCGTGCTCGGTGTCCCTTTCTCGCATACATTTAAAAGATACTGGATGGTGACAATGAAAAGATACAGTTCTGTTCTCAACCAATAAGTTGAAAGAACACAAATAACTAGCTAGTGTTTGCACAAACAAATAGATGAAAATGGAAAAGGAGGCTCACGGATTTCGGTTAAAAGTGCCAATACAGAGTAGACACTCACTATTTCTATCTCCTAGCTTGCTAGGTACAGTTAATCAAAAGCATCATAAATAAAGGATGTAGAATTTAAAAAAGAGGCATCGACTACATATAATGACATCAACTTTACATTTATCATTATGTAGAGGTTAAAGTAGAGAAGGAAAATAAACTCTGGGAAAAAGAGGCAAAAAATTTCCAAAAAAAAAATTTAGTGGTCAGTATGAGGGTCGAACTCATGGCCTTCGCATTATTAGTACAACGCTCTAACCAACTGAGCTAACCGACCGGTTGATTATCAAAGATGCAAGGTTAATTTGCCATCGGCGCGATCGGCCCTATTGTTTAGATGAGTCAGCAGACCAATCATGGGCATATATGGTCACCAGTCACGCTGTTAGGATGGATGCTCGGAAACCGTTTTATTCAGCAAAGTCTGTGTTGGTTTATGCTTGTCATTTCACATTCTTCAAGGTTCTCCTAGTCCCATGGCAAGATGGATGCAGATGGTCCATCTTTTGCACATTAAGCCTTCTTTCTGCCGATTGATGATTCTAAAGCAACAAGTTCGTCTGAAAACCATCATGCTAATAAAGACGTGCCACTTGTCCGATAAAGTCTAGAAAATCTCGAGTTTGAATTCTGCAACAATGTTTGTGGTGCATCAAATTCCATCAAACGGCCATCTTCGAGTAAAGCGACCTTATCGTAACGGATAATATACGTCAGGCGATGCATCACTGCGATGACAGTGCTGTCTTTAAATTCCGAATCGATGACATCTTGCATGATAGCCTCCGTCTCGGTGTCGACACTGTTTGGTTTCATGTCAGTAGCTTACCTGCTCGTTGCTTCGTCGAGTATCAAGATCCTGCTATTCCTTACCATCGCTCTCGCAAGACAGAGCAGCTGCAGGTGTGAGCGGCTCTGGGGAGACTTCTTCGGCTCAAGACATTGAGATGAACGATTATCGTCCTGTAGTTCGCACTCGACCTAAACCTAAGCGTAAACGGCACGCACGCGGCATTATTTATCAACGGAAGCAGAAGGCGAGAGATAAGATCAACGCCTCAAGGTCTCCAGCAAAGAGGAGTTCGGCTTTGACAACTTTCATCCCGGATCCTCCGAGTGTTGACCCTACCAATACTAGCCAGCTCATGTTGCTGGCGAACAGTGCTCAAATGATGGCAATACTGCTGCGACAAGATGGGCAATGGATAGATGTCGGGGAATTCCGGCGTGATGCCATCATTGAAGCTATAGCACAGGTTCGACGTAGCAATCCAGATCGAGAATGGTTTTTGTACAACAAAGATGGTCGTGGCATTGCTTTAGAGGATTACCCTACCCACGAAGATGACTTTATCTGTCTGGATACAGATTCAAGCGGCTTCCCAGCAGTGTACATCTTGTAATTGTAATATAAGAATTCACCTAGTTTGTTGGCGGGTTAAATTATGGCGCGGAGACTGTGCTAATGTATTCAACAATGATTTTTCTGCCAGCATCGATTGTGTACACGATATGTGGCTTGTGATGAATGATATATGGTTTCCTCGATATACCTGATGTAAAAGGCACGAACTCTCTGCCCGGACAGGTCCAATTAATAAAGGAGTATTGCACTTAATGAGGTATGAACTGAGGCCAACCCTAGGTATATGTAGGTAGACACCGAGAAAATTTACGGTGATGCGGAGAGAGAAACGGAGGCGAGGGCCGATTGCTGACCGTTCTATTTGCATAAGATGCATGCACAAAATCCGGCTGGGGCCTGATCTAGAACTGAGTTTCCCCTGAGCAAAAATGACGTTGCGCTAAGCCCTATACGATAGGTACTTTGAAAAGCGGTAAAACCTAGTACCTATCAGCGGTACAAGCAACCGATGTTCCTACAGTAGGTACAGTAGATACAGTAGATAACAAGTCTTTTTTATGATGATGGATGATCAACCGGTCTGATTAAAATCGGTACGCTTGGAAGATACTCCCTCTCGGTCGGATCTCTGGGTTAGGTACTACTGATTCAGAGCCAAGGTCACAGGAGGTGGCAAAGAACATTGTCTCCGGAATTGTAGTGTGTAATCGGCGGTGTCTTCTGGCGGATCAGTCAGTACCCGGTTCCAGCAGCGAGAAACAAATTTATCAGACCACCAACAGACATCCCGAGATCAATTGCCACATGTAACTTAATCATTTCAGTAGCAACAAGCTTCCATTTGGTAAGTACAATTTTTTATTTCCTCAGTTCGTGACTCGACCATGGAAAAGGCATGAGTCAAGGCATGTCGGCCGCCGTGGGGTACCAACCTCGCCAACTATGAAAAGTAGAACCTTTAGGTTGTAACCTTCATCAGCGTGCTAGTACAGGGCCCCTGTTCACGTAGGGACTCTAACGTTGTCGATAGGTATCTAAATACCTACGTTATCCTGTCAGGGTAGTGTGCTGTATTTGCATACTAACAGAGGGCAAGTCAATACAGATACGATTCGGATTTCTTCTAGGTTGAAATGACATCAGTATCTTACAGTACCTTAGGTACATTATGCTGCTCAAGTACAGTAATCAGCAGGTATCTATACTGTGTACATAGGCAGATCGTCTAGTTGTGTACCTCCTATTGCAGCACTCCTATGTATACTCAAAGTTTCTAAGTAGCAAATCCTTACTCCAGACATATGTATAACACTATAACAAACTTCAAATAAACATACAAAAACAATCAATCACTTTCAACTTACTTACAAGGTACTGGGTTGTAAATGAGACTACTCTCAAGTACGTACATAACCTTTGTGCCAACACGCATGTCTGCATGTATTGAGTACAGATGGGAAGTCGTGGCAGGTGCCTGGCTAACAGTTCCAGTGGTCCGGACAGGAAGCTATAGGTGCCAAACCCACCTCTTACCTTACCTAGGGTATCAACTAAGAGCGTAAAAAGTCTTTATTCCCCGCCGCCACTTGGTGAAGAAGTTGCAGCGCAGCCACCACGACGAAATCAATGGGTCTAATACTGTACTAGTCTGGTTAGACCCTTCCCCTTTGGGGGGCTTGGCATCCCATGTTCAAGGCTGGCGCCTTTTGCATTCTTTTTGCAAGTCAGTCCCTTCGCCCCCGAGAAACTTGTTGAGCAGAGAAGAGAATGAAATAAAAGACATCTCCATAAACCTATTCATGCAGAGATCTCTTTCCTCCCCAAGATCTCTCGCTTTGTGCTTTGTCGTCCTTTCTTTTACATCTTTCCTGGGGAGAAACGGGTTCACACGGAAGTGGATAGTGAGGCTACCTCTGGAATAGGGTAACCCCCAATCTACCTACTGTACAGCTACAAGTAGGTATACAACTTGTCTGCGCGAGCTCAGGTACCTATTACGGGGTACCTTCTGCAATCCACCAATACCGCACCTACAGCCTGCAGGCCACAGACACCTAATATTTTTTTGGCCCTGGGCGAGTCGTCTTTTCTTCTTTCCCTTCCCGCACCTCCTCCCACTTCTCACCTATCTATCTTTCACCCTTTCTTCCATCATCACGCAACGGGGTCCTGGGTGCTCAAGGACCACTTCACACGCACTTTTTATCTTTTCTGATTTGTTTTTTCGTTCCTTGCCACTTTGCATTTCCTCAGAGAGAACAATTTTCGTTCTTGTCTTTGAGAGGCGCCATTCGGCTGGGCACATTACGAAAAAATTTTCCCAGAAAAACGCAACAACTACTTGTCAAATAACGAAGGCTCCGGTGCTGCAGACAACTTCGCTTCGCACAGTCTAGATCTTAAGCACTTTCCCTCGTCGTCATTATGGCGGAACAGCTCAACATGAACGGTTTGAACCTGAACGATCAGGCGCCTCCACCAGGCGGTCGATCCTACATTCCTCCTCACATGCGAGGCAAGATGGGCGCTGGTGGCATGGGTCCTCCTGGCCCTTCGCCAGCCGCTATGAATGGACTTAACCAGAGTGCCTGGTCTGGGTAAGCAGTTTTTATATCCCGTCGTCGTATCTACTACTGCACTGGACGATTCTCACAGTCCTTGTCATGCTATGCTATGCTATTTCTGCCGCCCACTTGCCCGCATAACTCTTAGATCTTTATTGACTTTTTTTTTGCGTTTAGTAACAACAACTACGACGCACGCCCTGGCCCTGACGGTTGGGGTCCTCCTCCTGGACAACCAGACTACCCCCCTCAGCCCCAACAGCCCCAGAGACAGCATGGCGGCTGGGGTAACAACCGCAACTTCGACCGCAATGCATATAGCAATCCCGCATCTGGTGGTGGCCACGCTAGAGGCTCTGGCGACGGCCAGTGGCGAGATGGCAAGCACATTCCCGGGCCTCCGAACCCTCGCGTTGAGCGTGAGCTCTTCGGTACCCCCGACGACCCCTCCAAACAACACACTGGTATCAACTTTGAGAAGTACGATGATATCCCTGTCGAGGCCTCTGGCCACGATGTACCCGAGCCCGTGCTCACATTCAGCAACCCCCCTCTGGAAGAGCATCTCATCCGCAACATCGAACTGGCCCGTTACAAGGTCCCCACTCCCGTTCAAAAGTACTCCATCCCCATCGTCATGGGCGGTCGAGATCTCATGGCCTGTGCCCAGACTGGTTCCGGAAAGACGGGTGGCTTCTTGTTCCCCATTCTTTCGCAGGCTTTCTTGACGGGCCCATCCCCCGTCCCTGCCAATGCTTCCGGTGGCTACGGCCGTCAGCGCAAGGCGTATCCCACCTCGCTGATCCTCGCCCCCACTCGTGAGCTTGTGTCACAAATCTACGATGAATCTCGCAAATTCGCCTACCGCTCTTGGGTTCGGCCGTGCGTCGTGTACGGTGGTGCCGACATTGGTTCTCAGCTTCGCCAGATCGAGAGGGGCTGCGATCTCTTGGTCGCCACACCCGGTCGTCTTGTGGATCTCATAGAACGAGGCCGCATCTCTCTCCAGAACATCAAGTACCTCGTTCTTGACGAGGCCGATCGTATGCTGGATATGGGTTTCGAGCCTCAGATTCGTCGCATTGTCGAGGGCGAGGACATGCCTACCGTCCAGAATCGCCAGACACTCATGTTTTCGGCCACCTTCCCGCGCGACATCCAAATGTTGGCCCGCGACTTCCTGAAAGACTACGTCTTCCTTTCCGTCGGCCGTGTCGGTTCCACGTCGGAGAACATCACCCAAAAGGTTGAATACGTGGAAGATGTCGATAAGCGATCTGTCCTGTTGGATATCCTTCACACGCACGGCGGTGGACTGACCCTCATCTTTGTCGAGACGAAGCGAATGGCTGATTCGTTGTCCGACTTCCTGATCAACCAGAACTTCCCGGCAACATCGATTCACGGCGACCGTACCCAGCGCGAACGTGAACGCGCGCTGGAGATGTTCCGCAACGGACGCTGCCCCATTCTTGTTGCTACCGCTGTCGCTGCCCGTGGTCTTGATATTCCTAATGTCACTCACGTTATCAATTATGATCTGCCTACGGACATTGACGACTATGTTCACCGAATCGGTCGTACTGGTCGTGCCGGAAACACGGGACATTCCACTGCCTTCTTCAATCGAGGCAACCGTGGTGTCGTTCGTGAGCTTCTTGAACTGCTCAAGGAAGCCAACCAGGAGGTCCCCGCATTCCTCGAGACCATTGCTCGAGAGAGCTCCTACGGCGGTGGTCGTGGTGGCCGATCCGGTGGCCGTGGACGTGGTGCTGGCGCCAACCGCGATTTCCGCAAGTACGGCGGCGGCGGTGGTCCTGGCTTCGGCGGTGGCGGCGGCGGCTTCGGCGGCCCCCCTCCCGCTTCGGGTGGTTACAACGGCGGTGGCTACGGTGGCCCACCAAACTCTGGCTACAACGGTGGCGGCGGCGGCGGCGGTTACGGTGGCTCGGGCGGTCCTGGTTATGGCGGCGGCGGCGGTGGCTACGGCAATCCCGGCGGTCCCAGCGGCCAGGCTTCCTGGTGGTAAACTAACTCGCCCACCGATCACTCATGTCCTTCGTGGGCATGTCCCCTTACCAACTCAGACATCTGGGCGAATATCCCACAGACTTGTTTCTTGAGTGGGCCAATGCATCTCTCGATGCTGCACATAGATTTTTCTTTTCCATTTCCTGTTTCGTACATTTTGCGTGCTTTTTCACACACGAGGTTTTGGCGCGTCACCAATTGTTTCCAACCTAGTTTCTTCTACGGCACATGCAACTTCGACTACCCATTCGGATCGGCAGGTTCGAGTCTTACGGCAGTGGGACTCTGGCATATGATAGACGGCATTTGTCTTTGTTACGGCTGCGCATTCGTGTCTCTCCACAACTTGATACCCCATAGACGATTGCGGGATTTGCATCCAAGCAGCTGCATGAGACGTCTCGAGGTCAAAAAGAAATAGACCTTGATCGATGTCTTGGGAGACATCTCATCTATTAGAACCTGGTTGGTCTCCAAAAGACATTGGACCGATACTTTTCTCACGACGATAACGATCTCCATTCATGTTCCTGCTTTTTACCCTCTTGAACGGAGATGAGATCTCTGCTCGCATCCTCATAGATCGGGGTGAAAAATACATGTTCCGTATGGCTGCGGATTTTGTTGCCGGCATCTTCTTTCATAGACAAAAAAGTGGAACGCTCGTGGGTTTCAGTTCGGTCGGGCTCTCACGTGCGAGAGCCTGTCCACCACCCCGACGGTGGAAAAAAACAACAGGACAGTACAGGCTATGGACATAGCATAGAATGGTAATAACTAAGGGTGGTTCGCGAGGGGGGAAACGGCGTCTGGGCGATCAGGTACAGTTTCCAGACCTCTTTGAGATGCATCAGAGCACGTCTGGGGCCTGCTCCAATGATTACTGGCATATGGACGAGATGAAGATTCCCATCTGCCTGGTAGATAGCCCTTTTTGCAGATATCGGCTGAGAACTTCGCTCAAAGGTTCTTCGCGCCGTGTTGGACCAGCACAGGATCCATTTGCGACGAACTGAATTGAGTGTTCCCAAATAATAAAAAATGTTAGCTTTGCTCCTCTATACGACTTTCATGCGATGTGAATTGTTTGTAATTCATATGTTTGACATTTATATACAGGTCTGATCGTTCGAAGATTTTGCCAACGACGAGACTTTTACTGTACGATTCGGCGTTTTGTATCAGCTACGGTCAGTTACAAACTGAAACGAACCGGACAAGAATTTATCTCATGAACTTTGATCTTGTAATTGTATGACAATATGTGGCTGTGCATGTGCAGGTGGCTGCACGAAATTCTGCAGGTCATACAGTAAGAGGTAAGTGATTGTATACTGTAACCAGCTCTGGGCTCAGAAACTACAGCTATTGCAGCAAGGTAGACTAGCGCGATAGCGCGAATACCCTCAGCAGCGTGCGTACCCAGTATCCCTATTTACGCTAGGGTGATAGGTAGGCAAGGTAGAGAGGTACTGTAAACCGACGCGCGCCCGCTACAATCTTGATCTGACGACTTGGCCACGCCTAAAACCTGAATCTGTATTCACTCATTCATCACTGCAAGCAAGCAGACAAAGCTGTGCTCTCCACAATGGAAGCGTAGCTGCAGTGAACTGTATTTCCATCTCCCATCTCCCATCTTACATTTTCGTAATTCCACCTCGCCTCGCCCACCTGTACGCGAATCCCTTCAACTCCTTCAAATTAGGCCATCTACCTATCTATCAATCACTGTATCGTGGGAGACAAGCACCACCTTGCATCGACCACGACACGCGGCAGACTCGGCTGTACACTTGAATTCTAGTTCTTCTAGTGGTCGGTCATCGCTCTGCGCTACACGCGCAAGCGCAGCGGCAGCAGTTCTCGCTCGCGTTCCTGCGTTGCGCAATCGGGCATTCGTCGTTCTGCCGTCACGCCACGCCACGCTGTGCCAGTCGTTGGCGCCGACCGCCCAGCCCTACATCTCTCGTATTTTGCTTTGCTTTCCATTCCTTATCCCTGCCCCTGCTCTGCTCTGCTTCTCTTTCTCTATTTCTTTCTCTTTCCCATCACCAACGTCAACTCCGTCCTCGACCACGCCATGACATCCATGGCATCCATGGCTTCAAGCCGTGGCTCCCCCGGTCAATGGTCACCACGTTCTAGCACGCCCAGAGACGGCACGCCCGATGCCAGCATGATCGGTCACGACTCGGCGCACGGAACGAAACGAAAATCACGGGCCTCGACTGCTGCTGCCGGTGGCGCCGCCGGCAGTGGTGGGGGGGGATCGTTTCCCGTCGTTGGCAAGATCAGACATCTCAAGAAAGAAGATGGCGAGCCCTTATGGAGGCGAGACATTCAGTACGACTTTCTACGTGCCGTCTTCGATGACGAGACCAAGGTCTTCACCAACAGCTACGAGCCCGGCAACTCGGAGAAGCAGAGCTTTGCCGACTTGTACATCGACACGATGGCGAGGAGTAGCAAGACCAGTAAGGTCCTTCGAGACAAGCTGCTTAGTGATCGCGAGGCTGCGAAGGGCATGGCTATGGTCTGCTTGCTTGTCAATGTCGGACGAATGAACACGACTCTAAATTGTATGAAAATACCCCTTTGCGCTTCTACAAATGGACTCTGCTAACCCAGGCCGTCTAGTCTTCCCGGAAATGCGAGCGCAACTACGAACCTACCATGCCATTCCATCGCTACAGGCCCATCAGGATGCCTCCGCATACAAGCAGCTACAAGATGCTCCTAGGTTGAAATCAATCTTAAAGGGGGCTGCTGAAGACCGGCCTGAGCCTCACGATCTCGCCGAATTCAAGAATTTGAAGTCACCGCGATCAAACCCCGTCAACCTCATCTTTCTCATATGTACTCAGGCGTCTCAGGTCGCCGAATTACACTTCCCGAGCGGCGCTGAGTTCCACGACCTTGTTATGAAAACAAACTACACCAGCAAATCCCGCGCAAAGGCATTCCTGTGGTTGATGTGGCAGTATCTGGAATCCGACTTTACTGAAGAGGGTTGCGAGGAGAACCCCTTTGGTGCTGGCGTCGATTATGAGCTTGGGCTCGCCAACCAGGGCGTCCCTCGCATGGAAACGATGACGGCGGAGGAGGAAGCACGCGAGAATATAGACTCGCCGGAAGAAGTCGAGTTCGGACGCGAGAAGCAGAGTCACAGGGCCAAGATTATTGCCGCCGATCAGGCCTATGTAGTCGACAGCCAGACGAAGAGAGGCTCGAGAGCGAAGCTCCTGGTCGAGGACAGTCCGTCGGCGGCGATCCTACCACGCATACGACCTTCTAAGCACGAGTCAGACTTGGATAGTACCCGGTCTACTCCGCCTCCAAGAGCCCTCTCCCGACTCGGCATCAATAGCACCGTACGTCGTGGAGGTGCCTCTCTGAAATATCAGGTGTTCGATGCCTCCTCGCCCGCTGGTCATGGTTCCCACCCCCCTGAAGGTATTATCCCACGAAAGCCACGACCACCTACTGCGCATCAGTTAGCAGTAGAACGTAACCGACATCAACGAGTAGAGTACATATTAGACCGCGGTCTTCGAAGACAGCACCACGCCTCACGGAAGACGCGGCGACAGGAAGGTGTGCTCATGCGTACGAAACGACGCCTGGACGCCATGACCGATCCTTTCATAGACAGCGATGAAGAAGATCTTCTTCGGCCGCATATCAGCAGTAGATCTCTCTTCCGAGATCGGGGCTTTGGGGGCCTGTGTCAACTTGCACAAGAAGAGGACAACTTCGGTGAAGAGCCTGCATCATATGCAGCCGCTGTGAGAAGAGCGGACCGGCGGCTCAAGCGATGGGATGGCCGTCGTGAACTGGGAATCATCCCACCAAAGAAGCGACGCGCTGTCGTTCAGATCTCAGACGAACCCCTTCCCGACCCGATCATGGAGCTCGAACGTCTCGCCAGTCCGGACAAAGGACAAGCGAAAAAGGTTCGAGCAAACGGGAAGGCTAGCGTCAACGGAAGCTTTCACACCACGAACGGAGATGTGACGATGGAAGATGCTGACGACTTAGATGACGTGGATAAGGAGCTCCTGGGTATCGACAGCGGCGCTGAGGAGCCCGAGGGTACGGCCGAGGGCAAAGACGAAGACGAAGAGCTCGACGAGGTAGACAAAACATTATTGGGGCTCGATGAGGACGAGGACACCGAGAGCACTTAATTGGCCTCCCCATGTACACCATTACGGCGCTCTCCAACCATGGGTTTCGAATTGGTCGGTCATCGGCCTACTTGCTGGTTGTTTCTTTCCTGCACGGCGTTAGGGGTGGTGGGCGAACCAACGCTTGAAGGATCCGGGTCTGGCTTACGAATTGTCGCTTCTTAGATGGGAAGGAAGTAAGGAAGGAAGGAGTTTCTGTCTTTTGTGTATGAGTAACCCAAAAAAAGTTAAGATTGCCGGCGCGGACCAAGACGGTTGGGTGGTACTGGTAGTGATGGGACGGTTGTGAGGATAGTTCATGGCGAAGCTTGTACCAATATAGACAAAACTTAATCGATGGCTTGCCTACATAAAATCTTCTTCTATACTTTCTTTGAGATCTGATGTGTTTTGTATTGCATACTTGATATTGGCACAGCAGTGCTTGCGAGTGTGTCCGTTCCTTGAACTCATCGTCATCTACATATACTCTCACCTTTCCGCGATCTTGATAATAGCAGGTTGGTTGGTTGACACGGTGGTTTCGGCGAGATGGCAAACGCTTGATTCTACTTCTCATTTTGTTTCTTGTTTCTTGTTTTTCTTTTGAGACTAATGCTGCAAAACAGGCCTACCAACTCGTTGTCTAATTACTAGTGTTGCCAGTAATACCTAATCCCCATCTCTTAACTATAGTTTATGGTTGTACTCAGTCTACTCGGCCCAGCTATGGGGATTTAGCCTATGGGTTGCTGGCTTATTGTTGTTATTGTCTACGTAGGTATTCAACCGCTATTATGCTGTTTTGGTTTGTAGTAAACTGGCTTCCCTGATAACTTTTCGACGTAGGTAATAATGGAATCTGGATCCTACTTCTTTGTTGTGATGCGTAACGTCTACATGATGTCTTGCCTGTCGCTTGTTTCAATATCTCTGAGATATGCTCGTGGAATTCAGTGTTTAGAATTATCTTCTCTATCTGTATGTTAGGTTTTGAATAGTATGAGGCTTATATAGACAATAACGGCGTGTGGCTCGGGGGCGTACGAGGTTGAATATCGTGCTGAGTTTATAGATGACTTGAGAGGTATGCAGTCTTACTAAATTGTCTGTGGACAAAGGACATGTATTTATATAGCCAGGGACTAGTCCACGACGGATAGACCTCCTCGCGCAACAATAGAGCTTATACGTATCCCCATACCAGAGACCCTGTCAACCGTGTTTAGTTTATTTGAAAAGCTTCGTTCTTAGCTGCGAGGCTAGTAACACCAAAAATTGCACACCACCTAAAAACAGCCTTTGGGCTCCTGGTTTAAGCAACAGCGCTATGCACAAGAATGGCTGTAGAAAATAGGAAAATATATATATAGATATATTCTTTATGCTTATATTTCTCTAAATATCAATTTAGACGTTCTTCAACGTTTCTTTGGGTAGTATTATTGCGTGTCAAAGTATCGATATCAACTGTGTTTACAATGTGTGCTAAATCTTTGTTGGTACTAGCCTCGGCTCAGCCACTGATTTCAAGAGGTCAATCTTCTGTGGTCCAAAGAGGTCGTGAAGGCCTACTGTCTAGTCATTTCAGTCAAGTACCCATGTCACAGACCAAGTGTTCGGCTATTGTCACACGGACGAGCCCCTGAGTGTTGAGATTGCAATTGCCTGTATACTAGGGATTATGGCCTGCTACATTATGTCAACAACCTCCGAGGCGGTAATTCATAAACTCAGTTACCGTATTTCTTCTCGTTATCGTGTTTGCTCGGTCCCTCGATCCCACGAGAAAATATGACAATAACGATACAGACCTGAATAGACCGGGCCAGGCAAACAAGAACGAAGTCTTCGTATACTGAAACCTGGATCGCCGCCTAGGCTAAAAGGGAGGACTAGACTGTATACCCTCTCAAACGCCCAAGTAGATTATTGGAGAAACGAATACCATTCCAAGTCCTAGTTCTCTAGCCTCTATTGCACCTATTCCGTAGGAGTACCAGCGGGCACCTACCCTATGCATACGTAGAGTCTATACTACGTTATGTGAAAGCCTTGCTTTTGCTCGCTCTCGCTCTCGTACAGCAAGCACTCTTTCATTTAATTGGGCACACATAGGTAGCTAAGCTACGAAGTTAATGTGGTATTTTTCATTCGCGGTGAGACCTGCAAACACAGCTGAACTTGGGTGGCATATGGTTATTTAGTTTGATAGGTATTTACAAGATAAGTATACAGCAAAATATTCATGATGGCTCAAACAATTTTTAAACATTTTGGATATGAATTGTAGACTAGTTACCTGCGTACTTCGGATTCGGGAACGGAAATCGGAATGCATTTTGAGCTGACCAATCGGTTACCATCTGTGTCGTCTCGGTGCCGGCCCGCATAAAAGATCCGAAAGGATTTTTAGCCTGGGTCGAACTAATAATCTTTTTTTTAATGGTTGCGTGTTATCCATTTTTCGCCTAGCTTGTCCAGTCATGGAATGATGTTGCGATTGGTTAAGTTGATGATGAATGAGTGCTTCTATGTAACTTCAAGTTGTTCTTTGTTGATTAGTGAACAATTCAATACCGATGACAAGATCAGGGCCTTAGATACTGACATTACACATCAATTGAAGATGGAATAATCAGCATACTAGTATCTAGTTGTTCCTCGGACTAACCTATGTAGAGCAGGAGGTAATCTGTGGATCTAGGTATACCTTAGTTCACATCTTCGAACCGTGCGCGGCATCTACGAATAGTCTAGAAGTAATTCTTATACTAGACAAAGAGAGATCATTACAAAGCAAACAAAGAGTACGATTGCTTGAATACAAGAAATTTCCACAACGGCGTCCGACGACGGACAAAGTCCCATTAATTGTAAGATGTGCTATGAAAAAGCACCCACCTATTAACGTACAGCACCAGACTTACAGGGGACGGACTCTAACAACATCCGCTTTCTGACTCCTAAAAAGTGCATAAGTATAACTATGTGCTATGACACATACTGTAAGCCGCGCTTTGCGTGCAGGTGATGATGAATCGACGATTAGATACTCGAGCATGCATGTACGTGTCACACACCTGATCACCTAAGTAATGTTGCGAGGTTGACGAATACCTATCCAGTTCTGCAAAGGAGACGATCGGGCGGTGTGTGATTTGATGACTCGACTGAGCACAGTAATTATGCAGTATTACTTGCGATCGGTGTGACGGCGTGAAAAGATTGCGAAGTCCGCTTTTTAACTGCAAGCCGCGAACTAACCAAAGGACTTGGTCAAAAATGTAATTTTGCTTGGTAATCGCCTAGAAACCATACGTAGCAGACACTGGCAAGCTCGCGTTCGCTTGCACTTAGTCCATCTGGGGTACATTTAGCTCTATGCCATATCGGAATACTACCTTAAGTGTGTGGATGGAAATCTCCAACATAGAATTAGAATCCCTTGGCAGCTCGTGCAAGTAAGAAAAAAGAGCGGGAAACGCCGAAGACAAGCTTTGTTGCAATAGATATTGTAGGCACTAACATGTCTTGGGCTCGCCCTATACGCGTACTAATCAGAACGACGTCTTTTCTATTTTGCCTTTTGAAAACAAAGACGTGTACTTTGTATTTGTGTGGACACATCCATTTGGCAAATAGTTGCTTATAGGAATCTTTTTTTCTTCCTCTCTTTTCTTCTTGTTTCCGTCATCAAGGCAACTAACTAACTGCAATACCTACCCAGTTGGCTGATTGCAGCAGCCCTGCCAGCCTGCAGATGGTACCGCTGGGTGGGTAATACTTAGGCACTTATGTAAATTACGTACATAAACGAACAGGTTTAGTTAGTTGGGACCGTACATGGATGTAGCCCGTATCCGCCAATTGGATATTGGATGGATACGGTAGTTACATGGTTGTGCTCGGAGCCGGAACGTACGACTTAACGCCGGCCAGGAAACAGTAAAAAAAGCGACCGAGAAGTGGAAAAGTGCAGAAACGGGAGTGCCAGACGGAAGGGAAAGAGGAGGGGCCGATGGAAGAATCGAAGCATCATGATAAATAAGAAGTCGCTAGCGTCCACCAATACCGCCGCCTATCAAAGCCCGTTCCTGCTGCCTACTCCTCCTCCTCTTGTCCATCATTTAAATACGTATATACCCGGTGTGTCTCTCGCGCTTGCTTGAACCTCCACCTTTCAGTCTCCCAGGCTGGCGTGTTATTGTCCTGCCATATACCCAATTGAGCATTTACATTGTTGATTGTCCTGGCATGATTATATAATCATACTTTTGTGTAATTCTTCAGGCCGATATCTAACAATCTGCCTGTATGATGGCACCGTTTTGATTTTTGTTTAATTTCAAGCAAGCTAGAATCCGTTGCCATCGGTATCGCAATATCATTGCACATATTTCAGTCGCAGTACAACTAATCTGTCGAGGTTGTCACGTTGTCACGTTATCGAAGCGCCTGCGCTGCTAGCAGGGGGTGGTTAAAAAAAGGGCCAAGGCACATTGCAATATGTCAAACATACCCGAAGAGAAGGAGGCGAAGCCAGCAGACCCCCTAGCCGAGGTGAATGCCCCGGTGACGCCAGAGTCTTCTATACCTTTCAAGGACCATGACGACCACGATGATCCCGAGGAAGAGATTCGCCGTCGCGAGGAGTCCCTCGATGAGCGCGCCGCCAGGGACGAACTGAAGCGCACTCAGAGTTATGCCACTGAAACCAGCACTATAACCCGCACCACGACACGCGCCTCAGTGCCGGCGAAGTCTAACAAGCCATGGTATAAGACACCGAATCCTTTGTTATGGGGGTCGGTGCCCCCGGTGCCCAAGGAAAAGCAGGAATCAAGAGAAGCAAGTGCTGGTTTCTTTAGCAAGCTGACATTTCAATGGATGGCTCCATTGATGACTGTAAGTGACATGGGGAACGATTTCCGAAAGCGCAAGCCGAATACATACCCAAGGCTGCATAACAAAATTTTCGCTGACTGAGTATAGGTTGGATATAAAAGACCACTGGAGCAAGGGGATCTTTGGAAAGTAAACCCTAAAAGATCAGCAGATGTCATGGCTGGCAAGTGCGCGGAATCATTCCAACGGAGAGTAAAGAACGGAGATAAGTACCCGCTGCTCTGGGCAATCCACGAGACGTTCTTCTGGGAGTTTTGGATCGGTGGCCTATGCCAACTCGTAGCTTCGATCTTTCAAGTACTATCGCCTTTCGTCCTCCGCTTTCTCATCGCTTTCGCCCAAGATGCCTTCAATAACAGTCAGAAAGGACAGCCTCCGCCACCCATCGGTAGAGGGGTTGGGCTGGTCCTGGGCGTCACGTTTATGCAAATCTTCCAGAGTTTAGGAACGAATCATTTCATCTACCGCGGTATGATGATTGGTGGTCAGGTACGGGCCGTTTTAATCAGCTTGATTTTTGAAAAATCTATGGTCATCTCCGGCCGGGCCAAGGCAGGTGGCAAGGCTCTCACGAACGGTTCAGCTGAACAACAATCAGACGGAGCGAAGGAGGACAATAAAGAGGAGAAGTCCGAGAAGGACAAAAAAGCTGGGAAGCAGGGGATCGCTGGTGACGGTGTAGGTTGGAGCAACGGCCGAGTCGTCAATTTGATGAGTGTGGACACATACCGACTTGACCAGTCGTCCGCTCTGTTCCATATAATCTGGACTGCCCCCATTCAATGCGTCATCACTCTTGTTGTTCTGCTCGTCAATCTGTCCTACAGTGCACTGGCGGGTTTCGCTGTTCTGGTTATCGGTATTCCGGCACTTACTCGAGCGATTCGCAGTCTGTTCCGACGTCGAGGACTCATTAATAAGGTAACGGACCAGCGAGTGTCACTCACCCAAGAAATATTGCAGTCTGTTCGCTTCGTAAAGTATTTCGGATGGGAGGGTGCTTTCATGAAGCGTCTTGAGGAAGTTCGAGATCGTGAGATCCATGGTATCCAAGTTCTTCTAGCGATTCGTAACGCCATCAACTCCGTCAGCTTGTCGCTTCCCATCTATGCCTCTTTCCTTTCCTTCATTACGTACTCGCTGACTGACCACGGCCTTGCACCCGCTGAGGTCTTCTCTTCGCTTGCGCTTTTCAATGGTCTGCGATTGCCGCTCAACCTACTACCTCTAGTCATTGGTAGTGTCGTCGATGCCTGGTCGTCCATGAAGCGTATCCAGGATTATATGCTTTCTGAAGACCAGGAGGACGCTGCTGTCCTCAAGCCAGAGAGCGAGGACGCCGTTGAGATAATCGATGCGAGCTTCACGTGGGAGCGGACGCCTACACAAGAGAACAACAAGGCAGATCCAGCTAGCAAGAAAGGCGCCCCTAAGAAGGGAAGCAAACAATCCACAAAGACAGAGAAGGGCGCAGAGACGTCAGAGTCAAATTCTGACACCGCTAGCACTCTGGTAGAAGAGCGCGAGCCTTTCAAACTTGAAAACCTGAACCTCGCAATCGGGCGTAAGGAGCTTATCGCTGTTATCGGTTCCGTAGGTAGTGGAAAGACATCTCTCCTCGCCGCGCTGGCCGGCGACATGCGGAAGACTTCGGGCGAGGTTGTCCTAGGCGCATCGCGAGCCTTTTGTCCCCAGTATGCCTGGATTCAAAATGCCTCAGTTCGCAATAACATTCTCTTCGGTAAAGACATGAATCGTGAGTGGTATAAGGAGGTTATCAAGGCGTATGCTTACTATTACCCTCGATTAAAAACCAGATTGCTAACCTTTCATTCAGATGTGCCCTGCAGCCTGATCTGGACATGTTGCCGGACGGCGACGCTACCGAAATTGGTGAACGAGGTATTACCGTCTCTGGCGGACAAAAGCAACGACTTGTATGTACCCTTAAGTTCCTTCTTTTCCCCTTTTTGCTAAGCTTCTGTTTCCACATGTCCCTGCGTGCTCTCACTTTCCTCGAGTAAATCGAATCTGTATCATAAGTGAAAACCTCTGACTCGTGGTCTCTTTTAGAATATCGCCCGTGCTATCTATTTCGATGCCGATATCGTACTCATGGATGATCCTCTCAGCGCTGTTGATGCCCACGTTGGTCGGCACATTATGGACAACGCTATTTTAGGTCTATTGAAGGACAAGTGCCGAATTTTAGCGACACACCAGCTGTGGGTTCTAAATCGCTGTGACCGCATTGTCTGGATGGATGGTGGTAAAATTCGCGCCGTCGATACTTTCGACAAGTTGATGGAGAACGAACCCGGTTTCAAACATCTCATGGAGACGACAGCCGTGCACGAAAAGAAGGACGAGGACGAGGTGGCCGTCGAAGTGAAACCCGCCGAGAAGGGCAAAAAGAAGAAGAAGGGTCAGGGATTGATGCAAGCCGAGGAGCGTGCCGTCTCCAGCGTCCCGTGGTCTGTCTATGCTAACTACGTGCGAGCGTCTGGCAGCATATTCAATGCACTATTTGTGTTTTTGGTTCTCATCATTGCTCAGGGCGGTAACATTGCCACCAGTCTGTGGCTCTCGTACTGGACCGGAGACAAATTCGGGTATTCGCAGGCCGTTTACATCGGGGTTTATGCCGCTCTTGGGACTGGTCAAGCGATCTTCTTATTCATATTCGCCATCTTGCTGACAATCTTCGGAACGCGAGCGAGCAAAGCGCTGCTTCACCAAGCTGTAGTAAGAACACTACGGGCTCCCATGTCATTCTTCGACACAACGCCTCTGGGGCGCATCACAAATCGATTCTCAAGAGACGTCGACGTCATGGACAACAATCTGGTGGATGCCATGAGGATGTACTTTTTGACAGTGATTACGATTATTAGCGTATTCGCTCTCATTATTGCGTTCTTTTACTACTTCGCTATTGCGCTTGTCCCGCTTGCTCTCATTTTCGTGCTGGCAGCATCGTACTACCGCGCTTCAGCCCGCGAAGTGAAGCGTTTCGAGTCGGTTCTGCGATCCGTCGTATTCGCCAAATTCAGTGAAGGAATATCGGGCGTGGCCTCCATCCGCGCATATGGATTGCAGGGGCGTTTCGTCAGCGACCTTAGAAATGCTATTGACGAGATGAACTCGGCATATTATCTCACATTTTCGAACCAGCGGTGGCTGTCGGTGCGCTTAGACCTTATCGGTAACCTGCTAGTCTTCACGACAGGTATCCTGGTCGTAACATCCCGATTCAGTGTACCCCCATCGATCGGTGGCCTGGTCTTGTCCTACATTCTGAGTATCGTGCAGATGCTGCAGTTCGCCGTGCGGCAGCTAGCCGAGGTGGAGAACGGCATGAATGCTGTGGAACGTCTCTTGCATTATGGTACACAGCTCGAGGAAGAGGCCCCCGAGCACACTATCGACGTCCGCCCGTCTTGGCCCGAAAAGGGCGAGATCGTCTTCGACAATGTCGAGATGCGGTACCGAGCAAATTTGCCCCTTGTGCTCAAGGGCCTATCTATACACGTCGGGGGTGGCGAGCGTATCGGTATCATTGGCCGCACCGGTGCCGGCAAGAGTTCTATTATGTCGACCCTATTCCGTCTGGTCGAGATATCTGGCGGTCACATCACCATTGACGGTATCGACATTGCAACTATAGGATTGCACGATCTGCGGTCGCGTCTGGCTATCATACCACAAGACCCGACTCTCTTCCATGGTACCGTGCGCAGTAATCTTGACCCGTTTTCCGAGCACTCTGATCTCGAGCTATGGTCCGCATTGCGACAGGCCGATCTCGTTTCTGCGGATGCGGGACCCAACGACAAGGACCCGGGCCGCATCCACCTGGACAGCGTGGTAGAAGAGGACGGGTTGAACTTCAGTCTTGGGCAGCGCCAACTGATGGCGCTGGCACGCGCTCTCGTCCGTGGCTCCCGCATCATCGTGTGCGACGAAGCGACGAGCTCCGTGGACATGGAGACGGACGACAAGATTCAGAAGACGATGGCGGAGGCCTTCAAGGGACGAACACTGCTATGCATCGCGCATCGTCTGCGCACTATTATCGGGTACGACCGCATCTGTGTCATGGACGCGGGTCGCATCGCGGAACTCGGTACCCCGCTGGAGCTCTGGGAAATCGAAGGCGGCATCTTCAGGGGCATGTGTGAACGGAGTGGAATTCGACACGAGGATCTCGTTGCCACGGCCGGTTCATCTCTGGCGCTGGATGATAGGGTGGATGAGAAGGAGGATCGTATCGAGCCCGCCGGGTCGCTGTGAGGCGTGGTTCAGTTTTCGGATGCCCCGTTTGGGTGGGTGTCTCATAAAAGTTAAAACATCAGCTTTTTTTTTAATATCGACGGCTTCACGATATCATGGCGGCATAGCGTTGAGATACTCATATTATACATATATACAGTTAGTAGTAAGCATATTATAGACATTTGCGCTCGAGCATATTTATTTGATTTAATATCTTATATGATCCTGCCTTTGAAATCTTGAAAGTGAGTGAGTGGAGGTTTAAAGGGGTATAGAGGGCACGATGTTGTACATGTTGGATTAGATTTGGGGAGGTCAAGAAGTAGAACTCTTCATTCGGTACGAAGTAAAGGTGAATATGGACTACTATATATTTTCCCGCTACCCGGGGTAAATGTTAGTCCATCCGTCTGTCCGTGTAGTTATTTATATCCATCAACGTCAACAACTCGGTTTCCCATTTGTAAGCGGTAGGAGGGGGTTTTGCGAGGCGGCAGGTATAATCACATGGAAAAGGGATGGAGGGGTCGAACGGACGTTAGGCTGTTCAAAACGCAAAAACACGTCAGAATGTGGCGAGATGAAGTGCTTTTTCATGCCCTCGTCTACCTGGTCTCAGCCCCCTACCTGCTCCCGTCTCTTCCGGACAAGAGACGCGACGACTAGGATAACGGAGTAGGGGATCATGGGGTTTTGTATGAGATACTTCTGTATATCCAAGATATCATCAATACAGGAAATGACCGTCGTATCACTTATATACATGAGCGCGAACTTGGAGAGAAGGGAGACTTTCCGAGTTATAGACAAGACTTCACTTATACAGACAGAGTGCTTGCCATACCCAAATATCATCGTATGCTGTATCTCTGGCGCAAACATATAGCAAGTTTGTCTCTATCACATACTTCCCGTCTGCTTATCTCCATTTCAACTTGACAAGTACATATACATGCCTAGCACCCCGACAACCTAGATCCTAAGCTACTGCTGTCAGTGATGTGATGTTCGGTATCCGCACCTTGAAATCCCATTGTATTGGATCCGGAGCTATCTGAATAATCGTGACTGGAACACGACCCTCGGGGACTACATTCACATGCCCCCATGCTCTATGGATGAATTGGGTCGATTTCTACACCAGCGGGAGCAAGGTCACTAGAGGCGACTTGGATAGCTATGATGAACAAAAAGTTAAAGATATGTAATCTATTAAATGCGTACCATTGCCGGTAAGCCGCTTCCTGCCAACGCCCCTTAATGCCAACCCCATACCATTACATAGGACTTTACAAGAGGTCCAGTATATATAGATAAAACGCTGAAAGCCATCAAATAAGCATTGCTTGGCTCGTCATCTCCATTAACAATAACAACCCTAGTTTGGCCAGATTTCATAGCCAATCGACCAAGTACATCCGATTCTTTCATTCCGCAGTTCTAATAATTTGCCCGTGCGCGATTTAGTATGGAATGAGCCGAAAGGCGCCCATTCAAAGTTAAAACCGGTTTGGGGGTTGATTCCATGTGTTACGGTGGCCGGGCGGGGGAAATTGGTCCGGTTGATCACCGAGTAAATCTTCAAGGAAGGCGCTGGGTGCTCGGCCGCTGGGTGGTCTGTTCAAGTTAAGGGTGCTTGAACTTAGGTTTCTCCGTCCCATCTCCGGTGGAGGAGCCAGATTGGGAGAATCAGGAGGGCTGGGCTCGACAGTCCGGCCATGGCCATGGCCATGCGAATCCGGTCGCAGATTTGTCAAGCTAATGGAGTGACCGTGAGCCTGTTGCGGAGAAGCAGCACCGGACGCGTAGAATCCCGAAGGCAAGAACCGCGATTCGCGATTCGCGGTACTCCCAGCGCCAGCGGGGGCCGTAGGAGAAAAGAACAGGTTCGACTGGCTGGGCGTTGAAGATGGGACAGGTCCACGGGATTTTCGGGCACTGCGGGCGGCCGGGGCGTTACCGAGAGAGACGGTAGAGGCATGATCGCTGTACTTGTAAAAAGGAGTAGAAGGAGGAGGAGGATAAGAGTTCTTGTCATTTGCCAATTGCTGAGCCAAAGTGGCACGCCGAACAGAACGGTGCAGCAGACAACCAACAACGATCCGCCATATGAGAATAGCGACAGCGAATGCACCAAGGATAGCACCGACAGCGATAAAGACGGTACCCTGAGGTAGATTCGACTTTTGCATGAATGGGGCGTTTTTCGTGGGAGGGACAGCTGGCGGGGGGTAGCTGTAAGAACCGGGAAGAGTCGGGAGTGCAGGAGTATCTCCGCTACTGCTTGTGATCGGTGGGACGCTCTGTTGTGTCGTGCTGGACGCTTTGCTGGTGGTAGACGAGGACGTCGAAGACGTCTGGTCTATGCCGGGCAGCGCGGGCGTTGATGACGAGGCCGGGGGGCTAGTCGCAGACGAAGGGCTATTTGAGGATGATGAAGACGTATTGTCAGCAGCGGCTTTAGAGCCATCGTCGTCGTCATCGTCGTCGTTATTGTTCTGCGCTACGGCAGACGACACAAACACGGCTGCCCAGCCGAGCAGAATAGATTGCGGGCGCATGCTGAAAGACTCGGCCGGGAATAGACAGATCGAGACGCCGTTGTTCTGATTATATTCGGCTCGATATATGTTATTAAGGTGAGCTATTCGTCTCGGGTCAGAGCGCGTCCGTAATTGAAAACGTAGTTGAAGATGCGCGACGGCGATATGGAAGACTGTCGATTGGACGGGATGACCGGTTGAGGTCGATGAGAACGATGTGGTCTGGCCGGGCTGTGCTATGCGGTGCGGCTATGGACGACTGCGTGTTTTGGGAAAGCAGGGAGGTTATTATTACGGGAAACGAATGACTGGCGCAAAGGAGAAGAGAGCGCAAATAATCAAATGAATGCGGGCAGCATACAAGATTCACGATTGCATGGCCAGGCGCGAGAATTGTGTTGGTGTTCTCCGGCGTGTGTGAAAGGAGAACGACAGGAGGGCGACACAACGAGAGTAGGCGAGACGAGAGAAGCCAAGAGGGAGGAGGAAGAGAAGCTGGGCATTTGCCATTATGTCCAGAATAAGACTAGAGCCGATCCCCCGACGGGGGAAAGAGCCTACTTATGCTGAATGGGCAGTTGGTTCCAGGATGGGAAAAGGCTAAAATAGGTAGGTACATGGTAGTCGTAGGTACCTGAGGGCAGTACCTGGAATGCATGCATGCCACACCTTGGGTCCCTACTAGGTATGTATGTATCCTACCCACCAACCAACATATAATCTGTATCTAGCTATTAGTGTATCCCGTTGGAGACAGACAGTCGAGACAGTTACCAATCTGGGCGGACATTCATTTCTGCAGTGCTTCGACTGCGATTTGGCAGGGTTAGGTTTCTTCATGTATGTAGTATGGCATACAGAAAAAAGAATGCTGTTTCACATGACACGGCAGGCTACGCGATGCGCCACCACTGCATCTCTGGTAGTGGTTGGACATGACGATATGCTACCTACTACATAAACCTACAATTTTGCTAATGGATGTACATTGGGTACGCCTTGCTAGTATAGATCGATTAGAGAGACAGGTTTGGTAACGCCGATAAAATCATACACAAGGGGGCTCTGGCATTAAGAAAGAGGATTGCGTTCGAGTGCGGGATACTTCCAACACACACCACGCCTCTGCCGTTTGCTGTCATTTAGGCGCATTGACCAGACGATTTGGCTGTTTTTGGCAGATAGGTAGGTACCTATGTCGATCATTTTAAATCTGGTTGATCTTGGCATTAATTGTATTGACTAGCCGGTTCAAGTAATTTGCACAACCATAAGTGGACCCACCATTCAAGATACAGTTTTTTTATATGCAGTAGGTGATGTGAGACATCGACACCTTCAGTCGCTTTCCTGAACCGTATCTTCCAACACCAGAGTTGTGAATAAATTCGTTTCTTGACGTTTCGGATTATCAAGGTCATATAGAAGATGGGCGTTGCTAAGAAGACACGGAAGTTTGCTACCGTCAGTTACACCTACCTTCTCATTCTGATCGCTTGAATTCACAACTAACTGAGCGCAGGTCAAACGCAGTAAGATCACAAACGCCACTGTTGAGAAGCTGAACTGACGGTGTGGCAATCTGAAAAGTCATCGGCCAGCGAGATGCGCGCTTGAAGAAAAATGCGGGCAAGGCTGATGCCCAGAATCCCCAGAAAGCCAAAACGAGTGGCCCATCTAACGATCAGGTCGTTCGCGAGATTCCTCAGATGCCATCCGCCCTGTTCTTCCAGCACAAGTGCGCATAGTCCCTATCACTGTCGTAAAACGATCACGGAGTTGCAGTACTGACGTTCTTCTGAAGCCAAGCGTTGAAGCCGCCCTACTCGGTGCTGGTGGACACGAATTTTCTGAGTCACACAATCCAGCGTAAACTGCCACTCCTAGAATCTATGATGGGTGAGTCAATCTAAGGTTCCGAGGCACCTATATTCGAGTTCCTTTATCGTTGCAAGCACAGAACTCATCTCTCATCCCGACACGGTGCTAGAAATCAATGGGAAGCCGATTTGGAGCAAGAATCGTAACTAACTCTGTCTATTCTTTACAGATTGCCTCTACGCCAAATGTATTCCGTTCGTGTCCCCAGATCCGTTTCTGTTTACTCATGTGCTAGTGAAGACCAAGAGAGAAAACTTGGTGATTCAACTATCAAAAACAATGACTAACATTTAACACTTCAGGATCATCACGTCTTGCGTGGTAAGTTGAACGATGTTATCACCGCCGTTTTGCATGGGGGTGTAGTCGCGACTGATGCCTTGTCAAGATGGCGGAGTTAGAGAAGCTCGGCCCAAAGTAAGCCGAGAGAAAAGGAATTTGAGAATACGTAGTCGCTAATTGCTCTTACAGATAT
This sequence comes from Xylaria curta, assembly GCA_022495235.1. NCBI lineage: Eukaryota > Fungi > Ascomycota > Sordariomycetes > Xylariales > Xylariaceae > Xylaria > Xylaria curta. The sequence continues at coordinate 230,359 of MU375947.1, forward strand.
CGAATGGCTTTGAGAATAGCTCGCGACGAAAGATGGGAGCGCATTACATGCGAGTAAGTTAGAATCTTGAGCTATATTGCTGCTTTAACCATCTCGGGAGTTAGGCGTGCTCTCGAGAAAATTCGTTCAGATGGCGTTTACTGACTTCGTCCAAATACAGTCACAAAGGTACATATGCAGAGTAAGTCTCCGAACGCCCCCGAAACCGTCTTCGTGCCTGCTAGGTAAGAGTCATCGTTGACATCAGGATACAGTGATTGCATTGTGGACCGGGTCATGCAGCATCGAGTGTATATCGGTGAGTATAAACATGATATTCGCCCTTCAACTTACCCACTGCTTAGAGCACGAATGCGTGACATAGAAGAGCTCTGAATTCTCTCACGAATTTTCCAGCATCGTCGCGCCAAACTATACTAACTGCTTTTTTCAGTTGCAACCAATGATAAGGATCTTGTCCGACGTATAAGAAAAATACCAGGAGTACCAAGTAGGCACACTCTTCTATTACACCTTCCACTAAGCCGTGGTCTCAATCACGATCCCCTTCCTCTACGATCTAATTTCCTCTGATACCATGGGATCAATTTGAGAGCCTCAGTTACTGATGCGTCCTTAGTCATGAATGTTGCAAGAGGGAAATATGTTATTGAACGCCTTCCGGGTGCTCCCGATCCATGAAGAGATCAACGTCCAGCACAGGTTATTTGGCGCTTTAGGAGTATGGGGACCATCGAATCTTGTGGCATATCGTTGGCGTTTAAGGTCATGTACGATTGTAGATCATTTGCCTCGGTATGAAGGTAGTGGATGGGAAACTACTTGATCGTTGTTTTGTTGTTTTAATCGTGCCACAGCACCAAATGAAGGATGTGTTTATGGTGTGTTATCCGTTCGATGCAGGTTATTTGAAGCTATTGTCATCTCTCCCTAGTAAAGTGAGCTTAGAAAATTGAATTTACGAAGGCAATTTTCTTCTACGCATCAGGCCCAGGAGCAGATGACTCCTATTCCGTAACTATACACAAAAGTCAAGATGATTCGGCAGTCAATAGCAACTTAGCTATCACAACTAGGCTTTCTTGACAAGCGAATTCGTATAAGTAAAGTTATTATTGTCTATTCGATGGTCCGTTTCGTGTCTTTTACTACTATCAATTGAAGGACGCCAGAAAATACCGCCGTAAGAAGGACCGAGAAGGCGCTGAAAAGCTGCATACCAAGATACCCACCGTTGCTCGAAATTATGGCGCCGCCGATCGGGGCGCCCACAACGGATCCGATGCCTTTGAAAATGTTCAGCACACCCAGCCGGGTCCCGAGATAGGACAGGTCTTCGGTGAGCAATGTCAGTACAACCGGCCCAAACGCGACAACACCGCCAGAGAAGAAACCATATAAAACGGCAAAGGCAATGTTGCCTGCGATGTTGAACGCACTAGTCCAGTAGAAGATACTAGCGGCCGACAAGAAAACGGTGACGATAAACGCATTGATAACGCCAATGTGCCTGGACAGAGCCGACGGCATCAGTCGTCCAAATATAGACGACCCGTTCAGAATAGAGAGGAGGTATTTCGTCACGGGTAATCCAGCGCCGCCGTGTACCCCCGCATAGCCCTCAAGATAGAACAAAGGCTCGAAGAAACCTAAGTTATTAAAAAAGATAGATGTCACGTAGACGATGTACTTCGTGTCCTTGAGCCCGGCGCCTTTGAATAGGTTACGAAATGTGCGCTTCTTGGCGTTCTGTGCGTATCGAGGGCGCGCTACAATGACCGCAAAGAGGCAAAGCGCAAAGGAAATGAACCCCTGTATGCGCACTGCCCAAGGAAACCCGATCGCAGGTTGCAACGACTGGAAGATGATCGGGTAAATGGTAGCGGCCAAACCGCTTCCTAGTGTTGCCGTGCCCATGACAAACGGGCGACGGGCGGGCTTGAAGTACGGCGGTACGATGGCCACCGATGGGATTGCTAGAAAGCTGGTGCCTAACCCGACGAGCACTCCATTTGCTAAGAAGACTGACCAGTACGCTGTACTGATGCTCGTTAGCATGAACCCGAGCGCAACGAAGATCGTGCCGGTCAACAACAATGCTCGGCAGTGGCCGGCATCATATAAGGGCCCTATGAATACTCCAATGGCCATTAGGAACCACGACTGAATCGAGCCAATCCATGAGATGTCCGAGGCCGAGTATTCTTTCAACAAGTCTGTCTCATAATACCTCTGGTAAGCACCAAAGGTGTTGATGAGCCCACTGACGAGATTGGTTAGTCGAATTAACAACATGGCATGGTAGGACCGGTCTCACAGAGTATTGCCATAGAGCACGACTGCAGTGCCAAGAGTTAGTTATCGCCATTTGAGGGTATCTCAAATTCATCACTTACAGGAGGCGGCGACTTGTAGCCAAGCCACTAAGCCTCCGTTCGGTGGTCCGGCATCACGAACTTCGGTGAGCGGAGACGGAACGTTGACATTTTCGGTTGTGGAATCTTCGGACTCGGATATCGCCGCAGGTCTTGGCTCCTCGTTGATTGCAACATCAACATCCTTTGATTCTGACATTGAAAATTGCGATAAAGACAAGCTTAGTTCCGGTTGCTTTTTCTTAGAAATGCGGAACGGCAAGAAATCAATAATATGCGATTAAATAGCGCGAAAAAGGAGGGGTCATCTAATTAATACTCGTCTTAAAAAAACAGAAATCTCGAAAAAGCAATACAGTCATACACACGCTTGAGTGGACTAGAGAGCATCTTTTTGTTCTTATTCAGCGGGAATATAACCCCGATCGGCTTCCTCATCGGCAAGGAATGTGTGGATACTAGGTACTTGCTGAGTGTACTGGCAAAATCGAGAATCCTTCGATGAACTGCAAACTTCGGAACATAAATGGGAGCATTCACTAATACTAAGCAAGGGCTAGTTAGGGCCATAGAAGAGAATGGTTCAGGAGGCGTCCTCGTAGGCTACGATATCCCTTTGAATGGCATTTCGGCCAAGGTGACATCTTATATGATCGTCTCGCGATGCCTGCCCGTGCGTTCATTAGATTGAGTATAACAACTTAGTTAGCATTTACTTAGGCCCCTTATCACCTAGGTAAGTACTTATACAGACTTACTTACAATAAACAATCGGGCGTCGTGCCGGGAGTGCTGCCAGAAGAGGCTAGTTTAGTTTGAGTGCCGACGTTAATTAGATCCTCCTCCATACCCTTCTCAACCATAGATCAACCACAGCTTAATATTATTAGAAAGCATCCAATTGGACTTAAACTCCTTCCTTTCCGCAGCCTTTTTGATGCACCATGTGTATCTCTGGGTCTTGATTCTTCCTCAGACGCGTTAAATCAACTTAGTCATGAAGATAAGTAAGGCCATTCGACGTTGCTAGAGCTGAGGTCAAGGAGCAGGGCTCAACGGGTGTAGAATAGGTAGTGACGCGCGTAGATAGACCTAGAGGTCGGCTTAGATACCTTAAAAATACATCATCATCGTTGCCTTACCAATTTTACTTGTCATTATTTGCTGTTAGCTATTAAAGACTCGTAGATCTAAATAAAACCGAGCTTAGATATTAGAGGCACTATTGTAGAGTGAGGTAGATATTGATATTGTACCCTCACTCATGCCGCACTGCAGTACTCACTACACTGCAAGCGTGGCCAAATCGCTTGGGTTTTGAACAAGCTGAACCGCTCGGTGTGGTAGCCAGCGCTGACACCGATCGCCGCGTTGTCGACAGAAGTTGTGTAGGGAAAATATGTTTCAAAGCAAATATCGCATGTTCAGCCTCGTCACACGATCCATTCTTATAAGTTCTGCTATATCAGGTCCGGCCTTGCAGGCATGGAGGCGGTCTTCCGCACAGCCAACCCCGTAAAGCAGAGGTGGTTCTTCAGGTTCGGCCCGAAGCAATGGATCGTGATCCCATACGGCCCGACGACCGATTCCTTAACGTCTGCGTCGGTAACCTTGGCGAACGTTTCTTTCTTAGAACTTACACTGGGGGAGGTTGATGCTGACGTCTCGCTTCTTGTGGTAGGTGGGGAGTCGCTTCCTTTCCCCATGTATCTATTGATCCTGCAATAAATCCAGAACTGAAACTTTGCGTATCGTCTAGGTACGACATGACGATCTTCTAGAGCCGTGCCGTGTGCTTCGGGTCGGTAGTAGCAAGAACCTTGGCACGATAGCTAGGTGTTATCCGTGGAGTATGAGAATGCGCGGACTTGGACGACAATGATGACTTGAAAGCATTTTTGCAAGCAGAGGAGCTCACACTCGGTACAGCGTGATACAGAGTTTCTAGGAGTCGGTACGGAATAGTGAACATATAGAGCATCTAGTACCGCTGTATATTGGAGACGTTAGACTGTATAATCAGATTCTAGCTCTGGCCTTTGTGGAACAAAAAACAAAAGATCTAACTGTATGATCACCGGTAGGCTGCATTCCATTCCTCTCCTTTTCCTATTACCCATTGCCCAATAATCCCACCTAATTAGGAGTTAATCCACGATATACACAATCATGCCTCAACGACGACGGCCTGAACCGGCGCTTGAACCAGAGCCTCTATCACAGCCAAATTTTGGCATTATCTTTAACAATACTGCAGAAATTGGTCAGAATCTTTAGTAACATCGCTTGTTTGACTTGCAGTAGGTGCAAGTATACCAATAATAAAAGAGGCTCGACTAGCCGAACTACTCTGCCAACTATGAAAACCTGTCCAAGGAACACGGAAAGGTTCGAAAATTGAAAGTCCTATGTGGTATTAGCTATTCCAGTAAGTTGATTTTCAGCTATTCTGACTTGTTATCTAATATTATTACAGATCTGTATAGGACATGTATTTTGTCAAGGGACGAGATGATGAGGCCTGGAATGCCCGATCTGGACTGTTTATGTGTGTGTTTAATAATTAGTAAACCTACCCGAGTCGCCGAACCTATTGAAAAGACATCTCGGCGACCGAGCTAGAGCCTAGACAAAAGCCGCATAGAATATATTATCCTTTGAATTGGTTCTATTAGGTCCCAAAGCTGAAGTAGGATAAACTAAGCATCCCGAATAATGAGAGGGATAGTTAATGCGACGTTACGAACCAACTGTTGGACGGGACAGGAGACAAGCAGCCACAAACGCCTTGGAGGTCACGTGACGGCTCACGATACTGAAAGGCGAAATCACCCCCTGAAAGAGTGATCCAGGTGTTGTGTGAAGGAAGGAAGGTCTATAAAGATATAATGACTTCCCATGTAACAAGCCATGAGTCTTTCCTTACTCCACTATTCAATCAAAGCATCCATCTAGTTCTTGGAACCACCGGTATGGGACAAACGTCCTGACGATCTAATGAACGCCTCTTTGCTCAGTACAACCTTTATAAGCTTAACCCTTACCTTTAGGAACAATCACCCACTAGAACCTCTTAGACGCTTTGTGTGTATAATAGGGTCGTTCCATTTGGACAGATAGCGCATTCTGGGTTGGTGAAACTGGCAATAAAAGAGCTGCAGAGGCGTATGGTGAAGTGAAAAAGTTTGTTGATAAGAGCCGACTAGGCATAGGTGGTAAACTATCGCTTCGAACAGAGCCTAGAAGTCGACTCTTTAGAAAGACTGGTGTCAGAAAGGAATCATATTTAAAGGGCTGTTTTTTTTCTCCCGCAAATAGACCGACCTATTTGTATCAAGCTGAGTATTCATGATAGATTGGCAAATTGATTCCTAACCGCTTCCAGTTACCCTAACCCAGACAACTGCAGGGTTCTTGCTTTCAAGGATGTCCTGTTTTGAAGGAGTTTCGCTAAGATTCGGGTCGAGCATGAGCCTGAACTCGCCGATTGTTGAATCAGGGTATCCGAACAGGTCGGTTTGCCAGCGGCAATTTGGACAAAGTTCCTTCCACGCATTATATCTTCTTTTCTGCCTGGACGGGGTGTAGCTATGCGGTTGTATATCGCACAAATGTCGGTGATCGTAGTATTTGAGCAGTGTAGTTGTCCTGGGACAGAGCTCCGGCTTGTTGCTAAACCATACCCAAAGTTGCTGCAATACAGAAGACCAATACTTAAGGTAATAGTGTAGTAGATTAGAGAGATCCTCGTCCTTAGAACTAACAATAACGTTCCGCACTTGACGGAGAAGTGCCGGATTATTCCGCCAGTATTTTAAGTTGACCATATAGAAATACTTGAGTGTATGGTTGACTCTAGCATATCTGCTTCTAGGGTGGTTACATGGGCCATAAGGTTCAAAGTGTGGGCGACAGCGAATCATGTCTTGGAAACGATCAAGGTATATCAAGCGGCTTTCTCGACAGACATGCATCAGAGAATGTAGTGCGCGACTAGGAATTTTCATGCAGTCAGTTTTAACGTCGTAGAAGACGACCACTACACCACACTCTGGAGTAGCGAATTTCCAAACCATTACCCGCAGTTCGGAAGGGAGGTGTCGGAACAATGGGAACGCGCTGCCCCCAAAGGCCTTATCCACATGAGTTTTGTTATTACAAGAGGTAGAGTTAGATCTGCCACGAGACACATGTGTTTCCAAGGCTTTGGGGTTGGCGCCTGTGTCGGAAAAAGAGATAGAGGTGGTGGTTTGAGGGAGAGACGGAGAGAGGGTTGGTCTCGCGTCAACATCTTCAGGGGTTGGCATAATCAAAGGGACGATGCAGCAATGGATGAAGTTTGTGAACAGTGGGTCTTGAGTCCGTGTATTACTATCTCCTTTCATGGCCTTCAAGGCCTACCTACCCTACTATAGCAACCGTAAACAGGTAATGAGAACCCGTTTCCCCCCCTGCGTAGTTAAGTATGTATGCATCAATGTATATAGCAAGAATTTAAGCCTTAGCGACCTATCAAGATCGATAACCATCAGCACCTACCACTTGCATGTTAACTTATCGTGGGGTATAAATTTAGTAAAAACCAACAAAAGTATGTTGCACTGGCCAAATCATATGCCAGCTAGGCTTACAAGCCGAGATCCAGCCACATTTAAATTCATCTTGGTATAGGTGGCTTGTGCACCGGACTAAGCGGTCAAGCTAGCCCGAAATAGAGTTAAAAGAGGGATCCATGTGCTCCACAAATACTTGGGTACCTGCTTCATCCCTGAGCCTGAGATCACTCTGGCGGCTGCTGCTCCATGCCAGCCAAATTCAACTTTTCGACGCTGCGGAAACACTTTAACCTCTCCCTTAGCCATTTCACGGCGGCGCTGCATTTCTGCCGCCACGTCCTCGACTGGTCCTCGCTGTCCTATAATTCCCACAGCCGCATCATCCTCACTCATCCGCGACCACTGCACACCATCCAAAGCCCCGAAGCCCTTTGTTGACGTCTGCGGCATCCGACCCATCTGGCGCTTTGTTCTGTACCCAAGGTCCCACACACGTCAGAACTCCCTAATCCTGTCGCGTGAACACGAGTTTCGCGTTGTTCTGGTCTGCCTTCTATCCTCCCTCAACCCGAGCAGGCTCAATTGCCGCCATCACCACCATCACCAACCCCAAGAACCAACAACACAGCGTAGTGTCCATCTCTTGTTGCCACATACATGCATGGTATGCCCGCGGCTCCTCGGCGCCAGATATGAGGGTCGGTGGGTAGAGGAAGCCATATTCGACGTCCCTCTAAACCATGGCCCCGAGCGCTAGCTATCGGGAGTTTTTCCCCAACGCTCCTCGCGCTGCCAGAGACAGGGCAAATGAACGAGAACGCGAGCGACATAGCAAGACATCGGCCCTCACTGACAGCCATTCGAGGATTGCTACTGCTACTCACCGCGATGCTAAGCACGACGTGTCCGCCTCGGACCCTGCGCGACCATCAAACCAAGATACATATGCCGAGTACTCGCAAGGCGACTTGCTCAATGGTGTTGGATCCGCCAGTTCTCGCGCCAGCACCGCCTCCTCTATATTCAGCACCCATAATAACACATCTGCTGTGAATGCCGCTGCGCATGCCTCGAACAACGCTGTCACCCCGCTAACCGTTGCTGGCTCGCCCGCATATAACAGCACCACTCAAGCCTCAAAGGAGAATACCGCCGCCGCCGCTGCCCATGCCGGCAAAGCTGACTCTACGAGCCTCACCGCCGCTATGAAGTCGTCTGCCACTCCCCCCAGTGTCGTCAAGCGCCTCCCGGCCCGAGACCCCAACCGTCCCATACAGGGAATGAGATGTATACACGACCCTTCAACTGATAAGAGCTTATCGTCGGTGGAAAAGAAGTCCATGAAGCCTAAATACAAAGCCTTCGGCTCGGTACGTGAACCAATACCATACTATACTACATCGTGTTATACATGTCGCGGGAAGGGGGGGCGTCATCTGATCTTGGTGTGAAAAACTTGGCTAATAAATTGTTGTATAGGAAGATGACGCCCCCCCTCCCGACCCACGCCTCTCAAAAGGCAGCTGGCTGGACTATATCAACACCGACTTTCACCTCCCAAAGGCACGGTTGCGGCAGACGCCGTACAATCTTAAGCCATATTCTTATGATCCTGCCAACTCGATTGGACCTGGACCGCCGACGCAGATTGTGGTTAGTGGCTTTAACCCGCTGATCACGTTCTCCAAAGTCGCGACCATTTTTGCTTCTATTGGCGACATTGCTGAAAGTAGCAACAAAATGCATCCGGATACTGGGAGCTACCTGGGATTTGCTACATTCCGCTTTCGAGACTCGAAAGCGCAACATCGGCGACCAGCGATATCCGCGGTTGATGCTGCGAAGAGGGCTGTGAGGACAATGCATGGACGCAAGATCGAGGCCAACTATGTCAAGGTTGACTATGATCGCGATGGGAAGAAGAGTAGGCAGATGCTCGAGACAATCCTCAAGAAGGACCGAGAGGAGATGGCCCGCGCCATGGCTACGCCGCAGCCACCCGTGGGCCCAAGAGCGCATACTGATAATTTTCTGCCTTCATCGCGGGCTCAGAGCGAAAGCCTTGTTGGTGTAAGGTCCCAATCCGATGGCTTTTCTCGGCCTCCTCCTACTGCCCCGAAGGGCCCTGCCGCCGAGCGACAACGACTCCCGCTTTCCGACACGACAAATTGGCCGCTTTCTGCTAAACCAAAACCATTCCCGACGGGCACCCTGTCTGTAGCAGGTATACTCAAGAGCGAGCCTTATATTTTCGTGCCCGAATCCAGCGTCCCTGTTATGCTTTCGACTGTCCCGCACATGAAGAAACGCCTCAAAGCATACTACATTGACGATGTTCTTACTGACCGTCTAGGATACTATATCGTCTTTCCTAATACCTCCAGAGGTCGCGAGGATGCTTGCAGGTGTTTTCAAGCTGCGAACGGAAGTGCATTTTTCACCTATAGTATGGCGATGAGACTGCACAATGCGACCGTCCCGAGCTCATCACAATCAGCTAGCCAATCTCGGCCTGGTGATCTGGACAGGCGACCAGTTGGAGATACACGCTATAGAGAAGAACATCAATACCGACCCCGAGAGGAGCGACGCCAAATCGAGGACAGTATCTTGGAGGAAGAGAAGAAACAACGAGCACAGAATTTTGATCCCGTCGTGGAGGCTATCGAGGTTGTTCGCCGTGAGATGGTGGAGCATTTGATAAGGCATATACGGACGAAAGTCGCAGTGCCTGCGCTTTCCACTTTCTTGGACCCTGCAAATCATGTGGCAAAGAGGCGCAAGTTGAATATTGAAGACCCAGCAGGGCCCCTCAAACCCATTATTAGCGTTGAGGATCATGATATGTCGCCTGCGAGCACTCCTAATTCCCGTGCCGACCCCATTGAACGTAGGACTGCGCGCCTTAATGTTACAGCGCTCCCTCGGATCAGAAAAGTCAAAGCACAGGGTGCTGGCCAGCGCAACTACGTCTTCACAGACCCCTTCGCCCGCAAGCGGCCCTCTGTGGTACGCAATGCCTTCCGCTCCTTACATCATCGTCTACAGCCCCCGGACAGCGATGATGAGGCATCTGAAGGCGAGGGTGAGCGTGAAGTCCGTGACTCTATCGCGCGCGATACAGAGGAACCCGAGTCGCGTCCCCGCAGCCGCATGAGTACAGATGAAGACGGATTCGAAGACGGGTTCGGCGACGAGGATTCTATGACTGAGGCTAGCTTCTTGGCTAGTGATGGTATTGTGAAATCGAAGAAGCGGAAACTGGATCTTCACGTCGAGGCCGCCATTAAACGTCAGAAGAAGTCTGACGAGGAGCTCTTTGGTGTCACTATCGATACTCTAGAACATGAATTCCCTGGCCCTACCGAAGACATCGCTCTTCCAGATGCTGATGCAGCAGATGCGAAGGAGCCAGAAGCGGTGGAACTCCTAGTGCCCGTTGGAAAGGGAATTAGAGCGAAGAAGAGGAGTGCTGCCACGAAGACTAAAAAGAAAACTAAGAAGCAGCTCTTCGAAGAACGGGAGGCAATGAAAAAACAGCAGGAGGATGTGTATATTGAGGAAGCGGCCGATCAGGCAAAGAAAACAGAGAGATCGGAATCTGAGGCACCGCTTCGAAAACCTTCCGTTGTGGAAGAAGTTGCGGAGTTGGTACCTGAGGATGATCGCTTTTCTGATAAAGTGGTTTCTGCGATGCCTGTTGCTTCTACATTCAAGTTGGCGCTCGAGACAATTCCAGATCTCCAGTTTGAGTCGAAGGATCAGCCGGATATCAGCAAGCTTAAAAGGAGAACAATCCCGAGTGAAGTTGGAGACCCTCGATTATGGATCTGGAAGCACAATCGGATACGAGAACTAAACGCTACGGAAGAGATGCCACTTAATAGCCCGCTTATGATCGAAGGATACTACGTTCCGAACTCAACAGGCTCGGCTCGCACAGAAGGCGTGAAGAAGATCCTCAACTCTGAGAAATCTAAATACCTCCCACACCACCTCAAGGTACAAAAAGCCCGGGAAGAACGACAACAGCGAGCTGCCAAGAAAGATACCAAGGATGCTGTTGCTTCGGCTGCTGAGGCAGCTAGACTCGCAGCAGAGAAACTGCTTGCCAAAGGGAACTCCAGGGCCAACCGTGCCAATAATCGACGCTTTGTGGCCGATTTAAATGACCAGAAAAAAACACTTGGCCAGGACTCAGATGTATTGCGATTCAACCAGCTTAAGAAGCGGAAGAAGCCCGTCAAATTTGCGCGTTCTGCCATCCACAATTGGGGACTTTATGCCATGGAGAATATTAACAAAGATGACATGATTATCGAGTATGTTGGCGAACAGGTTCGGCAACAGATTTCCGAGATTCGTGAGAATCGTTACCTGAAGAGCGGCATAGGTAGCAGTTATCTGTTTCGAATTGACGACAACACAGTTATCGATGCTACGAAGAAAGGAGGCATTGCTCGCTTCATCAACCATAGCTGTATGCCTAACTGCACGGCAAAGATTATCAAAGTAGAGGGTAGCAAGCGAATTGTCATCTATGCTCTCCGAGATATTGCACAGAGTATGCTTCCCCTTTTGACTGCTTCGGCTTCCGGAACCAATGTCGCTAACTTTGCTCGCAGATGAGGAACTAACATATGATTACAAATTCGAGCGCGAAATCGGGAGCCTGGACCGTATACCCTGCCTTTGTGGTACTACAGCCTGCAAAGGGTTTCTCAATTAATCGGTATTGCTCAGTTACAGCTATCGGCTTAGCATGAGAAGGCGTCACCACTAGAGAGGACCTTTTCTATTTATTTCCCTGTGGCTCGGTCGCTTCCTTGATCTCACGTTCCGGTTTCTCCTTTTCACACGCCACGATGCTCGATACTACACCCTTGGATCAGCTCCGGTATCTATTGCATTCGGCGGGCGGTTTCTAAAAAACGGGGCGCATGGACAGAAAGAGAAAACTTGTAGTACTAGTTTGGCATGTGCGCTGAACCATACACATAGCGCGCGTGGCAAGACGTTTCCTTCCACGATTTCGGACATTCCATGCTAAGGTTATGGGGTCCTAACGTAGAGACTGATCACGAGGATAAGCGGGTGGTCAATCACATGTGAACATAGCGAAAGCAACGTTATTAGTCCCTAAACATCACGGGGACTGCTGGATGATGACAGAGGATGAGATTCAACCTCAAAAAAAGTGGCCAAAGTACTGTACATAGGCAATGATCCAGTAGTGTCACGAATCACGACTGGAGGGCGATAGATCGTGGCGAGGACCTGGATTGGTAATATAATTGCGCATATTCAACAAAATAGTATATGGTAGTAGACGAGAATGAGGAGGGGGCTGAAATTGAAGCTATGTCTTAATATAAAGCTGGATTCGCGCTGGCGTGCTGTGAGGTTTGATATATCAGTCGTCCGCATCTTGACGAGTAGAATATGAACGATGCGTGCTACTGGAACTGTCATCCTCATTCTACCCATTACTAACAGGCTCTCCTCTTCCTAGGTATAGCTCTTATTTACTCGGTAGAGAAACACCTGGTAATTTACTACATGGGGTGCCGTAGCTGGCATCACATCACGTAAGGGACGGGAACACGGAGACTGTTGTACTTACTTAATGGCGTTCTCGATGTTGAAATCATGTGATCCCTATCATAAGTTATGGTTTAGAACTGGCCGGGCTTTTCTCGTTCGCTGTTGGCCATTTCCAAATGTTGTGCTGATGTCGTATCGTCTCCATCTTTTACGATTACTAACTTGCATTTGCGGGAAAGAGACCGGATATACATTTACTCCGAAACATCGCGCGTGAGTAAAACATGATATGTTTGAACAACGAAGGTGAGCTACGGCTTCAAACCAAAGTTAAGATCTGGAAGTGATGGAGTAATTGATAAAATATTCATTCGTGAGTCGGTTGACAGACACAATAATTCTATTCTTACAACACGAACCCCATTAATCTGCTCAGGGCAAACGAAAGCCGCCTGGTCCATAGAGCCCGGAAAGCGAAACATACTCTCCACAGTTAGCTCTGCTTGTCTAAGAAGACAAATCAATTAACAGTTTCAACAATCGTTTTCTCCCGGAACCAATAACGATGCATAGTAATCAGATCCCCAGATAGGATAAGATAGGCCATGACTACTGACTAGCTACTCTCGGCTCTCATGTGTATAATCGAACAGGGTAACCCAAACATAGTTGAAACGCCGATCCAGAGCAAGTTTAAGTGTTTACCAAACGAAGAACTCGCAAATAAAGCCTAAAGTCAATCGACCCCGCCGGAAACGCCAACTCCTCCCAGCTCTGTTGACCATAAAACAATGATATGCAGATAGGCCTTAACGCCTCATTAATCGACGAGCTTTAGCTCGAACTCCTCGTCGTCATCGTCTAGGAACGCGGGAGTCTTGTTCTTGATGCCCAGGACGTCGTCCTCGTCGTCATCGCAATCTACGTCGGGTTTGAAGATGGACAAGAAAGGAACACGCTCCCGCCACGCGAGGTCCTCATCAGCGGCAGCCGCCGCCTGTCTGTGTGCGTAGCGGGCGGGAGTGATGGTCGTGTCCGAGTCGTTGGATAGCGTGGTGTCAGAGCGAGGGATCCCTCCTCTGTGCGTAGAGGCCGATGCTGGCCTCGGGGCTCTGGTTCTGGTGAGCAAAGACGCTGTGGCTCGGCCCTTGTTGTAACCGATCGTCGTACGCGAAGTAGCGTCAAACTCACTGGCTGACTTCTTGGGTGCCGATGGCAGCTGGGAACTGCCTGGTCTACTAGTTCTGGAGGTCGGCATGGCGAACGGGGATGACTTTTTCGGCGGAGGCTTGCTGAGTTCTGACGTCTTGGCGACCTTTCTCTGCATCGACTTGGTTGTGTCATCCATCGACAGAACGTTAGCTACAGTCCTAGATCGGACTGTTGATAATGCCCTTCGAGGGGCCGGTAGTTTCGAGGCAGTCGGTGCTTTCTTGACTGGTTTGATATCAGACGCCAGTTCAGCCTTAGCACTCCATTCAAAGTTGTCGAGATCTTCCTTGATTAGTCTCTCGCCTTCCTTTATAGCCTTTCTAGTCTCTTCTTGCAGCTGTCTGTCGCGTTGGGAGAGACCGTCCTCGCCAATCGGATTGAAGTAGTATTGGTAGTAGCCTTTCATCTTGTTTTCCGGCTTTAACGCCTCGAAGGTGAGGACGCCATCCGGGAACACATCTGATTCATACGGGAGGTCCTTGGGTTTTGGAGGACAGTACTCTATTTCATCTTCGCTTAAGGGATCTGTTTCCTCCGCGTGGACTTGCAGCTTCTGTGTCTCTACATGGGGCTCTCTCTGTTTCGGCCGAACCGTATTTTGAAGCTTGACCTGGGACTGCTCAATATCTCTGACAGCGCTTTTGACGTTGACGGGCTGTAGTCCCTTGGCCTTGGCGTTTGTGGTCTTGTCGCCCAGGACAGCGCGCGCGCGTTGTGCTATTTCACGATCAGCAATGCACCCTCTAGGATATGTCTTTCGTCGACAACTTACTCATAGGAGTAGCAAAATTTGCCTTATCACCACCTTTGAACGTCATGGCACGTGCCCCGTTCTCGTCGTTTAGTGGCACCCTCATGGGAGTCTTGGAGTACTTCGCTCCAGGCGTCTTCGGTGCGAGCTGGCGGCTCGTCTGGCCTTGCTGTTGCTTAAGAGCAGCGCCATGCTGGTGGCTGGCGGCCAGATTCTCTTGGCCGCGAGCGGCGAGCATATTCAGATGCTTTTTAACGTGTGAGTCTTGGTAAATTTGGTATCCCTCGCCCCTGAGGAAGTAGGGGAACTTTTCTCTCCTTTATTCGTCAGCCAATTTCAGTCGTCAATGGCGAGAAAATAGTTTATCATTTGGTGTCGTGAACGTTTTGTGGTTGATATGGAGCTTGGTTGAAGTGTACAGAACTGGATTGGATGATGGAGAGGATTTGTTTGATTACTTTCAATCCATGTATTGGAGTTGCCGGGCAACTCAAGGTATAACGTTGTGGCGCTGCAGCCAATCGTAGAGGGGCAGCCTCGGCAGCGACGCCCTAAAAGCTAGCCCCTGATCAAAGCTATTGAACTGGTTGGGGGCTCATTACGGGCAGGTTTAGCGCACCAAGGTTTCCAGACGAGCAGGGTATTTAATACAGTGCATTTGATTGTGCATGCACCTTGTAATGGCAAGCGAAATAGTGTTATCTTACAGTGCGAATTTGTAGATCTGTTCCTGTGTCTACGTACTTTCCTCCAATATTGCAAAGTTGTTGGCAGACGAGGCAGATAGCTCCGCCCGCCCCCTAACCCCTAACTTTTGCTGCCTAAAGTGCAGTTGCGCAGCAGAAACACCAGGGACTGTAGAGGGTGCTGGGCTGCTAAGCCTGCTGTGGGGGTGACGACCAGGCAAGGCGGGGCAGTTGCGGGTGATATCCCCTCTTTACCACATGAAATTCCACGCCATTCATCCAGTCGATCTAACAACCTCACAGCTGTTGTCCCTTCCTTTATTAACCTGCTTTCGCTTGCCCAACCCACCAGTTGCTTTCGTTCGTCTCTCAACCCTCACCTTCCTCAAGTCTAGTTTCATCGTTCTATACCCTTCAATACAACATCACCGTTATAAAACCTTCAATACAACACCCCATTCAACCATGGACCGCATTAAGGAGGTGAGCTGCCAGAATCCCGCTCCCCTTTTTACCCCACCATCACCAGCACCAGCAACGACAGTAATCGTATTGATGCGCCTATTCGTGTCACAACATCGACAATCAGTTTTATGCCCCTCGTTTTCTGCAGGTTGTCGAATTACGTCCTGTTCCTTGCATGACCACGCATACTAAAATAAACAACACACTGTAGCGCATGAACCAGCTTCGCTTGGAAGCCGACGAGTCTGCCGCCAAAGTCGAAGAGCTACAAGCCAAAATCAAAGCCCTCGAGCAGGAGAACCTTGCCAAGGAGCAAGAGATCACTTCTCTTACCCACAAGAACGGCCTTCTCGAGGCTGAGAACGAGAAGATGGACACCTCCATCAAGGAGTTGAAGAAAACGGCCGATGAGAGCCAGCAACATGGTACGCATAACGAGACCCTACAACGAAGACTGCAGCTGCTCGAGGAAGAGGCCGAGCAAGCAGACAAGACCCTTCGTGAGACAAATGAAAAGTAAGCAAGACACCCCTTGATCTGCCCCATGAGGAAACGAAAGACCCAGCAGTAAACTAACTGTCGTTCCTTCTAGGCTCCGCCAAACTGACGTAAAAGCCGGTCACTTTGAACGCAAGGTACAAGCCCTCGAGAACGAGCGAGACCAGTGGGAGGCCAAGTACGAGGAGATGGCCAAGAAGCACGCAACCCTCCAGAAGGACCTGGACGACCTCCAGGTAGACATCAGCAATATCTAAATACCCACCCCGACACATCCGAATCGCACCTAGGGAATGGCGTGGGAGGAGAAGGCGAGATTGGACGAAGACCGTCGACGGCGAGATGTGTGGCAATAGGCTTTATTTCCCGGAGACCTGTTTTGTCGACGTGTCTGGACGGATAGCTGTGTAGCGGCTCGACCAGCTTACACTATCGAGTATTATTGAAGGAGGTCGTACTAAGGGATTGTAGAAAGGCAAACAGACAGATAATGTAAGGACGAGCCTTTTCATCGGGCAGCATCACCTATGCTATTCGCGAGCAACATCACCATGTACAAAGCACACCCGCAAAAAGGCAGCTCAGAAACGATTTTGGTCAAATATTCAGTCCCTAGGCCTCCTTTTGTTCTTGGCTTTCTGCTTGATATTTGTAATCTTCCTCTCCAGCTTGGTCTCGTACCTGAACTTCTGTTTTTTCTTCTTGGTCGTATGCCGGTCCTTGCCATGTCTTTTATCTGGCTGTGCCTCCTGGGTACTCCGATCCACGTCTTCCGCTTCAACCTCTGAGTCTTCTTGGTCGGGTCGCGAGCTAGTCAGACCGTCCTTGGACACATTAACAGACTCCACGGTTACCGTTGTGAACCGATCCTCGTCGATGTACTCCTCTTCGTGGTCTATCAGGTGCTCCTGTAAAGGCTTGTCTTGGAATCCACCCCATTCCTCTGCCATGCCATGATCGGACGGCCCGCCCTCTTCGTCGTCTATGTCTATGTCTATGTATCCTGCCTCGGCCGCTTGTTTCAAGGCATTGTTGACGTTTTGGACGTGCTCTTCGATTTCTCGTTGCCGATCCTCGCGTATCTATTTCACGTTCACGCCGTCTCATTAGCATTATAAAACTAGGTAACCCAGACCCAAATCAAATGGGCTCGCCGCTGCCAAATCAAACCCAGTCATACCTGTTTCCTAGTCTCAATCTTCTCCTGCCGTGCCCGTTCGGCGGCTTGCTCCTGGGCGTGCTTGGCCCGCTGTAGCTTGCGCTTGTGAAAGCCCGTCAGATACTCGGCGCGCGCCTCATCGTCGAATTTTATCTCTTCAATTGTATGCTGTCTCTTGCGTTTCTTGGACGGTGGTGCCAGGAGCTTCTTGGGCCGCGGACGGGCGAACATGACTTCGTATGGTTGTGTATAATCTTCGCAACTCTCGTGTAGCTTCGAGATTAAGTAGGAGACATGTAGGACGCCAATTATACCTTGGAGTCGTGCTTGGGTTTGGAGAGATTCGCGATGTACCGGAAGGGATATTAGCTGGCGGCACTGATAAGGCAAGATAAAAAAAGTTCAGCGCATGTTCACCACTAACTCTGGGGCGGCCTCGACCCCGCGTAGGCCAGTAAGATTTAGGGGCGGCAGCAGGGTGCAAGCGCTACGGACATCTTGTGCTTAAGCGGGTCTTACCTGTTTCGGCCTCTGAGGCTACGTAGTTTCGCGTATGTATGCACTTGCTACTGCGCTGGCTAAGTAGTTCCAACGATTGCACTGCAAAGCCCCGAGCTCCGTTGAACGTTTGGGGGACATTCAGCAATTTTCAATCCAAGCGGTCGACGAGCAACGAACGAACGAGCGAACGAACAAACACGATGCGTCTGTCGGTAGCCGCGGCCATCGCAGGCTTCTGCGCATCGGCGGATGCCTTCTCGGACTCATCGCCCTTCATCCTGTTCTCGACAGTCAAGTACGCAACCACGCAACCACGTAACCCATTACCGAAGCTACCTAGGCAAAGGCAAACAAACATGCATGGCTAACAAATGATTGATTGTCATTAGACTAGAAAAGTCGATAAGCAATGATCAACTGCAATCCAGCTCCAAGGTACTTGAAGCGACAAAGCAGGTGCTCGCATCGTGCCCAACCGATTCCTACATCCTCGTCTCGCAGCCGAACCTGAACGCAGCACACCTGAGCTCCAAGGACGCCGTACCCGATCTCAGCAACGCCCTCGGCCATGCCGCCACCAGCTACAGCGTCGCCGAGATCACAGGCGAGCTCGACTTATCGTCCATCGCCGCCTATATCCGGGAGACGTGCAAACTGCCAAGCTCTGCCGTCGAGGTAGTCGAACTTTGGCCCGTGCCGTCCTCTGCTGCGGGGAGCGCCGAGATGCTGAAGAAGAATGGTTAGATCTTGCGTCTTTCTTCCCTCTTGTTAGCTGAATGCTGATGCGCGAGATGCTCTATGTGTAGATTTCGAACTAGGAATACTCCTTGATACGTACGGCGCCTCCGTGGACCATTCCTACACTGTCATCTATACCGGCGGGCACCGGACGGAGATGCCTCAGACATACACGGCCGAGTTCACCGATAGCGCTGCAGGTCACTCGGAGCTCAAGAGACAGCTTCACGATGTGAAGGGCATCAGGAGGCAAGAAAAGAATGATAAGAGGCCGCTATTTGAAAAGTACCAGTACTTCACTCCTGGTAAGTCTAATCCACAGACCTTATATATATCTTATCGTTATATACAACGATTAGGGGAAACAGCAGTAGCGCTAATGCACGAATTTCTATAGGTATCTTCATGAGCTTGATTGTCCTCATCATTCTAATGTCGATCTTGTACGGCGGCATCTCTGCTCTATCCAGTCTTCAGGTTTCATATGGGGCCTTTGACAAGGAGATGGGCCCCGCGGCACAGAAGAAGCAGCAATAGAAAATATACATGAGCCATTTAAGATACACCCGGCACCTTCCATTCTCTCTCTTCTAGGGATTTAAGGGGCTAGAGAGGACCGGGCAGCATGATGCTTTATAATCAAACAAGGTGTACGAATTCTGTCGTCAGGAGTTTAGGGCCAATGGGATAGTGAGCATGGAAGCTTGAAAGGGGTCTCCAAGAACCATCATGATCATCATTACATTACCATCATAATCACTCGAGTAAGAGAGGTTGTGTGTATAGTATCTATTCTAAGAGATTGAATCAGCAATAATTTGTGTTTTTTTTCTAGTTTTCAACAGCAGCTAGTATATATATGTGCTCGGTAAGACGAACATAGTTGCAAATATATTGGATAAGGGCTTAGCGAATCAAGGATTTCTCCGTGCGTGATGGCCATGGTGACCTGGTTCTCTGTCGAGTGTGTATGACAACCCAGTCCAATGAAGCCAATGCGGATATTCACACGATACCATGTTGCCCCGTTCTATGCCTCCGTGCTTTTCCTCTGTAGTCGTTTATCAACTTATCTCGCAGTTATGTCCTCGACAGAAGCTCCGATCCCATAAGCATAGACACCCCATTCCAGCTACTGCGGCCGACGCTCTACCGGGCATGAAATATTATGTTACTCGAGAGAATGCCTCTTTACGAGTAAAAGTAAGCCGCTATCTAGATTGAGGTAATAGAGACCTCGTCGTCTCTCTCCTCGTTGCATTCTTCCTTCCCGTCCATAAGATGCTCGCCCATACTTCTTCCCTTCATTTCTGGTTTCTGTCAGGCATGCAATTTTTTTTCACCTCCATTTCGTGTAGCAGCATCTTGCCAGCCCTACGTAGCATAAACTATGCTACAAACCAGCCCGTTCAAGACCGAAAAAGGGGATACATCGTGCCTCATCATGACTTCGCTGCAAACTCGGCCACAAAATCAAAACGGGGAAGAACTTCCGTTTTTCTCCCATCTGAAAATCAGACGAGATGACTAGGAAGCAAGAAGTTGGCGATTCCTTCTCGCACGGCGTACTCGTGGCCGCAGACGGCGCAGACGAGCTTGCCCTCGACCATCTGCGTCTCGAGCAGGAGGCCGTGCAGGTCCCGGAGCGTCTTGGCGTCGGACCGCAGGGCCTCGGGTGTTGGTGGTGTTGCGGGCAGGGCTGGAAAGCCGAGCTGTTCATGTTGTCAGTTCCAGTTTGCTGTTTGCTGTGTTCATGGTTGGTTATGCGCTTAGACTACCTGAAGGAACAGGGTCGTATGAGCTGAGCTATAAGAGGGAAAGCTGAGAAAGTAGAAAACGAGACGCTTATCATATAGCGGCAGCAAGGAAAGAGGAAGGCCGGTTGGTTGTAGATAGATACCCTCCTCTCCTACCGACCAATAATTAACTACCCCTCCAAGCGTGGTTTTTCACTACACCACCCTCTCACAAGCGACGACGAGAATCCAGAACAAAGTCTGATGAATAATATATATATCACATACCTCAGTAGCAGTAGTAGATAGTGCAGCCCAATCTATACGGGGAAGCAGGTTGACGAGAAAGTCCTCGTTGAGCTCGATGTCGTCCTGCACGAGCTCGGCGTCCTTGGGATGCAGCGGGTACGATTCGGACTGAGTCTTGCACGTCTTGACGGCGCACGTCAGAAAGTTGAGGCTTAGAACTTTCATTTCTTTTTTTCTTGCTTTCCGTCTTTACTGGTATTCTTTCTGGTGTTGTTATTCAAAGGTAGAAGGGCAGTGTAAGTGACTTTTTGTGATTATTGTTTGACTCTAAGTTGGGATGAACAGAAAGTGGGATGTCAAAATTTTGGTGGATCTTCTCAATGGCTTCGAAAAATTCCCAAGTTTAAACCCAGTTAGCCAGCTACCTAGGTGTATATAGTAACACCAACGCGATTGAACAAATTTGAGCGCAAACATAGCTACAATCTTATCATATAGATAATACACAGTTTGTATAGCATCGTACATCTACTTTCCCGGCTTACTGCACATATATATCGCACATTCAACTACGCCATGGTCTTCTCAAATCCCACATCATCGTGCTCATCTCGGCGCTGGGTCCAGCGAACGTATGCTCCAATGGCGGCAATCACGACGAAGAAGAGGAATGCCTTCTGAATAACGGACCATCCTTCCGAGGATGGAACACCTGCCTCCTGGAAGGGATTTCCCTTGCTGGGACTTTCCTTGGTTTCCGTAGTTTCCTCCTCGCCTACGACGCCTGCGGCCCATGAAGCCGTTCCTGTGAGTCCTGGAAGAACGAGTAGACTACGTATCAGCAAAATGCACCATGATCAGGGACGAGTATAAGGAGCGAATGATTCCAATGATGTTTTTTTCCCTTGTCCATTTTTTTTTCTTTACGAGCCAGCGAGAGGAATGGGAAGAAGGTACATCTGGGTATGTGCAGGTATGTGCAAATATGTGTCTATAGCTCCACGTGAATACCTTCAGGGGGAACCTCCAACTCGCCACTGTCCACGATCTTGACCGTCAGCTCAGGCTTATCGCCGGGCTTGGTCTTGGCGTTCTCAATCTTGGTCACGATATCCATGCCCTCCAGCACCTCGCCGAAAACGACGTGTCGGCCATCGAGCCAACTGTGTTAATTGATGTCAGTCTGCTGGTTTCATCATATGCATGCGACGGGTTACGGGGAACCTTACGAGGTGATGACGGTGGTGATGAAGAACTGGGAGCCGTTGGTGTCCTTGCCGGCATTGGCCATGGATAGCAGACCAGGCTTGGAGTGCTTTAGCTTGAAGTTCTCGTCCTCGAAGCGGTCACCGTAGACTGTTGGTCGCAGAAGCATTAGTAAGCCGTTATTGAGAGGAGCCGTATCTGAAACACTGAGACTTACTGGACTTGCCACCGGTGCCGTCGCCCTTAGTGAAGTCACCGCCCTGGATCATGAACTGCTTGATGACACGGTGGAAGGTCGAGTCCTTGTAGCCGTAGCCCTTCTCACCAGTAGCAAGGGCGCGGAAGTTCTCGGTGGTCTTGGGGACGGTCTTGCCGTAGAGACCCATGACAATGCGGCCTAGCTGCTCATCGCCATGCTGGATGTCGAAGTAGACCTTATGGGTGATCTTGGGGCCCTTGCTGGCCTCGGCGGTCTGTGACAGCAGCAGAGCGCTGAAGCCCAGCAGCAGCAGTGCGCTGACGAAAAACCGACGCACGTTGAACATGGTCGGCACTCTCTCTGTATCAAGAATAAACTTTGGGGGAGATTCCTAATTGCTTTCGAACAGAAGGAATTGACCCACCTGTTCGTATGAAAAGGAAGAAGGGAAAATGGAGGCGGTTCAAATAGTCGGGACAGCGAAAAGGACACAACACCTGTGCCAGGTAGCTCCACGCATGAGAGCTTGCGACAGACCCCTGAAAGGTTCCTATTTAGGTGAGACTCTGATGATGCGGGGTGCCGGCCCTCCACTGTATTGCTCCGCTACACGGTGGATCTGTCTATCAGCATACGTAAATCAGCCTGATAAGGAATTGGCCCAAGCGTTCGAATCCGAACTCAGCGAACATCACCGGGCAGCTTCCGAAATTATATCGGACAGGCGTCCGCGATTTTATTTGAAAGATTTCAGGCGCAACAATTCGGCGTTTGACAACGTAATTCACAATGGTAAGCCTCATTTTGAGACATGTACAACCATTATGGCTAAACTGTGACAGGTGGCGATATTAGGAGCAAACTTCCATGAGAGGAAGCTCGTGAAGGTATGCCGATATTCCTCCTTTGCTTAGCCTGGCTCTTTTCTATTTTACATGCATTCTTCCGACCGACCAATCCTACAAGACGAACTATGCTGAAACAAGACTATGTGATATTGGAGGCATAACTAACCAAAACACATAGAAAGCTCTCGAGAGCTTCTACGGCCTCGGGCCCCAGGCCTCGGCGCGCATCATGGCGAAGTACACAATCCATCCACAGGCGCGGCTGGGGACGGTACCCGCAAAGACGGTGACGGCCCTGACGGCCGAGCTGTCCAACATGACGATCGAGAACGACGCGCGCCGTATCGTCCAGGAGAATATCAAGCGTCTGAGAGACATGGGCACATACCGAGGCCGTCGTCATGCCATGGGTCTGCCCGTCCGTGGACAACGTACTCGCACCCAGATCGAGACAGCCAAGAAGCTCAATACTCTGGAGCGTGGTGGCAGTGGGTCGCGGTTCTATTAAAGAAAGGGGATTGAAGATAGGGAGAGAATCAAAATCGGAAAGGAAAGAGGAAGCGACGCGGACTGTTCGAGGTAACCGAACAAAGTTCGAAGCCACTTCAAT
Organism: Xylaria curta; assembly: GCA_022495235.1. NCBI lineage: Eukaryota > Fungi > Ascomycota > Sordariomycetes > Xylariales > Xylariaceae > Xylaria > Xylaria curta. The sequence continues at coordinate 253,692 of MU375947.1, forward strand.
TGATCGAAGATCGTGCTATTTTTGAAGATGAAGGAGAAGAAAGCATTGGGCCTGGCGTTACTAGAGGGTTACGGCACAAATCACTATAACTCTCCATTTGTTTATGATGTAGGGTCTTGTCATGGCTGTATTACCACGAGCTTGAGGGGCATATTTCCCTTGTACAGTAGGAACGAAATTCATGTCTTCAATATTGTCCACGAGTTCAGAGAAGACAGTATAGACTGGGTTATGGTTCTATATATCTGATGTATCTGTCAGTAATATTTGCTGAATATTCTGTTCTCTAGATGGATTCGCATACATAAGATAAGTAGATATGCACGGCGCCATATTAAGAAATATAATACTTAAATGTTTCCAAGGGACTCGTTAAGGGTGGAAGAAAAGCGAGTAGATCAACTAACTAGAGTTCTATTTCAATGGTAACAATGAGGCGTGCTATTAATTTACGGAGGTAAATCTGATTCCCCGGGTTTTCATAGATGATCCTAATTAAGGGTATAGTAGGCAACTCTCTTCTTAACCAACATAGTTTACTGTAAGGTATACTGCAAGATTCGCAGCTCAGCACAGCACCCCCTCTTAAAAATCAGCCATCAGCATCTCCGTCTCAAAAAGGTTTGATAAATCATCTTCCATAATCGGCTCACCCCGGGCCTGCATCTTAGCGGCAACCTTTTCGACGTCGGCCCAAACGCGCAAGACATTGCCACCAACGACCTTGGCGGCATCGGCATCCGACACCCCACGGCGTAGCAGTTCTGCGACGAGGTCCGGGTACTTAGAGACGTCATCAAGGCCCTCGGGCGTGTTCTGGATGCCGTCGAAGTCGCTGCCGAGCCCCACGTGGTCATATCCGATCAAGTCTCCGATGTATGTGATGTGCTTGGCGACTTGGGCCAAGGTGCTGTTGGCTGGGTACAAGTCTGGGACACCATTTGGATTGCTGTTATCTACGCAGCTGATAAAGTCGGGTGAGAAGTTGACTGTCTATGTTAGCGCCTAGCGCAAGCTTTGGGTGAAGTGAGAGGTTGTTGCGTTTGTCTTGTAGACAAAAGTATAAGAAACAAACCAGAGTAAACTTACCCATGACAACCGAGTTTCGCTTCTTCACGAGCTGAAGAACATGGTCTGGGACGTTACGAGGGTGCGGGCACACAGCATACGCGGAGCTATGGCTGAAGATAACAGGCGCCTTGCTACCAGCCCACTCCTCCTCGCGTCCGCCGAGCACGTCCAGCATCGTGTCGACGCTGACATGTGATAAGTCGACGATCATGCCGATGCGATTCATCTCGTTGATGAGCTGTCTGCCCTTGAGGGAGACGCCGCCCCAGTACGGCGGCGCCTTGTGAAACGGGTTCTCCCAGAGCGCGGCGTCCGCGTAGATGTTGCCGCAGTTGTGCGTCAGGGTCGCATAGCGGACGCCCAGCGCGTAGAAGCGGCGCAGGTTGGCGGGCGAGTTGCCGATCTGGTGCAGGCCCTCGATGCCGAGCGGCGAGATCAGCTTGCCCTTTTTGAAGGCCGCCTTGGCTGACGAGCTGTCTACGATACCTGAGAATGCATCAGGATACGCGGCTTGCAAGCGTGTCATCAGGTCGATCTGCTGCAGCGTGAATTGGACACCTTATCTTTTTATCAACTGGTTTTTTCCTACTAATGGCGAGATAGGAGGACATACTGGCAAGGTAGTTTTCAGTCGAGTAGTCTGAGCCATTTGCTGGGCAAGGCGTAAAGACACTCCAGAAGGCACCGCCGTTCTGCCCTTCCCTTAATCGAGGAAGGTCTACGTGCTGGACCATACCTCCTTTTGTGAAGGGTTCGGTGAAGTTCTTGTTATAGATGTGGTTATTGTACATGACTCGGATCATGATGGCCAGATCATTGTGTCCGTCTGTCATCACGGTCAGCTAATCGTTGGTCGTCACAGATCGTCATTTCATCAACATTTGACGCACCTATTAATGGCGTCTCCGACAGAATATTATGAACCCTGTCTTCGATGGACATAGGACGAAGTCGATTATAGCCATGAGCAAGTGGGTGATAGCACGGTGACCTTGGGTGAAACAATGACCCAAGGATTGTCAAGATGAAGGCTGATGCTATCAACACCTTAGCGATCGATGTTCGAGGGCGAGGCTGCCTCGTAGTCTCATCGTCGAGAATCCCCTTCTCGGACATGTCGGTCATTGGCTCAATCCCTCTTATTAAGAAAGCACTATTCTTGGTATAATCAAGCTTAATCAAGCTTCTGTGTTCTGTCAGCAAGGTACTGGCTCCCGTCGAAGCTAAAACGTGCCGACCCAGACTCCCGGTGATTGGAGAGCCGAGTTCCTGAATACTGAAGCCAAGGGGGATAATACAGCACCAAGATGTTCACCAAATCGATCAAAACAAATGTTCGGCGAAGCTATCAACCTTCTGATGTGTAAGCAGCTATCAGCTACCAAGTATCTATCGTAATGTACAGATAGCTCCACTACAACCCCCTGAACTTTTTACCACCAAATTTTTGTTACCACCGACCCTTTGTATAACGCATTAGCAGTCTACGATCGGACAGAAAAGTTGAATCGAATGAAGGCCATATTGTACGTATCTACTTACTTGCCTCAACAGACGACTCAAACAAGACTAAATATATTCTTGTATGAACTGGTTCATGTGAATGGGTTAGCGGTGATTTTAATTGATGTACTTACGCAATACCAGGTGAATCTTGACACCAGCAACAAACGAAATGTGGACACGACCAAGGGTACCCAGGTAGAAACGGCGGCGCCAAGTGGGATTGGGTCCCCGTTTATGAGGCCTCATCGTATTCTTTATATAGAAGGTGATGCAAGTCCTCATATCCAAACACGAGTTATGTGTTGTAGAGCACAATACTACTGGTATTAGCAGAGAAGTCTGCTCAGCGACTTACATGATCCAATACAGGCTTTGGCCAGGGTAAGACCTACCTCATTAGGTCAGGGGGAATGCGCTGAGGTGCATTTGCTTATACTTTATGTAGGTACACCTGCATTCTAACAGCAGGTACGTAGTTACGTGTAAGGTACCTAGCCTATAGCGCCGCTCAGCCTCTTCATACAGCACTAACATGACACCCCTGTGCGGCTGGTGCGCTTTACGTGGCCCCTATAGCGTCATCCGTCCAATGAGTTTACATTTTGACAGCGTCCCACAGTCGGCCTGTCCAAGCTGGGGATCCCTGGAATCCTGGACGGGATGCTGGCCAAGAGAGGCCTGGATAGTAAGTAGTTAACCTGGAGAAAGTTGAAACACGCCAGGAAATGTTGATTTTCTCCCACGCATTTGTCCGCCGCCTTCTTTAGAAGAACCACCTTAGATCAAGTTGTCTAACCTGTACACACTACCGTTCTTGTTTTCTTTGTTCCTTCTTGTCCTTCTGCTCCTGTTCTCCAGCTGGTTTCTATACTTACCTTGGGGCATGCATCGTTTATTGGGTACCTGGCATCAAACGACAACGACCACGACCTAGACCTACGACACGAAAGAGAGAGAGAGAGAGAGATCAGCAACGGTAGTGTTTCGCCGCCAACACCGACATAGACGATCCACGTGCGCAGTCGCAAACCATCGCTCCTTCACCTGGTTTCCCGCACATCCAACGTTTTTTCTCTATTCGTACCGCTGAGCTACATCTCGATACTAGCTCGCTAAATAGACAAGTTGGTCGTAGGCGATCCACAGTCTCTCGCGAGCCCCAGCCAGCACCAACGCCTAAACCGTGAAAGAACAACCGTCCGCTACCCTCTTGCGCCGTTGCGATGCCGGGCTTCGCAGACTCCTTCTGGACGCCCGACTATGCTGCAGGTGAGATAATACAGTCGACTCTCAAGTCCCTCGGTTTCTTCTTGCAACTGCTTGGCTAACCCGATCCATCGCAAAAGGACTGGGTGTCCTGTTCACCAAGCTCCAGCAGGGCGTCCAGGAAAATAGACAGATTTTGACGATAGCCCGCATGAGAGCCGAGGCCGAGGAACTCTATGGTCAACGTCTCGGAGATATCGCCCCAGCAGCCGACAAGATCGCTGGTGGTTTCTCGCGCGATGACGGCGCGAGCGTGAGAAAGGTACGAACCCATCCTATCTCAGACTGACGAATGAGTACAAGCGCTTACCTGTGTTCGCCCCTCCTAGGCGTACGAAGGTGTGCGGACTGAGATGGAAGATGCGTCGCGAAATCACCGAAAAATCGCCCAAAGCATTAGGGATCTGGTCGTCAACCCCTTTGCGCGCTGGTGCGATGCGCACGAATCTCGTATACAGGACTCTCAGGACGAACTCCAGGCTCGCATCAAGGCCCATGATCGGCAGGTCGAGATCGTGAAGAAACTTCGAAGCGCTTACTTTAATAAATGCCGTTTAGCAGAAGACATTGAAGAGGAGAACAAATTGGCTTTTCAAGACCCCGAAACGAGCCCCAAGGTCAACAAGAATATTCCCGAGATCAAGGTGTCCACGCAGAAGGAAGAACCAGAAGATGAGGTCTACGAGATTGGAGACGAGACATACGAGCCTGAGCAGATCAAGAAGATATTGTCGCATATGATGAACACCATCAAGATGGGGGAAACCAAGGTCCCGATTCTAGGTACCTACCAGAACACGTCATGTGGCTCTGATATTGTCGAATACCTGCAGAGGCACATGGGAACCACCAGCGTCAGCTATTCCGAGCGGATCGGTCAGGATCTTGTCTCGAGCGGCTTTCTTCGCTTGGTTGGCAATGTCGGGAACAACTTCGCGAACAGCTCGAAGCTCTTCTACCAATGGCGCCCTAAGGCTTTCCAAATGACCGGTCTTCCGGAAAAGAAAGGCCCGGTCGCACGGACATTCTCGATGCCTTCTTCGGACAGCGGCTCCGAGTCCCCTGTTGTTGGCGCGGTAAGCGAATACCTTTCTGGTTGGAACGTGCTCAACAACCAGCACCCCAATGAGACACCACCAGAACGTATGCGTCGCGAAGCACGAGAGACGGATGAGAAGTACAAGGTTGGCGTCAAGAAGCTGGATGAGTTGCGTTGCGACCTGGAGGAAGCCATCTTCATTCATCTTAGATTCCTCGAGCGCTGCGAACTGGACAGACTGAAGGCTATCAAGACAGTCGTTCTCGATTTCTCAGGCACCATTGGCAATGTCATCCCCAGCCTTCAGTCGACGGTTGATCACATGATTCTCTATCAAGAAACTATCCAGCCGAGCGGCGATTTACGGTATCTCCTGGAGAACTACCGAACAGGGAGATTTGCGCCCAAGGTCGTGACTTATGAGAACTATTACAACAGGGTGGACGAACAAACATTCGGCGTAGACCTAGAGGCTCGGGCAAGAGCTGACAAGAAACGTGTGCCTATCATAGTCACAACGCTCCTCACTTACCTAGACCATCATTACCCTGATCTGGAAGGCGACGAAGCCAGACGCGGAATATGGCTTGCAGATGTGCAACTACCTCTAGTCCACAAGTTACGGGCGAAGGTAAATAACGGAAAGCCTTTTACGCCAGAGGTTTTGGCCGAGTTTGATATTCCTACTGTCGCTCATCTGTTAAAACTTTATCTGCTTGAACTACCTGGTGGGTTTGAACAACTATCGTGAAATTTGATTCTTCTCTGACATAATACAGATTCTCTTGTGTCCTCTCATGTTTATGAAATTATCAGAAATATCTACAATACATCCACAACCGACAATTCGGACGACGCGCGTGTCGCCGTGCTACAACAAACCCTTTCGCAATTACGGCTAACGAATATTGCCACGCTTGATGCTTGTATGAATCACTTTACGAGATTGATAGATCTGACTTCAGCCGACGAGGACTATGTCCAAAATTTGGCGACATCACTTGCGCCTTGCATTTTGAGACCACGCGTAGATACGTCGTTGACAATGGAGGAGAAGCACGCCTGCCGACTCATTCGTGATCTGTTCACCCATAAGGACGCCGTATTCGGCGAATTGAAGCGCATGTCAAGCCTTTCGCACTCGAGTTCTGTGAACAACAATCGCCCTCGTGCCATAAGCACAGACGAGAGCAATAGAAGAGCTCATATGGAGGAGCGGCAACGCGCCCTACTAGAGAAAGCCGAGAAAGCTGGGTCTCGAAGCCGCGCCACGAGCCCAGCACCAGGTCCCCGTGGTAGTCACAGGCGTGATCGTAGTACCGGTGGCCCTGAGACGCGCTTTCCGATTGCGAGCCCAACTTCAGGAAACGAGCGTCATCGCAGTAGCCTAGGTTTGAATACGCTTAAGAGGTCGAGCCTCGAGGTGCCTGACGGACCCAACCAAGCGCCAGCAGAAGTCAATGGTGGCGTTAATGGGGACTCTCCGAAGCACGACGAGGGAATCGTATCTAAGCGAGACAGCTTGGGACGCAGCGGTGCGCGGTTCGCGGGAGGGCGGCGGGTCACCCTCACGCAGGGAAGCACGCCCTCTACGCCGAAGGCCACTGCGGCTGATGCCAGGACGGGCAGCGAGACGCCAACGCAAGACCGGGGCGTCACGCTCGTGGACGCGCCAATGAACGACTAGTAAACGTTTCCTTGCGTATGTCCTCTCGTCCTCGTTTACGAATAACCAGTGGCAAGAAATAATCTTGGTCGATTTTTGTCACACACACTTATATTTCTTCGCATTAATTGTTATTGATAATGCGAGCTTTGAGAGATGATTCGATTGGCCTTGGTCAGACAGATATCCATTTTTTTCTTATAACGTGGCGTCGAAAAAAGGGAAGGGCGGAAAAGTAGAGAAGCTAGAGAGAGAGAGAGACTAAATTTGATATTCGTCTCTCTATCCCCTTTTCTGCTGCTGGTGGGCATGAGTTTTTGGCTTCTCTTGGAACTAACGCACTTTGCTCTTTTTTCTCTCCATGGTATTCGAGAAAGAAGGAAGGGCACAATGCAAAGCGAGCGGATTTGTGTTTGAGTTCCGTTACAACCTTACTGTATGTACCAACCAAACCGAGCCTGTACGCAGTGTTTGTGTGTGTGAAGTATGTATGCATAGGACGTTATTATGAGGCAATGGAGAACGCTTTATTTACTTTGTATTTTTTTTCTCTTCTTCATTTGATATTGATTTTCCTTCTAAGTATGGATTATTAATTACCATTATTATTTAACTCTGACACCATGATACTTTGCATCAGTTCTGCTGTATGTGTCTGCTTGAAGTTCGAACTATATCTGTATTTATGGAAGATACTAGTTGAAACGGTTAAGTTCCCTTGGAGTCATGAAACTTTGGATAGTGAATGTGTCGAGTGTAGTACGTTATTTATTTACGGATATTGAGTTATGGTATGTAAGTAAGGCATCAATCACACGCCGTCTATTCGACCTCAACCGGTGGTTTCGCCTTTTTTTTCTTCGGTTTGACGACGCTTTGCTCTGCTTCCGCAGGCGCGTCTCCCGTACCCTCATCGACAACTGCCACCTTCTTTTTCTTCTTCTTGACCACCTTGGTCTCCTCCACGCCACCTTCTCCGCCATTTTCTTCAGTCGCAGTGGTAGATTTCTTTTTCGTCTTACCGGCCGTCTTCTTCTTCTTCTTGACCACCGTGCCGGCAGCGTCGACTCCCTGAGCGACCTGGATGCGTTCGTTGGCACGCTGCATCTCGAGCCGCAGGCGCTCGACTTCTTTCATAGCCTGCGCCATCTCGGCCTCCTCGCGCCGCTGGGCCTCGGGGTCGTAGGCGTCGTTGTCTGCGCCGCCTTCGAGGTTCAGGCTTCCGATATTGGTTGAGTCGACACCCAGAACGGATTGCTTGAGTCGCCTAGCGCGCGCTGCTTTCGAAGCGAGCGAACCCGAGTCGTTCTCGGAGTCATTCCTGGGTGTACTCTGACCACTACTAGCAAGATTCTCGTCCGCAGCGATGACAATCCTCTGGCGCGGTTTTGGTCGGGAGGGCTTGGATAGCTTTGTGGGAGCATGACTCACACCAGCACTAAGTTTATCGAGGTCGAGCTCCATGATAGGGATCGAATCGACATCCAGGTCGGGACCGTTGGAGTTTTGAAGAATGTTATGTATGGGCGTCGACGATCTTTGTGCCAAATTAGTCTCTTGGATGTAAAATGGATCGTCCCGATTCTTCTCCAGTCGGTCTAGCTTCCGCCGAGCTACGATGTCTGCGTCGAGGTACGATTCCTCGGTTGGCTGTTGATAAGAGCCAACTGCTTCATGGCGCTCATCCTCTAGGCGCGCAATTGCAGGTTCGGAGGCAATACTAGTAGCAGGGGGACGTTGATAGTAATATGTGTCAAATTCATCAACTTCGTCGGCTGCGATCGACATAGACTCAGCAGACGCCAATAAGAAATTAAGATTCGGGTTAATGGGTTCATCGAGATCTAGTCCTTCGGGAAGTGGTACGTTCTTCTGCGCGCTGGTTGCGACTGATTTTAATTCCCAGCCGACAAATAAAGATGGGATTGCTTGCGTGAGCAAAAGCGGAGTGTCCTGGTGGACCAACTCGGTCGACGCCTCTTGTGCAGATGCAGCTTCTACGGTTAATTTGAGCAACTCGGTGAACTCCACCGATCGCTCTTGGACTTCTAAGTTTGGATGAAGAGTCAATGCCTCAAAAGTATGGACAATGCGAGCCATCAAGAGCAGTATCTTGGATTTGTGCTCAGCATTCCACCGCGTCAGGTGGTCTCCAGCCGTTAAGGAGAAGACCTTCATGGCAGCCTGAAGACTGGCAGCCAACGGCTCTGGGGAGGCTATCCTTGGGATCAGCTGGAGTAATAACCCCAGCGTGTCTTCTGGAGCTTCAAGTTCCGCAGCGTATTCTCCGATAATCCAAGCGACCGGCCCTAATACACCTGAATTGAGAGAATGGCCTATGGGCGTATCGTTTTTGAGTTGAGTAGAGATAATTTCAGCAGCTTGTAGACAGGCAGAGCGCACAGCTTGGACCTTGACGGCTACGTTCCTCAACTCATTACCGATGTGTTCAGATATGTCGCCAAAGCTGGTCCTTCCAACGGCTGAAGGAGCTTCCATATCGTCCATCTTCCTCGGTGCAGGAGCGATGCGTACAAGCTGAGTTAGTATATCTATATACCACTCAAAATCATTGAGATGATTGTAATTGTTTTGGGAGCACATATTCAAAATCCTATTAATCACATCAACCCTATAGTCATCCGGAAGGGGTGGCATCTGTTCGGCCGCTTTTTGCGTCGGATTTATCGTCCTTTCTAGATCATCGTCATCTGATTCCCCGGGGTCGGAGTTCGACGTGTTGACCCCCTTTTTGCGATCTATAGTCAATGATAGTTTAAGCTGCCTCATAAGACGACTGACTATGGAAACCAGATTGTCATTGCTGACCATGCCCTGGACCAAGTCTAAAGCCTTTATGCGAATAGATATGTCGGCACTGTCGATACATTCGAGAATGACGTCTTCTTGTTGTGCAACTAGCCAAGGGTGTGTATCAACGATCTTATTGAAAGCAAGAAGCGCCACATATTTCACTGTGCGTTGTCGCATTAGCCAGCCCACGCTCCTTTAATTTTTTGGTTTTTGACGACTCACAGTTGGGATCTCCGTCAACCATGATCATGCTCCGCAGCTTATCAACACACAGGGAGGCAATCTCTTCCTTCCCCGATGTGTCGTCCCCACTTCCCAAGATACCACCCTGTATGATCCCGTTGATGCATTCATACAATAGAGACATAGCAGGCGTAGTCTGGATGATCTCAGTCAATGGTGGCAACAGTTTCCGGACGAGCCTGGGCTCGAGGGGTGTAAGAGTAGCAAACTTCAATGTGTCAGCCAGGGATCAGGCTAACCGAGTAAGAGCATCAAGACGTCTCATACCAATTTGATTAATTTTATTGCCAGCCAGTTGTTACCACTATCGACGAGCAGCTCGAAAAGTCTGGGCGCTAGAGAGAGAAAATCGTGGGGCCTACGCCATCCCAACTCGCAAATCACATTCACAATCGCAGCAGTGACGCTGGAATCTTCGGACCTATCCATCAACCTCTCTTTGATCTTTGGCCACGCAGCACGAAGCGTCTCGGGATATACCAAGGCCAGTCTATAGAGAGTAACAATTGTTTTCTTTCTGATGGCAGGACTCGAGTGGCTCAGACGAGGTAATATATCTGAAAGAACGGAGAGCGCGAGAGACGGCGTAATAACATGAGGAAGAGTTACGATGGGGAGCGCTATGGTGGTCGTCGATGTTGCCGTCAAATCCTGGACACCTCGTCAGCGATGCGAAACGCCAAGGGGCCAACGGAGGGAGGAAGATTGACCTTCTTGAGGAGGTTTGTGGCCAACATCAAAACCTCGGTATCCGGGCGAAAGCTCTGGATTGCGCCGAGATAGCCAACGCGCTTCTGGTGATACTTGGGGGAGGCCATGACCTCGAGGACGTTGAAGGATGCCCATGACATGTCGTGGCCGAACATTTCCAGGTATATCAGCTTCAGGAGGGCAGTGGCCTTCAGGTCTACGGTACACGATCAGCATCCGCCGGTAAAGGCTCGTGGTTGGTTCGATAGGAGGCTGCTAACCCAGGTCCTGGCTGCGGATCTCGGAGCGACATTCCCTCAAACAGTTCTGGATGTACTCCTTCTCATTGCCTTTGTGGCTTCTCAAGCCTCTGATGAGGTCATAGAGGGACTTTTCAAACCTAGCGTCCCGGTCAGTGATTTCTCTGGCTCTGCGAGAGGTGGTCGGCATGGCAAGCGAACGCACATGATGGGCGCGGGCCGCACATCGGCGGTGCGAGCTCGTCTGCGGACCTAGGCTAGGAGGGACGGGAGGGGGCACGTTTTTAAGTCCGGAGAGCTAGGTAAATATGTTAGGGAAAAGCATCGTCGCGACGGACCGAAGGAGCAGTTGTAGTGCGGGTCATGCGACGGCAGAGCTGTAGGTAGGTAGCTTCAATATGGAGGGATTGCGAATATTCACGAGACAAGCCGGACCCCACGTAGGTACATGTATAGTTTGTGGAGGGGTGGGTTGTAGGTTGTAAGGTGCCTTTTAGCGGTGGTCTAGCTGACAGATATTGAGTATCCACCTGAGGTACACTTGTATATACGTGTATGTATTTACCTAGGTATGTACAGTAATGAGAGCACCAGCCCACCAATGTCAATCAACGTCGTAGCATCGCCTCTTCTAGTTACTACCGTGACAATACCACTCACGACGTATGTCTTCCAAGTCCGACTGACTGACGATCCAAACTAAGCGAAGACAATAACTTGGGAGGCCGAGTTGGTAGAGATTATTACCATTGCATTCTTCGAGAGCGACCCTGCCAGACTAAGAAACGGAACCGTTATCACAGTCTGTAATAACGGCTTAACTTATATAGTTGGCCGAACCCCTAGACATGAAGATCGCCTCAAATAATGAAAATTCTTCATTTACAATCTCTCATTTGGACATCAACTGTCACGGTAGTAACCAGAAGAAGCAATGCTGCTAAGAATCTAAAGCAAGAAGAAAATATCAGCCCAATCGAGTAAATACCCGATTGTAGGTGCACCAGTAGCTTAGTCACAGCCGTGACATCAACTATAAACATCGACAGTCTACTCTCAATCAGACATCTAATCAATTCCCAATACTTTATTCACTTTTACCGGAATCTTCTTTCAAGGGCACAATGCGGTTGAGTACAATAGCGTTATCTGTGCTGTCCGAGTCTACGCCTGCCGCCAACCAGAGCGATTAGTACGAGGGTAACAGAACAAGGGTGACAGTCTACAAAACAGGGGGCAATCACTTACAAAATAGCCAACGCGTATAGCCTGGAATCGGACGCTTTCAGGCTCAAAGTCGCCGGTCTTCTCGCCTTCCGCCTCGGGCCACGGTGCTCGACGGCGCACCTCATGGAAGCCAGCTTCAACCGTGGCGCTTGGCCAGATCCTCTCACTTCCCGAGACTAGATCATTCGGGAATCCACCAGGAGCTGACGAGGGCTGTTCTGGTTCGAATAAGGCCGTGTGAATACGTACCTCGGCCGTATGTGAGCCCTCGGGCACCCAATGGATGAATGCTTTGGGCTTCTTGGTATCTCTATCGAAGACGGCCCGGGTCTCCTTGACCACGCCCGAGGTTTCGCCTGTTATGGAAAGAGACCGCCTTGATGGGGAACGGCATATGGAGAATGCCGACAGTTTTACCAGGAGCGAGGCGGAAGTAATCTTTACTATCGACCTGCCGAAAGTCGGAGCGGTCAATATAGATTTTTCTTCGTTAGCCTTCATTTATGGAATCCCATTTTAGGATCTTTAGGCGAAAAGGGAACGTCTAAATCTTGCTCCTCAATATCTTCGATCACTATTAGTACAGGATCGAGGACAAGCATAAGGCGAGGCACCGTCTTTTCCAGATATCGTTGGATGGATTGTTCAAAACGCTTCATTTCAATCGAGCCAGTGGCCGTGGTGACACCGAGTTCGTTGATGAAGGAAAGAAGCGCTCCCGGGGGTGTACCCCGTCGCCGGATGGCTTTCAAGGTATATAGGCGTGGATCATCCCAATCACGAACGATGCCTTTCTCTATCAGGTTCCTTATGTCTCTTTTGCTCATAATTGTACTCTTGAGATTTAAGCGACCGAACTCGCGTTGCATTAGCTAGAAGTCAACCAGAATTCTAATCGTATTAGCTTATGTGAGAAGAACGGGGACATCCACCATCTATTCCTTCTAAATAGAAAATATACTGATTTAGCCACGTATAGCTCTCTCGCGACATTGTAAATTCGCTGGTGCATAAGCTGTGGGTGATATCTTCAAAGCTGTCGCATAAACAATGTGCAAAATCGTAGGTCGGGTATATCCGCCATTTAGTCCCTGTTCGAAAATGGGGCTCCTGGTTCTTAGGTATCCGGTATGCGGCTATATCCCACGTCTGTGGGTTGGGACTTTCCATGTCCTGCTTCATGCGAAGCCAGGCCGCCTGAGGCGCATAATCGCCATCTCGCATGCCCCGGAACTTCCTGAGGTTGGTCTGAATGTCCTGCTTTGCATGTTCGCATCGATATCTCGGTTTCGACCCATCCTCGCCGCCACGTTGCATCTTAGTCTCGGCTTCGTTACAGTGACATACGTAAGCCTTCTCTTGCTTAATCAACTCCTCAACAAGATCGTATAAGCGCTGGAAGTTATCGGATGCATAAGTGATCTTGGCTGGCGTGAATCCCAACCATTGAATGGTATCTTTGATGGAAACGAAATAATCTTCTTTCTCGGCATCGGGGTTCGTATCGTCAAACCCAAGATATTGGTGTCAGCATATTCGAACTGCCTTTGAGAAATCTGGTGAAATGTAACCTCAGGATCTATGAAATATTAGCCAACATTTCAAAGAGCCTCGAGCATGAGTCTGACCGTTTTGCCCCCGTGATATCTTGCAAAGCCAAAGTTGATTGCAATTGCCTTGGCGTGCTCAAGCTAATTCGCAATATTAGTTTGCTGGGTGAATATGGAATATTGGTCTGAAAGTGGACATGTACATGAAGGTAGCCATTTGGTTCAGGCTGAAATCGCGTTACCACGGTCTTGGACGGGCGCAGCTTGGAGATTTCAGCTAGGAAACCTTGATTGATTGACCATGGCAGCTGGGTCGATGTTGAACTCGTCTGCTTTGACGCCCCTGCTGCTGGTCGATGGTGTGTTAGTCGAGTGTTGACCGCGCGAAGCAGCCGTGGCAGCTTTCTTGGCGCGCTTCTGCAGACGTTTTTTTTTAACTCGTTCTTTGATACCATTTCCCCAGTCTCTTCGTCAAGCTGCAACTTAGCAGTGGTTTCGATAATCGTGTCTGCCATTGTGTAGGGTGTAGTCGATAAGAGATTATGCTACAAGGAAGGGTACTGAGTTTTGTGACTGAGTAAAGAGCTTCAGATTCGCTACTCAGGTGGCACAACGACCTACTTATCAGATAAGGCTGGCTGGAACATAGATGTCACCTGTTAATATAAGAATTTATATTTATAAGAAGTAGAACCGGATTATATGATGTTTATAGCTGGCACTGCACGGACCAAGCGGTATCGGACGGCACCGCTTAGTACGTACATTACTGGATTAGGACTTACTACCTAGTTACTAGCTGTCAGGATTCTTACCTGGATCAACAATTTACATCTGCACATTTGCACCTATATGTAGGCTTTTTCCAGTGAAAAGTCACAGGGGGTTTTTGTAATGAAAATGACGAAACTATCTGTCTCTCGAGGGAAGCATTGAAAATAAAGGAAAATTCAAGTTTAATTAGTAACAGGTGTTGCATTGTTTAGATGAAACGGAATCAATTATACATGTAACCGTTTAAAGGACCGTTCTAATTAACGTTTTGCTGCTTGCCTGAGGCTAAGCCGGGCCTCAAAAGCGGCGCTTAGGCTAAGCCCAGTGGTAAAATGTAGAACCTTAAAAGACATCTCACTGGACCGCTCGATCCCTCATATAGAATAGTCGTCCAGCACCAGAGAACCCGAGAGTGGAATCAATCCATAGTGGAATCTCGTCTCTGGTATCACCATTGGCAATCCGGGGTATCGGTATCTGTTTGCACTCTGAATTTGGGGCAATTGACATTCATCATCATGTCTTCCTCACTCCTCCACCCTCCTGGCCACCTTCCTCCGGCTACAGCCCTGCGTCATTCGCAGCAAGCTCCCAGCATCCTGGAGAACTCACCAGGTGCCATATCAACCTCTTTGCTTCAGTCTATGCTCTCGACCTCTGAGACACAGGAGCTGTGGACTGTATATGAGAACCTTTTGCTCTCATGTCTTCGGACGGGCGATGACGAGTCTGCACACCAGTGCCTGGGCAGGCTGGTAAACAGATTCGGCGATGACAATGAGCGCGTTATGGCCCTAAAGGGCCTGCTCAAGGAGGCCACCGCCCCCGATGATGCCACCCTCGATGTAATTCTTCAAGAATATGAACAGATTCTACAGACGAACCCCACAAACTTAGTAGGCATGGCCCATGAAAGCGATGCTGGAATATTGGCGCTGACACGTCCCATCTAGCCCATAGTAAAGCGACGCGCTGCATTATTGCGAGCTATGGGCCGAACTACAGAGGCTGTGAATGCTCTGAACTCCCTGCTTGACATGTCTCCTACCGATGCAGAGGCTTGGGGTGAACTGGCCGACGTATATCTAGCTCAGGGCCTATACCCCCAAGCTATTTTTGCCCAAGAGGAAGTGCTTGTGCTACAGCCAAACGCCTGGAATGTCCGTCATCTCTTGTCGTTAAATGGTCAGCGCCATGCTGCCGTGCTAATGTTGTGCCTCTAGATACATGCTCGCCTTGGCGAGATACTACTCATGGCAGCAAAAACATCCGACGCGCCCAAGCGAGTCACAGAAGCCTTAAAACGATTCTGCCGCAGTATTGAGCTATGTGATAATTACTTGCGAGGTTACTATGGCCTCAAATTGGTAAGCATCATCTCTGCTCTGGACATCATGATGAGCGGCCGTTGACTTCATAAAAGACTACTCAGCAATTGCTGAACGAGGTAGCCCCGAAAGGTACCACAAAACAGACGGAAACAGAGGAATGGGATGTCCCGTCGTCCATCACTGTGCAAAAGCTCGATGAACTGGCTACTGAGAAACTCGCGGAAATCATTCGCCGCTACTCGGCTGGCGAGAAGGACTGGCAAGGCTATAGCGAAGCCGAGATCGTAGCAGCACGAGAGCTCCTCAAAACACAAGACACGGCTACTGTTAGGTAATGCGATCTTGAATTCGACACTGATCGGATGGTCTAGGTCGAGAACCGGCTGGGCAAATTGTATTTGCTTGGGTGACGCTCCATATGTTGCTACACCCAACGCTGACTCATATTTGGTATGCCTTTCTGGTTGGGCCTACAGATAAGGCTACAGAATGCACGACAGCGCTGGCGTACGCAGTGGACCGGGTATGATCCCATGTTGGAACTTCTGCCCACGAATCCGAGAGAGCCCGGTGGGACGTTGGGCAGAAAGTTGTTCCAGATAGAGATTTGCTAGGAGCAAGAACTTCCAAGTATCGGGTCCCATCGATCTACAATATATTCTCTCCGGGCACGTGGCTCCAGTGGTATCCTCTGCCTGTCTCGGATGGTTATAGTTCCACAGCAAAAACCGCGATTTGGTGTACATTACGACGCATCGTGCAGGTGTCGTACGTCCGTCTTCTCGTGCCATAATACAGCTTTGTTTGTTCAACTGTGTAGTCACAGTGCCATGAATGTTCTACAGGCCGTTGATACAACAGCCACTACTGCTGCTACATAATTTAAGATCCGTGTCCACCTTGATTGTTCGGGATGGACGGGTCTGGCCATGGTTAAGCAATGCATCCACCCGAAAATCTTGCTTGTATCACAAGGTGCCACATTGATGATCGACGAACACCACAGCCGTTATCCGCTTTAGTCGAGCGACATCGACCGAGGTGATGGGGCACTATGTCTTTGCTGGCAGCACATAGTATCCATATACAGCCATCGTGTGGTTAGAAGTAGAGATGAGTGGGCTCTCTCTCCCACGAGATTGGTGCTATTGGGTTCGTGAAGCAGGCGGGATGTAGGGGCAAAATTGATGCAGTAGAGTATTTGTAGTAAATAATGGCCCGGTCAGTGAGAAGGTCTGTCCTTGACAATGCTGTGACGTTTTTTTGCAAGGTTTCAGACCATCCAGACAATGTGCTGTATGGTTCTTCATTAAATGTTTAGTCAAAAGTTGTGTTCTCGATAAATGTTGTACGACTTACTTGCTTGCCCTACCCTACCCTACCCTACCCTACCTACAAAGTTACATCCTGCAGTGCATGATACCACCATGCCAGACATCCGAGATCGATCCGGGCATACTCGGTGCATGCGACACCTGAATGGTCCTTTACATGGTAGACTCCAAAGGCTCTTATGCTTGTACTCGGGCTTTTCTAATTCATTCGACAATAGGTAGACATCGGACACAGGTTTATGCAAAGAAATACGAGTTGGAACTCCACCAGTGATATATTATTGAGCAGTGCTGCTTTCCTTGCCTTGCGGCTCGGAAAAGTAGTACAATTACGACAATTCCCACTAAAAGATCGAGTTGGCGTTGGAGAAAACCAATAGCAGAATTCTAAGGACGAGGCAAGCAAAGCAACGGGGGTAAAGGTGGCCAGAGAATACTGCACTGTCCAAAACAATGTGCATACATACCGACCACTAAAGCGTGAGGGGATTCGTTGATGTGTGTGTGTGTGTGTGTGTGTGGTTTTTTTTTTCGGTGTAAGTGTGCTCACACCAACAATTCCCCTGGTTGAGGCTCCCCTCTTACTAAATTAAAAAATGACTTGAACGGGTGATCAGGTCTCCCCTCTTTCTTGCTCGGGCTTGCGTGGTGAGCTCATTCGGTGGCGAACCTGCAGAAGCAAGGGCCAAGCAGGAGATGCATCTGCCACAGCAAAGATCTCAACATCGGCAGCAAAGCGGTGTACTTATTGTGTAGGTAGGTTAGGTAGGAAGTCTCAGAGGCGGCATGTTGTGTACCACGAACCCATCATCTCCTTTGGTTTTTTTTCTCTCTCCCACCTGGTGGTCTGAGTCCGCGATCATTAAGTAGTTGTGATTCCTCTGGAGCACCGCCTTCTGGAGCCTAGCTCGACTACTCTTATCTATCCCTGTGAACAGCTCATGTAAATGCCCACTTAGTACTCTCACGATCTCATGCTTCGCCTCACTCAAACTGATCAAACTGAACGCGGAATCTTCCCTTTCCCAGGTCAGCAAATCCCACGATCTCAAGATTGGCTCTACGCCACACACACAGCTGCACCTTTGGCCGGTGTGCTAATTCTTCCCTCTCCCGACAAGTCTACGAAATCCAGGGTCTACGCTAAGGATATTGCCGTCAATAACGCAACCCCTCTCATCCTTGTACGTAACAGTTCCCTACCTAGTGATGTATGTGCCTTCACCCAATTTCCTGTCCATGCGGCATGTTGGTACTCGTATTTGTGGAATCAGGCGATTGCATCTTGGGTCCGGTCTTTGCACATGAGTTGCTAAAAGACAGGGTGATCCTATCCATGTATGGAATGGGAACAACCCGCGGGAAAAACCTCGAGTGGCTTGTTTGGTTGAGACCCCCTCTTATTTTACTGCAAGTGTATGAGAGATAAGAGATGATGCATCTTGATCCTGATTGAGGGCCTACCGACTACTGTACCTACCTACTCCATATATAGACGGGACCGGGTGTCATTGCTGCTGCACCTTGGACGCCTGGAAGCGCTAGTTTGGATGTAGGTTGGATGTTATGCCTTGGTTATGCCTTGGATGCCGTTCCCGGCCTCCGATTTGCTCAGCTTGCGAATCTCCTTTCCGTCGTCTTACCTACAGGATCCACCGCTCTTTTGCTTAGCTGCTTGCTGGCGCTGGCGTTGGCGCTGGTTGCAGGCGGTGCAGGTGGTGCAAATGGTGCAGTTTGGTGCAGAGAGAGCGCGCGCGCACTGCTGCTTAATGTCTTTATTAGTATAGCAAAGAGCAACAACCCCCCCCCCCCCCTTCCGCTGACAACCGGCTTCGTAGGCTCTGTGTTAGGTTGGTCGTCTAGCGTCCCAGGCGTCTAGGTAGGATTCTTGCTCGTGCTCGTGTATATCTACCGGACGGCCCCCTCTGACTCTTCGACCCGTCGCCGATTCCTTCGTGTCCCCGACACCACCAGGGAAGAGAGGAGCGTGGTAGATTGAGTTTCGCGTTGCGCATCTGAGGCTACCTGCCGTCACAGTCCCTCCTCTCCCTGCGGCTTTGACAGCCTCTTCGAGAAGGGGTCCGGCAACAGAACTCTAAAATTCCTGTCCCTTGCGCTATCTATATACTCGAGCGAATCCATAGGTACATTAGGTATTGGTAACTGACCGCCCCGAACAAACCACACCAAAAGATCAGCACAGGCTCGACAACGGGCATCGGTTAGTTGCACACAATACTTGCATACAATCATACCCCTCCGCGGCCTATCCACATACGGTTCATACCTTACCTACCGGTCCAGTGCATCGAGTGCATTCAGTGCATCCAGTCCCAGGTCTAGTCCCATCTAGTCCTAGTCCAGGTCCAGGTCCAGTTCAGACTGCCTAGAACTGCCCAAGGCTACCAGTACAATAGGCCTGCCTGGCGGGTACTCGCAGAGCACTCACATAGAAACCGCCTATACCGGCTACCGCCTGAGCTACTACATTACGGCACACAAAACTGCACGCCCATAGGTCACAGACCCCCCCGCCTGAAGATTCTCAGGTTAGACACACTTGGACCGCCCGCTGCCCGCCTTCACACACCGCGACAACTCCAGCAACCCAATCCAACCATTTTTCACGCCCAACTCAGTCACTCTTCGCTCCGCTGAGCAAGGATCATCCACGTAGTAAATCAACCACGGAACGAAAGAACGGCCTCAACCTTGTTCTTAAAAGAGCTTCCCGTCCCTTGTTTCTTTAGTCAACTAGTTCAGCATTTTTTAGCTGAACCCCGACTATTTGCTACTATCATCTTGTCACCCCGCCGCCATTCCTGCCAAATCCCGCCATTCCCCCTCTAGACCTCGAGTCTGTCTACACACCCACCCAAAAAGGCTCCGGCACGTAGCAGCCACCAACGCTCCCTTTGGTGTCAATTCTTCCGAGGCACCGCCGTCCCTGGTTCATAATTGAGTTTTCCTGCGGATTGGATTTCTGCCAACGCGGCTCAACAGAGGGGTTCTATCGCCTGCATCGACAACACATTCGTTCACGAGCCGCTCTCTTTGGCCTTGCCTCGACATCTCTCACACGAGCGAACGACATTTAGCTAATCTCTTGCCTCCAATGTCGTAAGCTGCGACTCCCCCTTGGTTCCTTCATATACATCTTCAAGTACCTTCGGAACACGGGATTAATACTCAACAATCAGGACATCCAGGACGCGCATCCGCATTCGCGCCCAACATCCTCAGCCACAGTCTAGTGACTACTACGATTCTTACGAAGAAGAACACCCAAGCAGGGAGAGCACCTCGTTTGACGAAGAAGAAGACGACGACGACTGGGAAGACGACGATCTGGTCGACTCCGAAGAAGAGCTCGACCCGTCAGATTCCGCTTCCAGCCCAGGAAGACATCGCTCAGAAAGCCGCCACCCGCGCGAACCTCTTCGACAGCAGCACGTACTCGCCCACCGACCAGCATCCCGCCGCCGGGGCTCACGCCCACCTGCCGACAGCCTGGATCACGAATACGAGTACTACGGCCGCGGTGGGTACGCACCACCGGGACCCGGCTACTATGGCCGTGGCCACCCGCCTGGAGGGTACCCCCAAAGCCACGCCGGCGCCGGCGCATATGGTGGTTACGAGTCACGGGTAGTTCCCTATGGACCGTATGGCGGAAATAACCCCTTTGCTCCTGCGCAGGCTCCGGGCGGCGGCAATTATTTCGGCAACGACCACTGGGGGGGCAGGCAGAATGAGATGATGCCGTACGGCGGGCACGGGAACTATTTTGCTCCCGGTTATCAAATGCCAGGCCATCTACAGCAGTACCACTGGCAGGCTCCACCGCCGCCACCCACCGAGATTGCTCCGCCAAAGACCCCTAGTCCTCCCGAACCCCCAAAGGAGGATCCTGAAAAAGAGTTGATGAAGAAGCAGCTGGCAGAGATCAAGGCAGAACAGGAAAGGAGAGAAGCGGAGGCTAAACAGAAAGAACTCGAGGCGCGCATCAGGGAGGAGGCCGAACAAGCCTTTACGCGCAAAATGGAGCAGATGCGGAGAGATGAGGAGGTGCGTGCCGAAGAGCGAAAGATTGCGCTCGAGAAAGCCAAGAAGGAGATCGAAGACGCGCGAAGAGAAGCTGAGAAGG
>MU375948.1:0-91096 GCA_022495235.1 Xylaria curta
ATATTATAAATAATAAAAAATGCTTTTTTTATAAATAATAAAAAAACTTAAAAATTATTTTAAAACTATATTATTTTTTTATATAAAAGTATAATTATTTAAAAAATTATTAAATAAAACATTATTTTTATTTTAATAATTAAAATAAAAATATTAATAATAAAGCTTATTAAAATAAAAATAATAGCTTTAAAAAAGCTTTTTAAAAATATAATTTTAAAAATTAATTATAAATAAACAATTTATTTAAATAATATTTAAATAATTTATTTAATAATAAAAAAAAACAAAAAAATTAATATTAAACTATGTTATATAAATATATAAAACATATAAATTAAATAAAAACATTATAAAAGTTTTTTTAAAATAATTTATTTATTTATAAATTAAATATTAATTAATAAGCTTATTAAAAATTTATTATAAATATAGTTTAAACATTTTTATATTTTTATAAATTTATAAAATATATATTATATATTATAAAAAAAATTTAATAAAGCTATTAAAAAATTAAACTTAAATTTTATTAAGCTTAAAACTTTTAAAAATTAAATTAATATAATTTAAAAATTATAAGCTAAAATTTTAGCAAAGTTAATAAAAAATTAAACTATTTTAAAAAACTAAAAAGCTTTTTAATAATAGCAGCGGTGCAAGCGCATAAAAAGAAAAAAAAAAGCAGAAGCAGCAAAAGCAGCGCTAGCAAAGCCAGTTGCAGCAGTAATAATAGCTGTAATAATAGCGGTAATAGCAGCAGCAAAAATAAAAGCAGATTTTATAAACAATTTAACAATTTTTTTAAAGCTTTTATAAAAAGCTAAAAAAAAAAAGTTATTATAATTATATTATAATATAATATAATTATATATATTAAATTAATTTATTTAAAATATTAAATTATGTTTTATTTATTAAAATAAATAATAAAATAATATTAAAAAATATATAAAAAAACTAAAACTTATAAAGCAAAATTTTAATATAATAATTTATTATATATATAAATTAATTAATAAAATTTGTTTATATAAAGTTATAATATTTTTAAAAACTTATAAAAATTAATTTTAAAAATATTAAAAAAAAAAAAAAAAAAATTAAAAAAAGCTTAGCTATAAAAAAAAGCTAATATATATAATTATATATATATTAACATTTATAAAAACATATAAATTTTTATTAAAAGTATTTATAAAATAAAAATATAAGCTTAATTATAATTAAAATAAAAAATTAACTATATTTTGCTTTTATTTTTATTTATAAAATATATATAAAAAAATATAATAATTATTATTTTAATTATATAAACTTTAAAATAATTATTTTATTTATTTATTTTGTTTTTAATTAGCTTTAAAGCTTTAAATAATTTTAAAGCTAAAAAATATATTATAAATAAATAAAACTTATAAAATCTTTACTAATTAAAAAATTAAGTTAATTATAGTTTAAAAAATCTTTAGTATAAATAATAAATTTAAAATTTTTTTTATGTAACTAGAACTTAATCTTTAGATTATTTGAATACACTTGAGTAGATCTTCTCTAGAGAGTGCACTGGTTCACTTTTACTACATGATCGCAGACCCACAAATCCGCCAGAGATGGTAAGTCCGTGACTAGTTTCCAAGTTTGAATTTCCTATTCATGTCAACTCTTTGTAGGCTGGGTGTGTCGCTTTCAACATCATTACCATCTTAGCGGGTCTCAAAGGCGACGGGAAACACCAATGGAACGTGTCATTTTCTCAATTTAGATCGATTTTATTGGTAAGTAGTCCACGATGATCACCATGTGCCATAAAAGCTCTACCTAAGACACGGTGCCTTCTGATGAGAATTGTTGTTGTTAGTACGTAAACATCGCAGAGATTCTCTATGGTCCGACGATGTTTTTCGCAAAATATGCAATTCTTCGACAGATTGAGTCCATGTTCTTCCTTCATCGTCGGACAAACTACACCTACAAAATGATTCTCGTTCTCATCTGGGCAAACTTCGCCTCTTACCTTGGTACTACCCTTGCCTACCTGTTAGCCTGTATCCCAAGGGAAAAGATATGGAATCCGACAGTCAACGGCCGTTGCCTTAATCAACGAAATGTTATCGTCTCAACCCCTGCGCTTAACCTTATCTCAGACGTCATGATCCTGATTGTTCCTGTGGTTGAAGTGTTCAAGTTGCAGATGCCACTGAGAAGGAAGCTTAGTGTAGCAGCTATTTTCGGTGTGGGAGTTCTGTAAGCATGACGTCTATTGAATTCGATAATAATGGTACTCGTTGATTTGCTCTGATACGTTGATACTTCTAGATCTCTCGTGGCTAGCATTGCCCGCCTCTATTATAGCGTCTTACTGAAGCAATCTGAAGATCTGACCGGGCATTTAGCCCCGGTTGGCCTCTGGGCGTGAGTAATTCGTAAACCCTACACATATATCACACTGATATCAACTCAAGGATTGGAGAACTTACCACGGTCATCCTCATCGCCTGTTTTCCTTATGTGCCTCCCTTGGTGAGGCTTCATAGACGCAGCACTGAAAACTCATCCTACCAACTGCCTAACATCGGCAGATCCACCGCGTCAAGACAAAGAGCTAGGCAGTATGGAGATTCAACCCTTGATGACAGTAGTAGTGTGAAAGCACTGCACGACCAAAGTAAGGGACCTTGTGTGGATATTGAGACAATTCCTTTCCCATAGAAAGTCTAAGTTAAGCAATGTCGCATACTCAACAGAGAAATTAAGTGCACAAACTCTCTTGATTTGTAACAAATGGATAAATACATAAAGACTGAGGCGTATTACGTGATTTCTCCTGCTCTATTCTCTGATTTGTCGATACATGCTAGAGACCTCAGAAAGTCGAAAGCTAAGACATTATCAACAGTACAGGTTGGCTAAATAGTAACTTCCCTGCCTCTCATTTATACGCACAACTTATGGCAATAGTCGAGTTGGGCTCGAGAAATTCTATTCAAAGAACAAATTCAGCCTAGTCGTATGTTCTCTAGACTGAGCGCTCCATATATTACCACCAAAACGAACAGTGACTAATTGCCGACCTCTATCTCCCACCTATGAGACATAGAAGTCGAGACAGCTCTCATATGTCTGCGAGTTGCTAATGGACCACCAATACCACTGGATCGCGCACTTGCCGCCCTCGTCGCACGCCGTGGAGAGTGTGTTTGGGATTGTGACTTTAAAGTCGGCTATCGTAGCAGTTAGTCTTCATTCGAGTTTACCAAGATTATGCGAAGATGCTATGATCTAGAGAGGGTAAGAAAAGGAGGAAATGAGACTCACTGTCGTTGCGAGGCGGACCGGATGTCGAATCCGGCCAGTTGTCCCAGCTCACGAGTGGCTCGCCTATCACGGTATTCGAAGCTAGGTCTACAACAGAGACATTCTTGACTCATGGGAGTTACATTAGCGTCATATTTCGCGCCCAAGCACCCGTCGTGTGCCAGTGCATATAATGTGAACGCAACTCACTGCGTAGCCCGGATGGTGGCCTGCGACAAGATCGATATGAAACGTCAAGACATCGCCCGCCTTCATGGAATGGACATTATCAACGTTATCCTCATATTGATATCCACGGCATAAGTAGGCGTTGCAATTGTAGCTCGAGTCCACGGCGTTCATAGCGTTTTCGATAGGGCCTGCAAGGTCTATCCCATCGTGTCAGTTGTCAACTGTCTTAACTTCGGGATGTAATGTAGTTGATTGAGACTAGCTTACCTCGTTCTAGGACGGCAGTTACGAGTTGTCCGCATAATTCCTCTTGCTTAGGACCTGTCTATACTTTGTTAAACTATCGTCTTATAAAGGCGGGACTGACACATACGCCTCGGGGGGCGGGCGTTTGCATCACTGCATGGCCCTGAACGCCGCTTAAAGCGGCTAAGGAAATTAGATTGGCCAGAAAATACTTCATCTTGACGAACGCAATTTGAGCAGATGACGAAACCGTAAATATCTGGCCAAATGCGCAGGAACCCAACGAAGCAGAAATGAGAATGTGCGCGACGAACGGTTCAGACTCGAGCAATGCACGTTTCATAATACTTATACCGGGATATTTTTCTAGTATTAATTTCTCTATAGTCGAACATGAATCTCTTTTGGCCCAAAAGGGAAATTCACAAGCGTGACGATCGACCTCCCCGGTGCCGGAATTGTTCCACCAACGGATCGCGATAGTTAATTAAATAGCCCCACCTACGTCGCGACTACAACCATGGCAGCCACCATCGCATTCTCATGAAAGAGAATCATCTGAATATCTTGGAAGGAACTCAGCTGCTCGTTATTGTCGGATATCGAGGACCCAAAAGTAGGCCCCCGGCCACAAGTTGATTCGTGGGTTTCGGTAACTCCGGATAGTTAACTCGAGAGTCAACCGAATTCAATTATCACAGCAATTAGGCATGGCATTTTCTCCAGCTGGCTTGGAAAGTTTTCTGCCTTGCATAGAGCCTGCTTGGTCTCCTCCCGCAAGATGCGCTAAAATTAAGGATGCTTAGAGAGAATCTATGAAATTGGACTTGTCTTTTACAGAGAAAGTGTTCTGGGTGAATTTTGAATGTGAAGCGAGAGGTAAGAAGAATCTTCAAGTACAGTGACGATGTAATATTGAACTATGGAAATATTATAGTCAAAATGCCTAGCAAAATCCAAGTCAAAGATTGCTTCCCAAAATTTCCTCACGGCCAACTTTAAATATCCTCTCACGTTATATCGTCCGAGTCTTTACCCTTCGGAATTGATGTGCACTTTCCTTCATTCATTCTGGCATGATATTGTCTAAATCCTCCATCCAATACTCCAAGTCCCTCCAATCATACTCTCTTTTATTCTGTACCTCCGGCTCTGGCTGCCATCGTACCCCTATTCGTTCGGCTTCCATCTTCTCATATGCAGTCAGCTGGATTGCTTCCTGGTCAGCCAATGTCTGCTGCATTTTCGGAGCCCACTCTGCAGTCAGAAAACTTGTGAATTTATCTCCTTGGCTATCTTGACTTTCAAACCTGTCGTAGGCGACTTGAAAATCCTGAAGCAGGAGCTCTAAGAGATCCAATTGTACCCGGTTTTCGTCCTCAATTTCGGCGATGTCATCATCAGATAACTCACACACACTCCATGGCAGGAAACAACAGGTATGCCGCAATTCCAACACTTGAAAAGTGAAATACCTCAAGGCTAAGATGGTGACTCTATCCCATTGCGACAAGTCTAGCGCCAAGCTTCGCAGAAAACTTGAGATCCTCTCAGCAATTTTGGGAATGAAGTCGCTTCTTCTCAGCCTACACTTCCAGATGGTATCTCCCTCTCTCGTAGTCTTGCCCATTCTCCATATCATCCGAAAAAATACTTTCATGGTATGGCACCCTGCTTGAATGCATTGGCAGTGGCATTCATCGTGATGATCTAAGGGCGCAACTAGCGAAACAAGTCGGCGATAAGCCGCCACCTCGGATTGTTGAAGTTCACCGATACCAGAGCGATTCTCCTTTGTGGGATAGAATTCGGCGAAATACCCCGATATACAAGACGGAATAAAGTTAGCTGCAATCCATTCGGTATCGATACACTTGTAGTTCCTCCAGTTTCTGGCTTTAAATGAGAGCAAAATATCTGCACCGTGGTCGATAAGCCACATGACGTATGATGGGATATTTCTTCTAGAACATGAATGACAACAAGGCCAAATCGAAAGCGACAATGGCGAATGGCCGTTGTTATCAACCCGGTCGACGTCGTGGAACCCGTTATCGTACAGGAGCTCTGCTAACCGATTAGATCTATCGAATGCGTCGGTATGGTGATATACAGAAATGTAACGCGTTGCTTCCACTGGGATCCAATCACTACGGAACCACATTCTATAATTAGTATCAACGTCATCACAACGAAGTAGTGGTGACAAGGTTGTACGGATCGATGCTGGAATTCTAATACCATCCTGGAGCAATAGTTCAGCAACTATGTGTGCATCAATGTCGAGGACGGAAGGCTCCTTCAGTCGATAACGATGGAGGTTGGCCAAAGGCAAGAAACTTTGAGCAAGGACTCTAAGTGCTTCTCTTTCAGAGACAAGGTGGCTAATTATTCTCAGCCTTGCTGCATGCGACAAGTCCGAATTGCAATGTAGAAAGTCAAATCTGAAACGCCATTTAGAAACTAAAAGTATTTCAACGCACTCGATACATGGACATTTAAAACAAATAGTCCACGAGCTGCCATTTACACAGGATAACGAGCTCGAGCGTAACGCGTAGTCCAGGGCATATTCCCCGCCCTCGTCGCGAATATCGAGCTCTTGAGAATTGGGGGTGGCAATCAAAAATCGCAAAATCCTTGGATGATTTGTTGCTAAATGAAATGGAGTCTGGGATGCCAGATTTCTCTCATATATAGTGGAGGGATGTAGTGCTAGCATATCTTTGACCTTAGCCTCGTCACCAAGGATGACTGCTACACTAAGTGGGCCGCAGCCGAGGACTAGTTAAAAGTTAAAACGTTCAGCTTTCTTCACTATCTTACCATCTGATTAGGAGTACCTACTTTCTATCGATTCCCTTGCCGTGCGGGGGCAACAAATAGCAGCAAACCACTCGCTCTCTGCGTCGATGCTACCATAGGAAAAACTATGGAAAACTGATGCTTCTGGAGCTTCTTGACAAAGAATCGGCACCAACCCTTGAAGATCGAAGATGGTCTTGGGATTTTTCTTGAAAAGTAGTGCTCCTGCCGACCTGGTTTACCATCAGTAATCCAACTAGGTGTACCAAAGAATGTGGTTATGATTAACACTGAGGGTGCGCGGAAAGAACTTACCATCCTTCGTCATCACACCAAGATACTGGCACCCCAGCCCCCAGTAGTAGTTTAGTCATTGTTGTGAATCTCTCTCCATACGTTCCCCACACGCTGCCAAGTGTATTAAGTAACTGTATATAAACTATGATTAGTCTAGGTCTCATCCATGATCTAGACAGGGATAAATCTCTTCAAATTTCCTAGTTTCAAGAATATTTGTTTCAGTAGGTGATACAGCTAAACGGGACTTACATCAACCCAAACATGTAAAGCAGAATGTCCTGAAATGGTGACCTCAAATGGCGAACTTTTTCGAGACATGTACTGCCGCGAGATTCTATGACATATTAACTCTAGGAATTCCAAGGCGCTCTGTGGTGGTGCGCATCGATTGGACCGGTATTCTGCCATAATGCTGCGTCCCAGATGTAAAGCACGGAAGACCGGGGCGTGTAGCTCGTCGACGACCGGGCGGATCGTGATATTCGGACTAATGCTTAGTCCTCCGGCTCCCATACTAAGGGACATAGAGACGTCAATAGCTTTGGAGAAAAGCCACCGAAGCCCGCTGTAGGAAAACCCTAATGAGTTTGTTTCAGAAACAACTTCGCCATTAGCATATCTGCATTCAGGCAGATGTTTCCAGTGCTTATGGCTCAGAGTATTGAATGACAGACTTCCTAGTTTCACGTGTCTGCGAACGGTTTTGCGCTTCGGTTGGCATATGCAGGTTAATATAATAGACCTGCTCATATTAGCGTTATAACTAGTCAGGTAGCTTCGCGCTCCTTCCTGTCCAAACGTAAGCTTATCTCGCTGTTCTATCGTAAACTTATGTTCCGCCTCTCTCCCCTGGTGATAAAGCTTGCAGAGTTCTTCAAGTTGAGCAGGAGATGAAACCAGGCGGTACAAAGCACGCTGGTCTGCAGTCTAGTAGGAACTCCGCTCGTCAACAATATGAAATCCAAATCAGTAATAACGTCAACTTACCGCGCCGAGAAGATGTGGTGGATCACTAGTCTTTCGCTCGGCGAGATCTTTCAAGATACCTGCGGCTCTGTGCGCTCCTCTGAACAGCTCGGAATTCAGGGCCGCGCCCGCTGGTGATGCAATAGCTAATGTATCTATCACCGAGTTCGATGAATCTAATTGATCGGGTCTATTGCCCACATTCTCTCGGAGATCATCGCGAAGCTCTTGTATTTTTTTCGCTAGATTTGCTTCGTATGTGAGCATAGCTTTCGACATGGAGGCCAAATCTCGCTGGATAGTGGGTAGATCTATCTTTAAAGAGTTTTTAATCTCGATCAGATCTTGGTCTACTTGGGGTATGAACGTATCTAGGCTAGTTTTAACTGCCGATGACACAGAACTGTTACTGGTTGATATAGTGGATAGCAACGAGAGTTGGCCAAGCGCATCCGCGCTAGATTGGTCGATAGATGAGATGATCACCCTAACAATAAAATACTGTGAGAATCGCACCATTTATCATGAAGTAAAGAGTTCTTACAAGCCAAGAGCACGTGTCGCCGCGTCAAGTGACATATTAGTTCTATCAAGTCGTTTCTGTAATGTCTCAAGATTTCGTTGATGAAACACAAACGTCATCCTTTTAGTAGTCAATAGAAGATTATGTGACTGACTTGAGTGGCTCCCGAGTTTTTCCACAAAGTTGTTCAGAGCTTGAAGCTCTAGCTCCGCTGCTCGGAGAGCTCCTAGGACCATATCGCCGGCCGCCTGATGCTTTGAGGAAAGATTCGGAATTGAGTTCTTCAGTATTGAAAGAGAGCTTTGAAAGGTTTGGATTTGCAGTTGGATGGCGCTGATTTCTTCACCGCAACCACGGACAGCGTCAATATAAGTGCTTATCCCTTTGAAGAGTTCTAGGCCAAGAGATACGATACCCGCCACCGATGCGGCAATTCCAAAGGCTTCTGCCATTCTGCCCTTAGTCACAGCGACTTGAGCAGCCCTTCGCAGGCCATTAGATCGAAGCCAGTCAAGATTGAACTGAAGGCTACAGGAGTAAGCCGGCTAGATATTTGAGTCGTCCACAACACAGCCACGTACGCCGCACCCCGCTTTGCCCTCGTCCTATGAGTGTTGTTATCTCCATGTAGTCACGTGAATCAAGGCGTAAAGGCAATGCACCTACATTACGAATGTTACTCTTGCTGGTGGTCATCCTCTTTGGGCATACAATTCCATCTCTAACTTACAAGACATTGTAAGCCCCCTGAATTCGGAGTTATAGCATTTTCACAAACGACTTTCGCTTTATCCATGACTTCAAATGAGGCAATTCTCTCAACTCTAGGAGAAGCTGAAATAGGCTGCAACGAATAATTGCTCACATTATCTTTGAAGGTCCACTTGTTTTGAGACCAGTGGTCCAGTCGCCAAATGGCTTTGCAACGACGAGGTACCAAAGGATAGAACATTTCCTTATGTGCCATTTAGTCTCACTTATGGAATTAATTGGTCAAGGCAAATAAGTGTAGATTCAACACATGTGTGATTACTCCCATTCTTAGTGGTTAGGTTAAGCGTCAGCCACCCCCTAGCCCCTTATACCAAACCAAAACACCGTTGGAGACGCTAGCCACGTGGAGTTGTTCTAGAAAAACATCTGCTACCGGTTCAAGTGTAGAATGTAGCCGTGTATCAATGTGCCCTGCGAGATACGGCACATATTGTCCAAGCGGGTCTGATGAAGCACTCAATTTTCAGAGATGGGTGCTGAATGGCTAAATGAGAAATCAAGTCTGCTCGGTTTCTGAGTGACTTGCAACCCAGAATTCGTAATCCATCGTTCATAACACAGCACCACAAAGCACTTCATTCTAATCGAATGCTTATATGCTTATGTGCTCATATCGCGAAACTCTCTGACCGCTTATAAGAAACTAGTGTGAGCGGGTCATCATGAATCTGATTGATTACCTGGGGCAGCGGAACCAAGAGCCGAATCTGCGGTACAGCCTGAGGCATCCGTGGCGCAACCCTTGCTATTGGATAGTTGTACGGAAAACCCCCCTGGCCCGTGCGGATACTCGAGTACGTAAGTTTTAAACCGCTGCTAACCAGTATCCCCTGCTGACCAGTACGAAGCGTGACGGTAGACGCTGAACTCCGCCCGATCTGGCACCGCATCGACTACGCTACCAATCCTCTCCTTGAGATCTGGAAACGCCTCGCAAAATTTCGCATATATGACTCTTGCATGGCTGCGAACAATGCGGATTTCATCTTCTGAGCCGAGTACGAAATTATCGGAATCAACGACGACAAATCCATACGTATTTGGCCTCAGATACCTATAGTGGTGAACACCGGCATTCGGAACCACGACAAATAGTAGCTGGCCCATTACGAGGCCTTCTAGAAACCGACAAACGCTCTCCGGCGGCGCGGAGAGAAGCGCATCCCACCGCGCCCAGCGGCTAAGCCGGAAACCCGGTCCCTGGTGGAGTGCGGGATACGCCACGAAGTTGAGGATCTGCACTGCAAGATAACGTACGTGCCGGGCCCAGGGAGCGCTGCTGAGCGAGACAAGAATGGGTGTCGTGTCCTTATCGACGATGTAGAACATGTCATCCTGAGCAAAGGCGAATTCCACCGTCTGTCTGCGAAGTTCCTCTCGCGCGGCCGCGGCGTAGATGGCACGAAGAGAAGGAGGTTGAGAGTTATCTGTGTCTGCATCGCTATCATCATGGTGATCGATGAGGCGTCCGCGCGTGTCAACAAGATTGCTCTGCGGTTGCAGATTGCGCGTATCACCCACATAAAAGGATTCCCGGAACACGTCCCATGACTCACTGCATACCTTTGCTGCCGCTAACGTGTTGTGGCCTGGTAAGCCGCTGGCTGCATCTTGGTTTGCGTATCCGGGCCCCCGTGGCGTCGAGTGGAATATATGGATTTGTGTTCCGTGGCAGTCTGCGAAATACTCTCGCCAGATCTCGAGGCGGAGCTCTGTAGGAAGATTAGGAAACTTCAAGAATGCCATTGGTGGGCTAAATTTACAGCTGAGGCCCGGAAGGACACTGATGACGAAGGTTGGGTGAGATGAGAGAACTGTGAGTGAGACGGGATAACTACACCCACTTTAACTAGGTAGGTAAATTTACCTACCTTATAGGCAGCAATCTGTTTAATGCATATCTCTATATGCGGTATGCCAATATGCACATAGCGAATTATTAAAGGGGACCTTGGATGTACCTATGTACCAATGCAGTCTCATTTCTCACAAGTTATAGATATTAGTAGGTATGATTTACTGTCAAGGAAAATAATTTGATTGATTCATGGACCGCTGTTCTTTAAGTTGCGGATACGGCCTAGATGGTGGAACCCTTGCTGGGCACGACGATGAGGAGTTGCAATATTAATTATAGGTAGGCAACCGAACAGAGGAAATGGCATCTACTGAATCATTTCTTCTTCAATGCGGTATTATATGCTCAATACCACACTAATAACATGTACTACACATAGTTCAGCTTAGTAGAGATCTTCGCTACTTCACCATAATGGTATAGAGGTATCTAGCTGACTTAGACTGATGATCGTTGCTGAATCACTAATACAGCAACTCCTGCGAATTCGACGTTTCTCACACACAAATGGGCATTTGAAAATAGCTAACAGAAGCGGGAACAACAGTCCTCTTGATCCTAGATCATTCTATATTGTGATTGATGTGGTCCCTTCAGACACTCAAAAGTCGTAGAGGCGGAGAAAGAGCTGCGGTAAATTCGCCCTCCTCTAATAATTATCGGCGATCAAAATAAGCAGATTATATACACTAGTCTTACACGAATCAATCCTTCTGGTCAGTGCCTACTTTGATTACCTGCATTGTCACAATTGCCTTTGCTAGTAAACTCATTTTGTTAAAGCCCGATGGCTAATAGTATACATCCGATCCACTCCCATTAAAAGAATATATATAAAAGACCTACCCTATTAGATTTAGCTATTCTAGATAATCCCATTGGATTCTCAGGAACTATCTCTGACAAATTTCCCAGCATTTCTGTTAACAGCCTCGTGATAACATTATATTTTGGCGTTTGATACGATAGACCTGAACCGTAGTCTTCTTCACACTCCGAACAATATTATGCTGCTCCGCGTTGCCATGCCTGAGCGATAGCAAGAACCCCTTTACAGCCGTTATAGCGTTCGTCC
The DNA here is from genome assembly GCA_022495235.1 of Xylaria curta. Classification (NCBI taxonomy): domain Eukaryota; kingdom Fungi; phylum Ascomycota; class Sordariomycetes; order Xylariales; family Xylariaceae; genus Xylaria; species Xylaria curta. The sequence goes on from MU375948.1 coordinate 12,037, forward strand.
TCCAACAACTCCAATATCTTCTTGAACATCTTTAAATGATGAGTCTTGTGTTCCGCTTCATAGTATGGTAGGGATGAAAGATCGTGTATATCTTTGATCTCCTGTACACACATGTCGACTTCAGTGCGGAGCGCATCTCTAATACCCCGTATTTTCTGCGCTCGATCCTCATCTCCTAGCACTACGGAGACCCACTGAGCATTTTTCAGCAGACCATCCAAATTCTTAGGGTCCCGAAGCTCGCGTCCCCGCGGATGACAAATGGTATTTCGTAATGGAGGGAGATTGAGTAAGTAGTTGTAGATGGACCAGCATGGATATCCGTTATGAAATCTCTTGGAATATTCGAATGATCCTATCCAGCTTGTCATCTCGTCTCTTCCCAGACGCACGAGGTTGGGGTTGTCTCCTAACATCCAGCCACGCCACTCGGGCATACAACTTTTAACGTCCCATATTGCCTGTTGTATGATTTCGAATGCTTCGCGAAGATACTTCAGGCCACTGGTGGTATCGATATACACAACTTCATCTCCCAAATATAGGTGGTCATCAAACCGTGACCTTTGAGCCAAATCCTGCTCCGATTGATTGCCAACTTCCGTATCTGTAGTTGAAAGAGCGGTCTCAGACGGCGTAGAAGATGAGGATGATTCCCATTGCTGTTCCTCGGAACAGGATTTGTTCTCTTCGACGAGGGTGGCACTCCCCCAACTAGGGTCGGACCAGCAAGAGTTGAGGTCCGGCGATTTTGGCTTGGCCGGTGGTGTCAGTCTTCTGAGGTCTACTCTATTTCTTCGTTCCATCCTCTCCCCCAAGAGCTCAGAATTACGCTTGCAGCTAGCATTCGTGCTACTCATATATCGTGGGTATTGCGTCCAGTCGCTCATGTTAATCGTGGGGGTGGGCACACCAGCTGCATAAATGTGACGTTTGCCGTTGATTACGACGGCTCGAGAAGCCTGATCGTTGTTGTTGTTGTCGGACCTCTGCAGTGGCATGGGTTTACTCTTAGACCGTGATGATACTGTTGTTTGTGCATAGTGCTTTGTATCATTTGATAGAGAGGGCTTCGTAGACTTTGCTGTGGGTGATGATCTCGTCGGTGTCTTGATAGCCCGCAGCGCAGCGTTTTCGTTTAATAATTTAGAACGCTCGATTTCTAGATCTTTGATTCGCTTATAGGCCTTTTCTAGGCGTTCAGAGTACTCGCTCACGTATTTCATATTGAACGACCTGTGTGATGTTTATAACCCAGCCGGGGCTTGTGTCACGGTAAGTATATATCAGTTGCGAATTGCCAAGAGCCACAGTTGATTATATCAGTAGTGTCGTAGTATAGCGATGTAGTTCCGGCGGGTAAAGGTTTAGGAGAACTCGTAAAGAAACATGTCGTAATATAGGAAGAGCCAGTATTGATCATTTATATCTGGACCACTGGTGTATTTGCCTGCTATATATAATTGATATGAGACTTCTATTGTATGGTTAAGCATGCATTCACTGGTCTGAAATATAGTGAATGCCATGTTCATCAGGAAGTATTATATATTCACTTCAAGGCTGGTGTGTTTTGCTATTTGCTATTATCAACTATTTTCTATTATGTACTATTTGGTATATTACATTCGCTATTCAGTATCCCCTATTTATCTATAGGGGTGGAGAGTTACCATAGGGTTGGGATTGTTTGTTTTGTATTGAAGGAGAGAGTTGATTTGAACTAGTGACAGTTTAATCATATGACGGTAGCAATCTATCATGTTTCGAATTAATATCTATGCCTTAAGTTACGCAATCAAGTAGTTTTCATTATAACACTGCCTCAAGTACCCATAGAAGGGATCTGTCAGGAAATATATCAGGTATATTTCTGACATTTTGGTATAGTATATTGGGCTTTTAAATATCAGGGCTTAGAGAGTAAGGCGTTTCATTAGGGCAAGTTCCACGGGCAACTTAGTCACTCTCGCCTACAGGCAGTGAATGGAGTTTCCGACCCAAAATTACCCAATCTGTTCAGGTTGTCCTGCGCTTTATTTGCTTGAAAGGTACCAACCCAGGGATGAACGATAGCTATATTATGTGTTTGGCTATTGCTCAGGGGCGGGCAAGCAACACAGGCCATTTTAATATCTCACAAACAAATAATACCCCTGAGCGCATAAATTCGGCAGCCAATGACAGTTCAAACTCTCCACTTTGTGACCCTGAACTTATTGTTTCTATTGGTAAAAGGAAATCATTACTGATTCTCCGAACGGTTGGCAGCACCTAGGAAGGAGACTGAGAAAAAGGATAACCATATGGCTGATACATAGTGATTGGTATGCCTTGAATGAACGGACAAACGCCCGTCAGTTTTGGAAACATGCTAATCCCTTGGCACAGTTCTCACAAACTGTTTTATTATGCGGGATTGCTACGTAGAGGTCACAAGAGTCGTCAATCATGCAAAATCGAAACAACATCTCCAAAAATCTCCACGTTCGCACCGTAAAGGCCGAGCCCAAAGAGGTGCCAAAGGACCACAACATACGCGAGGATAGTGGTAAATCCAACTACTTTTTGTTAAATATACACCCTTCAGCATAGTCTTCAAGTATCGGGATTTCCAGTATTGGGGCACGCATAAGCTCTATTGATGTTCGAAGTGGTCTCTCTAGCTATATACATAAATGCCCTTCACTGAGGCAGAGTTTTTTAACGTCGAATTCCCTTCGCTGAAATCGTCTACACTTCCACCGCTATTATCTTGGTCTATAATAGCACTCTTGCGTTTAATTGCTCTAGAAATACACACTTTAATTTTATGACATCAGAGTTCTCCAAAAACGACGCCACGTAAGCCTTTCTACTACTAAAACACCACCTAAAACTGACGCTGATCTCCTTATACCCTCTGCTGTCATCCTTGAAATCACACTGACTCTTTTAAATATTCCTAGTACGTTATATATGTTATATTCGCAAGCAGCAGATCTTTCAGGCTATCTGTATCATCTCGCCATCTACGGACGAACGAAGAAACGATAAGGCCATAATCGGTTAGATGATCAGCTTGTCAGTCAAGCGGAATCCGACGTAATCTTGTCTCCATACCCAACCCTCATCTGTTACAAATGGTCTATATATCAAATGAAGTTGAAAACGCGTGGCGGAAATGGTGTATATAGTGAAGGCGTAAAAGGAGTGGCATGGCGTGGAGTGGGCTAAAACAAACCATTGATAGATAGACCAGACCAACACAACGGGACCAGCGACGACGTCGCATACCAAAACCTCTATTGCTCCTGGCACAACTCCATACTAGCATATGCGACTTTTCCTCAATTCAACTAGTTGCATCTATTCGCCAACCTAACCGGATCCTTAAATGCCAGCTTGGGTTTATGTGGAGATGCAAAAGGAATCACTCTACGTTGACCGTGGCCCCAAATTCTAGTAGTAGTTTCACAGCCACCTCGCTTCCTGCGCCAACCGCTACCGATAGTGGTGTTTCTCCGTCCTTGTTTTGTCTATTGAGCAACGAAGTATCCCCGCCGCAATAACTCAAAAGCCGTTTCAGTATCCTATGACGATTATGTAACACAGCCCAGTGAAGGGCCGACCGATGAGCATTATCAACATGTTCTATACCAGCCCCATGTGATAGCAATAATTCTAGTACCTCTTCATGACCCCCAATTATCGCACACAACAGAGGCGTTAGGCCAGCATTGTCTTTCGAGTTGCAATCAGCGTTATGCTCGAGTAAAAGGCGTACAACTTTGCTGTTTCCGGTCCGCACTGCTCGATGGAGCACGGTCGGTCCTGCTTGCACTTTTTCGCTATCGTTATTATCAACAAAGTCGCCAGGTTTCCTGGTTGTATAATGTTCTCGGCAATTCTCTGAGGCGATAAGGGTGGGAGAGGCAAAATTGGAAGCATCAAGAGGAACCGTCTCTTTCAAAGTCGATGTCCAGAAGTCTTCTGCGCCTTTTCCCATCCCGTAGCGATCGTTGGGATCCAAAAAGAGATTCCAATCAATTACATCATCTCCTTGGCTCTCCTCGTAGCGGTCTATTGATGATTGCCTGCGAATCGTACACACTGTCCTAGGTGGTGTCAACGGGCTGGAAGCTACCGGACTATTGTCGTCGAGTGTATTTGATGCACTGTCTTGCTGATGTGATTGATCTTGGTCTGGGGCGGCTTTTCGTTGACGATGTTTCTCTGCAAAGCCCACAAGTGAACAGAAGGTCAGTATTGCTAACGTTTTAGATTGGGTCGTTTGACTAACGTCTGAATCGTTGCTGTGCCCGACGATTCTGCTCGCGACGGCGATCCGCCGCCGCCTTTGCTCCAGTAGAACTGGATTCTTGCGTCGCCGCTGGAAAGCCACAGGAGGTGCATAGCATTATGAACGTAATGATTTAAGCCGATCGCTGTTGCGTAACCACACGAATGTACGATTGTGCTTGCGAGAATACAGCTCGTCGGGGTATTACTTGGTAGCGTTCACCTGTTACCTCGTATTTTGATATAAAGTAACAGCACCGCACATGTAGTGGGCGAGAAGTTATTAAGCATGCAAGCCAAAGTAATTAAACCAGAGATATAAAACTGATGGAAGCCTCGATGCCGAGATAGGGTGTAAGCTGCGTCAAGCTGTCACCCCGCAGCACACTACTAACATTCGCTACGACCACAAATACGAGTCATGAATAAGCTACTACAATCCAGAACCTTAAAGGCGTTATACGTTTCTATTAGGGAGCTCTACCTATAGGAAAGTGGTAAAGCAGAAGGTGGTCAGATGTTGACAATAACCCGCAGATAGAGTCAATAACAGGGCCTCCGCGGTTTCGATAGATACAGGACTTGGCGCCTGAGCTGTCGTTCTTATTAGCTCGTATAGGCTTCTGCATATAGAGGTAATCAGTTTTCGCGGATTCCTACCACTACACCATACGCATATGACGAATTCTATGCACACTCCCCAACAGAAGTGTTGAGTCTGACACATCTGCAAACCGAGAGGTCCGATATTCATAGACCATGGGAAAGTACTTTTCAACATGGTAAGATCGCAGTTATACGAGCTTCCCTTTCATGTAAGCCACCTGCTAATTAGTATACGAAACCCTCAATATGTGCATGGCTAGGGAACAGTCGCATGAAGTGAAATTTGACACATAGTAGCGTTAACAGATGATATGTATGCTTCAACTAAGGGTAGTCTTACACGAAATTTCCTTAGTTTTGGCGGTAGAAATGAAACCTGCAACATGTAGAAGTGCCTTTTTTTTTATGGCGCAGCGATAAGTGTTCAAACTTGATGCACAACATATCGGGCTAGCTTATGTAACACAAACCTATAAGAGCAGAAAATGAATAACAATGTAGGGTGCGGGCGCCTGTCAGTCCTAGATGACAAGGAGTACGTTGCATGATGGTGCCTTTTCTGACAGTAGTCATAATCGTCATACGTCATATCTGCCGATCCGGTTAACCAATTAGAACTCATTTCAGGCCGGTACCAAAAGACCCCCGAAGTCTCGCGGAAAAGCTGATTAATAATCACGTGAACCTGATCAATATGAGCGAGCCGACATGTTTTGCATTCATATTGTTAATCAAAGGAAAGCTTTCCTAATCTAGGTATATACGACATTGTGTTCGGCGTTAGTATGAGTATAATAAAACAAAAAGCTCAGTTTATTTTTATTTCTCATCTCTTTTAGCTGGATTCAGATAATAGTAGTAGTCTTGATGGCAATTATCTACAAGACTAAAGCTTGAAAATAAGGAAGAACATGTGTCAATGTTAACGCGCAATGAGCCAATAGCTAGTCCTGACATTAGGGCACAACTTTTTAACTCAGTCAAAATACATCTGTATAATACATAATATCTAAATCAGTTACCTAGTTATAGACGAACTCTAATCTGCCCTATGACTTATGCAACCTAAGTTGTTATCTAGGGAAATCATCTTCAGTGAAGATGGTTGCCAAACTAGGCTAGGTTGATTCCATTGTGAATATGTGAGATGTGATATTAGCTGACTGCAGAGCTTAGCCCCGGCTGCAGGTCTTAGCGCTGACCGCAAAGCTGAGTCCCGTTTCTCCGTGGCGAATCCATGCTGATCGATACTTAGAATAGTGTACGGCTATCATTTACCTGTGCCACAACCGCTTAGGAAGCCGAGGAGGTAGCTGAACCTGAGTAGGGAGCTTAACCACTTCTCCAGGTAGCAGATGTCGTTATCATCCTCATGCCATTTGTGCCGCTACACCACAACATACGCCGTTAAGGTCGTGATATCGGTAAGTCAAGTGAGTAGGACGGTAAGGAATCGATGGCTAGCGAATCCGTCGTCTTTGTAACACCCGATGCCGCCACCAGCGCTGGATTCTCAACGTCTTGGCGTCATCAGATTGAAGGATCAGACGGCATCGTTATCAATGATTACCGTGCCATATTGCTAGAATGAATTCCGGAGGCGCAGTTACGACTGATCCCGGACCGCAACCTGGTAGCACAACTCCTTAGAGAAATCACGTGTCAATCCCATTATCTATATACTTCTATAGGTGTGTGGCATAAAGGGCCCCTTTCAGTGGCTTAACGATACGCTTGGCTTTAGGCAGGCTATTGCTATAGAAAGAATATCCCGCGAGAGTTGAAGGTAATTCGTTGGTAGTTCTCACCACCCCAGAGAACCGCATTGATCCACGACCACCCAGCAATAGTTAAATCATTTCTTATGTACATGAAGTGCTTTTCAGACGATCTGTGCTTGGCAGCACTGACTCCAGGGGTGACCACTGCCGGCATGAGGTGAAGATTAAGGCCAGCGGGATGGAGCCCTTTCCCCTATTGCAATCTTTACTTAAATCATAATAATAAGCGCCAATAATCCATGGTAAGCATCATAATCCATAATGCTGACAGAGATATACCTCAAAGGTCATCATATGGGGGCTCAATAAATACTCTCATATCCGCAAGGGTTGCTATGGCTTCTACGTCGCACAATCACAATTAGAACACTCAGTGTCTAACATATCCTATCTCGAAGATGGAAATTCCTCAATCTTGTACAGTTCTCGTCGCAGGCGGCGGTCCTGGCGGTTCTTATGCCGCAGCGGCTCTAGCACGTGAAGGCGTTGACGTTGTATTGCTCGAAGCAGACTGTCACCCCCGGTATGAGTTCATGCATATTGCGTAGCTGAGTGACTAACTTATGTAGATATCATATTGGAGAGAGTCTGCTCCCTTCAATGAGATACTTACTACGCTTTATCGACCTAGAAGACACCTTTGAGAAGCATGGATTTCAGAAGAAGGTGAGAGGATCATTTAGTGAACAAACGGTGCATTGCCATCTTTTGTGCGAATTAAGATAAGCTAATCTGTGGTTACAGCTCGGTGCATTTTTCAAGCTCAATGCAAAGAGTGCAGGATGTGAGTGGAGAGAGCTAATCTTAATGAAGTATGAAGTTGCGTCCTGATGTAACGGCATCGCAGATACAGACTTCATCCGGGCCAATGGGCCCAATGGGTATTCCTGGAACGTAGTAAGATCTGAATCGGATGAGATTCTTTTTCGACATGCCGCAAAGAGTGGTGCCAAGACCTTCGAAAATGTTACGTTAAAGTCGGTCAATTTCGAGCCTTATAAGAACGATGAGTTCACCAGCCAAAACAAACTGGCCAACCCTGGACGACCTACTTCAGGCAAATGGACTACGAAAGATGGTCGCTCTGGTACCATATCGTTCGATTATTTGGTGGATGCGACTGGTCGAGCCGGAATTCTATCGGCTAAGTACCTCAAGAATCGCAAGTTCAATGAAAGCTTCAAAAATATTGCGATGTGGGGGTACTTTAGAGGTAATATTCCACCAAGTCCAGGAACCGATCGCGAAAATCAGCCCATATCCGAAGGCATGAGAGGTGAGTTCCTCAAGTGTATGTAAATATTGCTTGCTAGCTGCTAACGGGGCATAACGATAGACGGATCAGGGTGGGTGTGGATGTTGCCTTTACATAATGGCACAGTATCAGTCGGAGCTGTTGTTCGAAAAGACATTTTCTTTGCCAAGAAGAAGGCTTTGCCGGAAGGGACAACGGAGGCTCAAGCCCTGGCGAGCTTAGTTGGACTTTGTCCGACGATTTCTTCGTATTTAGAACCAGCTGAACTAGCCTCCGGTATTAGGCAAGCCACAGATTACTCCTACAGTGCCAGCGCGTATTCCGGTCCAAACTTTCGCATCGTGGGCGACGCGGGATGTTTTATCGACCCCTTTTTCTCGTCTGGTCATCATCTAGCTCTTTCAAGTGCTCTAGCAGCGGCGACGTCCATCCATGCATCGATCCGGGGAGACTGCAGCGAATTCAATGCCTCCAAGTGGTATGCTAAAAAGGTTGACGAAGGATACACGCTATTCCTTGTTGTGGTAATGGCTGCTCTTAAGCAAATCCGTATGCAAGAAGAGCCGATCTTGTCTGACTTGGATGAGGACGGCTTTGATCGAGCATTCGAGATCATCAGGCCAGGTGAGATCACCCTACGCTTTCTATTATTTTTCGTCACCTCTGACATCCACATAACTTGTACATCATAATACTAATCATTCCATATTCGGACAGTCATCCAAGGAGTCGCAGATAAGGAGACGGCACCTAAGACTAAGGGAGAGTCGATTACCGAAACTATTGATCTCTGCCTTCATGCGCTCAATGACCTACACGACACAGAGCTTCAAGGGAAGTTGACCAACATTGTGGAAGCAGAAGGCACGCCCGAGCAAGCTCAACTATTAGGGAACCTTTCGCCAGAGGAGACGGCAGCTCTCCAGCGCATGCGCACCATGCATTCAATCCTTCCTATGGGCGAGCTCGAGGACTTCCACAACAGCAAGATAGACGGCTTCAAAGCTCGACTCGAGCGAGGGAGTCTGGGACTTATAGCCTGTGCCGCTTAAAAACCGGAATGGAATGCAACAAACAGGGGCTAACTGTGGAAATCAGCCAACAGGGGACTGATCTTCCCGTCAAGAATGTATTATGGCTCATAAATAAAACTTATATACGCACCCCCATTTTTTTTGTTGATTTTCATTTGTTCATTTATTCCGTTAATTGAGTTGCGTTTCTTTCGATCAAGTAATCTTTCACTCGTTCTGGGCTAGTACTACTGAAGCTCAACTGATGGGTTACGGGCCATCCCGACGCTACACCATGAGCAGTTTCGCGCTGTAGATCTGCCGAGTAAACTGGGCTTCTCCGCACTTCCCCTGATGCAACAAGCAGAGTGCCAAGACGCTAGTCGAGACTACACCACTTCTCACATCTCACGCTGTTTTGCTGCAGTTGTACAGACAACTACGGATCAGACTTGATCATTGCACAACCCTCGGCTTAACATTCAAATCTATACGAAGATGTCGATTATAAAAGATAACGTCTGGCCAAACGGCGCTCGAGCTGCAATCGCTTTGACATTAGACAACATGGGTGAAGCAGCTGATCTTGATCGTGGGTTATGGCCTTCTGCCAAACCCGTCGGAAGCCATTTTTCTGTTATTGACAATGTTCCGCAAATTCTGGCACTACTTCAGAAGCACGATATCCTTGTCACCTACTTCATTGAGTCCTGGAACTTATCAGTATATCCAGACACAATTGACACTATTGCCCGTGCAGGACATGAAATTGCCTGGCACGCATGGCGACATGAAGCTTGGAGCGAACTCGATGAGACGGCCGAGCAAACCAATTTTCGCCGTAGCTTCGGTGACGAAGGTCTGAAAGGGTATTGTCAGAGGCATGGCAGCGGTACAGTGGATAGATATCGTGGGTTTCGGCCTCCAGGCGGTCTGATACACGGAGAGAGGACGTTGAAGCTATGTCGGCAATATAACCTCGAATATATCAGTCCTGCAGCCGAATATGCAGCCATGGTTAAGACGAATTCCGATGATGATTCGATTGCCATATTGCCATTTCGATGGACAACAGTTGATGCACTCTACTACATGGAAACATTTGGCAAGCTTCGCACACTTAAAGGCTTCCCAAGTGAAGGGCCATTGACACCAACGGAACTCACACAAAAATATATTGATCAGATCAACGAGACAATCCAACAAGGAGGCTTCCTGTCCTTGCTATTTCATCCGTTCTTAACCACATCGTCCGAGCGCCTCGAAGCCATGGAAACTGTAATCAAGCATCTTGCGAAGAAACGCGACGAAGGCGTTATATGGCTTGCAAGATGTCAAGATATCGCGGCCCATTTGCATAATCATCCAAACACAGTAGGAGAGGATCCGGTGTGGGATATGACCTTGAAATGACGGTAATACTTAGGTATTCACTTTACTCTTTTCGGACAAATTTGCGGGACCCATCCTCGTCCTCAAGTCGCTTCATGATGGACTAAACTCGTTCTAGAAACATGGTCGCAAATAATTTAAGAAGAGCACGATTTTGTTAATTTCTACTACATGTCTTGTTGAAAATGGGAGGCTAGTAGATCCGGTGGAGATTCCTTAATGCTTAACCAAAATACGAATCTTAATATTCACCCATAGTTCAGCATGTCTCGTTGGTGTATTTAGGTTAATTATTTTGAAAAGTTCAGTTCTTATTTGAAGACGCTTTGATCGTCAAGTTTAATTAGGATTTTACCATGTTCTCAATCGCGGTCTATAGGTCTTCTTAACAAATACATAGTCATCGGTTAAAGCGTACGAGGAATTATTCATAATTAGGGGAGGCATAAAAAGACTCTATACGCAAAAGATTAGATGAACGTTAGAAACGAAACACCTCGCATGTATATGCCTAACATTCGCTCCTAGTAAAAGGTAAACTTCATATTACTATTTCGACACATCCAACGCTCGTATAACAAAATAGCTAATATTCAGACATCCGATCTTGGATCAGTATATCGATGCCTATGATATAAGCATTGGAATTATTCTCTTAATAAATAATAAAGACTGAATTATTGGCTGTTATTACTAAGTGTCAGCTTGCGGCTCCGTCCAGCAGGCTAAAGCGATAAAACTCAATATTCTTTAATCAAAACTCCTGGAATAGAATGGTTATGTGGTGGTCCTATTCTTTATGCACATAATAAGCAAAGTAAGCGTTTGATGCTGTGGTAATGCTTTGTATGCTGACGCGTAATAGTCGAAAGATAAACGTTGAGTAATGGATGATAGTGAGACATTTAATGCCGTTTAAATAGTCCCAGTGTCAGAACTCCTATACCTACCTAGTATAGAGTTCATGATCACATATTGCCGCTTTTCAACAAGCACAGCAAATACTTTCATCATGGTTTCCGCTAAAGTCTTATATTTCTCGGGAGAAATTCCTCAGGGCGACCCCGAGGGCGATCAAAAAGCCCTCTTTAGAAAATTAAACTTGCTCAGCAAAGAGAGAGATCATGTGATTCTGGCATCTTTGCTGGAGCGTGTGACAGCGTCATTAAAGGACGAGTTTAGCCGACTAAGCCATTCACACCGAGACCTAGTCCCACCTTTCGAAAGCGTTCTCGACCTGACAGATCACGTTGTTCAATTACGAAAGACGCCATTAGGAGGGGCCATCGAGCGAGTATTGGTCCTCGTTTTTCAATTAGGCAGCTTCGTTGCGTATGTTTCACCCAACTATCTAATGCCAGAAAGCTCACCAATATCAAATAAGGTACCACGAGGCTCATCCACTTGAGTACAATTTCACACCGGCCAGTACCTCACTCATCGGAAGGGGCTCGGGTCTACTCTCGGCAGCTGCAATCGGTCTTTCACCAAGCATCTCTATGATACCAAGCATCGCCCAAGATATCGCCCGAATCTCGTTTCGTTTTGGTTTAGTTGTCGATCAAGTTTGTCGATCGTTGGAGGTCTCTCACGATGAGATCAATGCCGACGGCGCCTGGGTGTATTGTGTCCACGGGGTAGATGAGGACGTTGCGCGCGATTCGGTAAATAAATTCAACGAAGAGAAAGTAAGGGAAGAACAAGATTAAACATTATTTTCGATATACTGAATATTTACAATAGGCATATCCTGCAACCAATGGCGCGTCTGTCTTCAACGTCGACAACGCTGGAAGCTCTGTTAGCATAGGCGGACCGCCAAGAACGCTGAAGGCGCTATTCTCTGAGTCTAACGGCTTCGAGAAGACGAAGAATGTGGCAATGAAGAAAATTCAGGGAATGTGGCATACTGACAGAGTGTATGGCGTCGAACACGTAAAGTACCTCGTCCCAAAGATCAGTTCTATACGGGGGCTGCACGTTCCGTTAATATCGCCCGTGAGCGGTGAGCCATTTCGGGAGACAGAAGCCGGACCGCTGCTCGAACAGATCATGACAGAGATATTGACCGAGAGAGTGCGGTGGGATATGATCATCGACACTGTCACTAAGCAACTGAAGCAGATGAAACCCAATTCTGCGCAACTGATCAGTATACAGCCATCACACTATAACCAGAACCTACTGGAACGCTGGCGGATCGAACTACCCGACGCAGTAGTGTCAGACCTCGCTATGATGCCAGCTGCATTGGATCTGGTTCTCGGTAAAAGTCCACCGAAAGACACAAGATCGTCTAAGATTGCTGTTGTGGGTATAGCATGTCGTTTCCCAGGCGCGGATACCACCGAAGAGTTCTGGGAAAGGTTGATGCAGGGGCAAGACCTGCACCGCCATATTCCTGCTGATCGATTCAACGTCGAAACACACGTAGATCCCACGGGGAAACAGCAGAACACATCAAAGACTCCTTACGGCTGCTTTGTTGATAATCCGGGACTGTTCGACGCCATGTTCTTCGGTATGTCACCCAGAGAGGCCGAACAAACGGACCCAATGCAGCGCCTTGCCTTGGTGACGGCATACGAGGCTCTAGAGAATGCCGGGTATGTTGATGGTCGAGGCGTCATCAATCGCCAACGCGTTGGCACCTTTTACGGCCAAGCTAGTGATGACTATCGCGAGGTCAACTCTGGACAGGAAATAGGCACTTATTTCATTCCCGGTGGATGCAGGGCGTTTGGCCCTGGGCGTATCAACTACTTTTTCAATTTCTGGGGCCCTAGCTTTAGCGTCGACACGGCGTGCTCTTCGAGTCTGGCAGCCATTCAAGCCGCATGCTCATCACTGTGGAGTGGGGATGTCGATATGGCTATTACTGTAAGTCTATCGGTTCACCTTGAAAGTCATTGCATTGTAAGTAATAACCAAATATTAATTATCATTCTAGGGAGGGATGAATATCCTCACGAATTCTGATGTGTATGCTGGGCTCAGCCAAGGCCACTTTCTATCCCCTACTGGAGGCTGTAAGACATGGGATGAGGGAGCGGACGGATATTGTAGATCAGGTATGCCGTCGCCATTTCGCCCTTAATGTCTCGTTCTTCGATACATTCACTAACTAGCATTGCTGAATAGATGGAGTCGGAAGCGTAATTCTAAAGAGACTCGAGGATGCAGAAGCCGACAATGATAACATCCTCGCCGTAGTCCTATCGGCAGCTACTTCGCACTCGGCAGAAGCTGTTTCGATCACGCATCCTCACGACGCGGCGCAAGCTCTGTTGTACAATCAGATTGTCAGACGAGCTGGGATCGACCCCTTGGCAGTAGGGTACGTGGAGATGCATGGCACAGGAACGAAAGCTGGTGACCCCACAGAGATGAGATCTGTGACTAGCGTGTTTGCACCTCCCCGTATTCATGGCCATCGACCGATACCTCTGCATGTGGGCTCAGTCAAGGCTAATATGGGCCATGGAGAGGCTGCCGCGGGAATCATGGCTTTTATCAAAACTATCTTAGTTTTCCAAAATAACATCATTCCACCTCATATCGGCGTGAAGACAGGCTTGAATCCTGCATTGCCAGATTTAGGCAAGACAGGCGTCGTTATTCCATTTAAAGCCGCCAATTGGGGCCCGACTAGTACACAAAAGAGGCTGGCCATGGTCAATAACTTTGGCGCCGCCGGAGGTAACACGGCTATGATTATCGAAGAGGCCAGCCCAAAGCAACGACTACGCGAAGACACACGAGAAGCGCATATAATTACGATTTCCGCAAAGACAGCTCATTCCCTCAGCTTGAACATCAGGCGCCTTGTCGAGTATATCGAAGCTTCGCAACACTTATCTCTTGCCGACGTTGCTTACACACTCTCAGCCAGGAGACGTCATTACGATTATCGAAAGTCCGTTGTAGTAAGATCCTTAGCCGATGCCGTCAAACAGCTTCAACCGCATATCGAAACTGCTGTAGGTCAGACTCCGACCTCAGCGAAACGAACCCCGGTTGCTTTTGCTTTTGCTGGCCAAGGCACTTTCTATGTGGGAATAGGAGCGCAGCTTTACCGCGACTCTCCCTTCTTCCGTGCGCAGCTCGATCAGTTTGACAGTCTTGCACGTCGCCAAAACTTCCCGTCCTTCCTACCGGCCATTGACGGAACGAGTGCTCGTGAAAACCTGTCAGCCTCCTCTATGCATCTCGCCATCGTATGTGTTGAAATTTCTCTTGCTCGACTGTGCATGACGTTTGGTATTAAGCCATGCGCAGTCATTGGGCACAGTCTGGGTGAATACGCCGCCCTAGCCGTGGCTGGTGTGCTGTCTGATAGTAGCACAGTTTTTCTCGTTGGGACACGAGCAGCCATATTGGAGGCAAACTGCTCATCTGGCACCCATGGAATGGTCTCTGTCCGCGCCTCAGTGGCCGATATTACGCGTGAAGCAGATGGTTCGCCATTTGAAGTGGCTTGTATTAACAGCCCAAAGGAGACTGTTCTTGGTGGCACTGTGGAGCATCTAGAAGCTTTTTCGGCTCGTCTATCCAAAGCAGGGTTCAGGACAACGCGTCTGGATGTGCCGCATGCGTATCATACGGCTCAAATGGACAATGTCGTTAATGATCTCATTCGTCAAACCCAAGGGATAGCTTTCAACCCGCCCAGCATTCCCATTATATCTCCCCGAGACTCAGCAGTGATCGAGGCAGGCGCTGATATAGACTCATCATATTTGCCTACCTCTCTACGAAAGACGGTCGACTTCGCTGGAGCTCTCAATGCGGCGTTTGAAGCCGGTATAGTGTCAAAAAATACGGTTTGGCTTGAACTGGGCCATCATCCCGTATGCGGCGGGTTCATCAGTCGTACGCTTGCCGACACTCGTCTAACCTGCTCAAGCCTGCAGCGAGATAGCGACAATTGGACATCTTTATCGAAGATGCTGAGTAGTCTATACGAGGTCGGAGTCAACATCAACTGGAATGAATACCATCATCCATTTGAAGATGGTCTTCGACTTGTCCACTTACCGACCTATGCTTGGAACAACAAGAACTACTGGATCCAGTACCGAGGAGATTGGAATTTGACGAAGGGCCAGAGTTCGCCAGAGCCGGCACTTCCCATTGTTAGCGGTTTCAGGACATCGAGCATCCATCGACTCTATTCTGAAAATTACGACTCATTGACAGCCCAAGTGTTGGGTGAATCCAATATGACCGATCCATCGCTCAAGGATGTGATAGAAGGACATGCCATGAACGGTTATGGTGTTGCTTCGTCGGTAAGCTGATGACTAAATCCTCGGATGATCAAATTTTCTGACCTGTGACAGTTTCTCCATGCCGAAATGGCATTTACGCTAGCCAAAAGAATCCAAGAAAAAGCGTTCTCGTCTACATCCAGTAGAGTAGGCATCAATGTGGCCAACTTTGAGTATCACGATCCAGTAGTGAAAAATGCAAACTCTCTCGATCCACATTCCATTCTTGTCAATGCTGAAGCCAACCTCGAGAAGGGCGAAGTTCACATTAAGTGGTTTAACCCAGCTAATAACAAATGGTACTGCCAAGCCACGGCTTACTATGAAGATGCCTCGATCTGGCTATCTGATTGGGCTCGAACGACCAGACTTGTTACCAGTCGCATTGACGCACTCAGTGCTATGGCAATCAAGGGCATGGCCAACAAACTCACCACCGAACTTGCATACGCCCTCTTTGGTAAGCTAGTGGATTATTCTAGCATGTATCGCACTATGCAGTCGGTTGTACTCAATGAAGACGAAGCCATGGCCGAGGTCCTTTTCCCTGCAGACACCCAAGGAGACTGGACTGTGCCACCACATTTCATCGATGGCGTCGTATCCCTGTCTGGCTTTATTTTGAATGGTGGCACCCACTTTGACAATACTAATAACTTCTTCATCACGCCGTCATGGAAGTCTATGCGTTTTGCCAAGCCGTTGACTCCTGGCGGTCGATATATCGCATACGTGAGGATGGTGCCGGAGACTGCTAACGACAACAGCAACCTTTGCTCTTACGTCGGTGATGTCTACATTCTACAGGACGGTGAGATTTTGGGCGTAGTTGAGGCCATATTGTTCCGTCAGTGGCCTAGACTTATGCTGAACCGTTTCTTTCGCCCAGCAGACGCAGCCCCTGCTGCTTCTCTTACCAAAAAGAAGAGAGCTGCAGCTCCAAGCCCACTACCATCTGCAAATTCTCTACAGGAAAATGTCATATCGACGGTGGCGCCGGCGAAGACAACCATGAAACTTCCTACGTCTATCATAACTCCTCCAAGCTCTAAGCCTATCAGCAAGTCTGGCGGTAGTCCAAAAATCATGCCTCAGATCGATTACAATTTTCTAACGCCAGGAGGCTCGCCACCCAATGGACGTATGCAGACCGACAATGACAGCGGCGACGAAGAAGAAGCCGATGGCGACGATGTCGCATCACGTGCTATAGTCATATTGGCTGAAGAGCTGGCCGTTGATATAGGCTTACTGACTGACGAGTGTGAAATTGCAGACATTGGGCTTGACTCGCTCATGTCACTCGTTATCTCTCAGAAGTTTCGAGAGAGTTTTGGTATCGAGATTCGTGACGCGTTCTACCTCGAAGTGACGACGATTGGGGATCTGAAGAAGTTAGTTTCCTAGATGGATCACTAGACATTTTGTTACTTCTAGGGGTATCGGTTACATGGGCTCAACGCGGTAGAAGTAAGATGGGCAGCTAGAAGTGACAAAGATATACACCATAAGCTTTTAGATGAGACAAGATATTTATTTAAATTCTATTTCTATCAAGTGGCTTAAATTAGGGATCCACAGCGATGGCCACTATGCGTATCAAACTTTTTATGGCCGCCATTCAATTTCAATGAGGGAAAGTCGAGAATTCTCAGGGTACCTGACACCCGCGACCGTGAAACGCTGATCCGACTGAGTAATGACTCCTTTCCACTCCTCGATGTCACGAATCTGCAATAAAGACCCTCGTATGAGAACTGAGAAACTGGATTGGTCCTTTAGGGTACATACCTTGGAGTTGAAAAGGATCAACATGCCGAAATCAATGTTTCTGGAATACTTATAATCAGTAATTTAAAAAGGAAGTGCGCTATACGTAGAGTAGCTTACCGTTGATTTCGCTCGACACTCAAAGTCATCGTGCCAGCCGGGGGCATGACCTCGTCAAAGATGATAACTTTGGCTCCAGGCTTCAGCGATGGTATCAAAGCTCTCAGGATTCGTTGGACATGAGCATCAGGCCAGTTATGTAAGACCCAACGAAACATATATCTGCAACAAGGTCAATGGTTGGTACAATATTGAGAGATCTGATGTACCAGCCCGTACGTACACATCAGCGTCCTTGACAGGCTGTTCGTTGAAAAAGTCATGCGGCATGAACGACACCTTCTTCCCCTCTTGAACTTGGGCGGCCGTAAGTGCTCCAGGCAAGTCTTGGACCACGATCTCAAGCCCTGGGAACGCCTGAGCCAGCGCAAAAGCCACAGTGCCCGTGGATCCGCCCAGGTCAACCAGCTTACCGCTTTGCACATTATTCGGCCAGCTGTCAATAAGGTGTCGTGGCGCGTACGCCTCGTCTTGTTGAAATGCCCTCATGACGCCTGCGAATCTTCGAGCCTGCTCTGGGTGTTTCTCAAGGTACATATACATACCGGACTCGCCGTCTCCTTTGGCGAGCATGAAGCCAGTTTTGGCAGGGTCATTGGCCGCGGGTTCTTTCCTCAAGGCTTCAGTCAGCCCAGCACCACCAGGAAACAAGACGTCCGTGGACAGGCCGGTCCAGTCTTTAATCAGTGGCTCCCGCGCCATGACCTTGGTCGTTGCCGTGTGCGCCACGTATCCCGGGCTTGGTTCGTAGAACATATGGTAGGGCATTCCCGCACGCAGGATCTGACGGAGAACGGATGCGCCGACATTGATAGACTTGGAGAGATCGTCGTACGACACATCACCTACGAGAGGCACCCGGTGCGCAATATCAAAGTCGAAGATGAATTGAGTCACGGCAAACATAGTCATGACTGCCCATCCGGGTACGAGACGCAGTTCGACGGGACCCGTCGCCAAGTCGCCCAACTCCAGACTAGCATCGATAAGGGCTCGTCGACACTGTTCGATATTGGGCGGATAATTCACGTCAAGTGGTGCATCGGGCCCCAGACTGAGGGGCGGTAATCCTTGTTCCTTACGGTACGCCTCGATTTTGGTGGTGCTGTCACTAATTATCTCCGCCAAGGAGGCGGATCGACTTTTTTCGGAGGCCATTTCAATACTGTGACAGTTGAAGGCCGACAGCTGCTATCTATCCCATGCAGAGGAGAGCTTTTAGACATGATTTATATGAGACATTTCCTCTCGCTATGAGAGGGATTTGAACCCCTGAAGCGCAGATCAGAGCCGGCAATACCATTAGCTATATCCGTAGCGTCATAGAAAAAACAGTGTTACATCTTTGTTTACAGGTTCAAACTTCTTGGTTCTTAGACGAGTGGAGATAACACATCATGTCTTGGACGAAGTCGATCAACCTGAGCCAATTCAATTGGTAATAGTTTACTCATACATATAAGCAACACATGATTACTAAAGTGTAAGCGACGCATGATTATTAGGGATAAGCAGTGCATGGCTAAGGGTGCAAAATGTTGACCTTGAGCCTTAGAACACAGTTATCATAAGCATACGAGAAAGCTAGTTTTTAGCGCGAGTTCGTACGACTACAAGCTAGACTATATATAACCTTACGACAGTGTGAGTAGCCCGGCAGTGCGCAAAGAGTAAAGTTGTATTGTGACAGTTCTCACAGCTAGATGCTCTAGTGTTACTTGTTTAACGATTTCACTGCTACGATATCTACGTACAGGTTATAGGCTTGCGCCCGTTATACCCGCCTTTCGGAGGTTATATCTATAGAATGGTATTGAAAAGCTTGAGTGAAAAAAGATCATGCGTAGTGATTTCGAGTAATACCATGCTTGAATTAAATGTTCTCGACGCTCATCTACCTCACATTAATCACCTTTTCCCCCTTTATCCAGCTCGTTCCTTTCTCATTCTTCAGCGCCGAACATGCGCAGCAGCCAGCGAGACCATAAACGTGAGCGCGCCCGTCGTTCCCATCAGCGCCTTCTTCCACTCTGCTTTCGGGTTATGGTGATAGAACTAGAACCTGACGAATAAGCCTGAAACAAGGTTCCGAAGGTATTTTCACATTTTGCCACCTATCATGGAAGACAAGAGTAAAAAAGTCATTCAAATCACCTCTTGCTTTTGCTTTTCCGAACTCATGGCATCTTCAAGCTTGCCTCCACAATTCCAAACTCTAACCCAGGTGCACGATGAATGCCATCGATCGCTAGGCCGGCCTGGTCGAGGACTTCACGGAAATTTCTCTCCGTTCTTTCTTTGCCGCCGATGCACAACATAATCATGTCTGATACTGTACTGAAGGCAGTGCCCTTGTCATCAGACAGAATATTCTCAGCGATCAGCACTTTTGAATCTGGGCCCATTACTGGGACTATCTGCTCTAACAGTTGGATAAGTTCCGCATCGCCCAAATTGTAAGCCACTGCGCGTAGGTGGTATGCCTTCGCGTTTGGGATCGGTTGACGAGTAAGGTAGTCGTGCTCGAGAAGCTGTACACCAGCAGGAAGCAAGCCCGTTCTCCTGGCCAGCTCAAGGGTCTCTGCGCGATCTTGCAAGACGCACTGTTCTGGCCGTATCTGAGGAAATGCTTGCAAGATCTCCTTGATAACGTGTCCATTGCCTCCACCCACATCCACGAAAACGAGCCTTTCGCGGTCTTCAGAAGCTAGTTTAGCATAGTCAAAGAAGCCTGTGTATGGCCGCAAATGCTGGACGTTTGTTGCCAAAGTATGTATGCCTTCCGTTCTTGTCGGCATCGTGGAGAGAATTTCAAATGTGGACTTGCCCTCTTGACCTTCATTCCACGTAAAAAGACTGTGCCTGGCACTTTTTGCCTCCTCCTTGTCTTTCACGGACAAGTATTCGGGCAACCTGATTAGGCCTCGGATTCCTTCATCGTAGCAGGGTGAGAAAAGTGCCCCAATTTGTTCAACATAGGCCAAGGACGTGTGCGTGTGGCAGTATGCGCCATTCTCACTGGTAATAAAACCTGTTCTTGACACTACTCTCAGGAGACGCTCAAGCAGTGATTCTTGAATCTCGGTGACTGCTGAAAGGCGTTGAAGAGAGATGAAACCTGTAGTCGGAATAGTCTGAAGTACGTTCAATGATAACAGTGTCCTGATAACAGCGGTTTCCATAGATCGAACAATTAACGACGTGGCATGCTCTGCAGGGGACTGCACGAGAGCGACAAGTTTCTCGCATTTCTTCAAGAATGGCAGACTGTCGACCATGAACAGCTCGGAAGAGCCCTTGAAGGTCTTGCTCATATCGGCAATCTCTGCCGCAAGGGCCTGAATACGATTGAGTTGGTCAGCCGCCATCATGAATGATGTATTGAAAACAGCCGATGTGGAATAATCAGGGACTATTCTCAAAGTTGAAAGTTAATGAATTTCCGATAATGAGAATTGCAAATGTCAACTCATAGGGCTTTGTGTATTCATTACTAGTCACCAAAGCGCTTTAACCTTCTAGGTTTGTGCTATCGCCTTTATGTATCGGTATCAACATGCGACGTCACGGATTCTCCTATATCTTGTCAGCTATGTAAGCCGTCTGTAATAACCTGTCATAGTCATATAGTGCATGTCAGCATGCATGCCATCTCCAAACGTAAATGCAACAATACTCCGTAGACACGCATAACCTCTTGACGTGTTCGACATCTTATATGCGGAGCGTATAAGATACGAAGTCTCCCTATACTTTCTCCTCTTAGATAGGCAACGTCATAAGTCTTCCACCACACCATTATGTCTACCGTCGAGAAATGGTTTCAGGAGTTTAAGGCTCTCTGTAGTCAAGTACCCACCTTGTTTTCTTCCGGTATTGACGATGAGGATGTTCGCATTCAAGCGTTGCGTCTTGCTGAAAGAGCTGTACATCAGCTCCACACTCCTATGACTTTTGCTGAAGCGCAGACATGGGCGCCGCTAGAGCTAGTTGGTACCGGAGTAGCTTGTGAGATAGGCATATTTGACGTCCTCTCCAAGCACGCGGGGTCCCTCAGCACCGTCGATATCGCTAAAGAGCTCAATGCCGATCCAGCCTTAGTTGCTCGAATTATGCGTCTTTTAGATGCACATTACATGGTCGATCAAGTATCTTTGGGTCAATATGCGGCAAACGCAATCACTAGGGACTATGTACAACCCTATCGAAAAGGCAATGTCATGACTCAGTCAGTAACTCACGTTCTTCTAGCTCTAATGAGGCCGCTAATCGTGACAAACTCAGAATTGGTTTAATGCCTTCATATTTCGCTCTACCAGCCTGGCTTCGCGCCAACAATTACAAAGTCCTACCTGACGCGAACCACTGTGCCTGGCAGGTTGGAGCCAATACCACAGAAACATTTTGGGAGCGCATGTCAAAGGACCCGAGCCTAAGCAAATACTTCAACGATTATATGGCAGTCCCCCGTACCACTCAGGAGGAAGATTTCGTTAGCTTCTACCCCTTCGAGGCTATATTTGCCGATTCCAACGCGGACGACATCCTCTTCGTCGACATGTAAGGACTCACATCTTCGGGTCAACCTCAAAAAGGAAAATTGAGAAAGATTTGAACTGATATTGTCTCACTTAGCGGCGGCGGTCTAGGCCATCAAGCTATGCGCGTCCGCAGCGCCTTCCCACGTTCTCGAGGTCGCATCATTCTGCAAGATCTTCCTCAAGTCACCAGCAAGATTACGGCGGGCTCACTACCCGACGTCGAAATCATGGACCACGATATGGCACACCCCCAACCGATCAAAAACGCCCGTGTCTACTATCTCCGTGGTGTCCTGCATAATCATGCTGACCACGTGTCCGTCCAGTTTCTCTCACAATTTGCGGCTGCCATGGGTCCCGAATCAAGATTGTTGATTCATGAGGCCCTAGCGACGGATCTCAATCCGACCAAGAATATCACGAGGTTTGATTTGAGTATGTTCGCGTCGTGCGGAGGCGCGCAAAGGTCCGAGGCGGAACAGAAGGCGCTGTTGGAGAAGGTCGGGTTGGAGGTATTAGGGACCAGGAGCACGCCAAGAGACTGGTCTATTATGGAAGCCAAGTTGAAGAAGCAGTAGAGAGACATAGTTCTAGTAGCGCATACCTGCAGACCCGTAAATTTGGGTGTTTTCCTAGAGTCATGGTACTATTTAAGCGCTCATCTAACTTACCAACCAGCTACTCGTCTGCGTTTGAATTGCCATGTGTGAATGAGAAGTAATCAGCAAGCGATAATAGTGCCAGGGGTAAGCATTTTCAACAGCAACTATCCCAATATTATCTCGAGAAAGAATCAGTCCAAATTCCATCTTGAGTTAAGTGAGAAATAGTATTTATGAGAATGACTTTATGATGAGCTGACAATCACTTAGGTATCAACCCAATCTGTCTAAATTTCTCAAACGTATTAACAAACGATTGGTAGGAATCAATATGACCGGTCCATCCGAACTGGCGCGCCTTGTTCACACTTAGTGTAGCGCTCCAAGTCCGCTGAAAGAGAAAATCTCCAACTGCCCAGCCTGCAAGGTCGAATGTCGCTTTAGCACCCGGCAAACCCTGACGATCGCACAACTCCTCCCACACCTTGCGCTTATCCTGGCACCACTCGGCCAAACTCCAATCAAGCTGCAACTCGCCCTCTCTGGGCACGGCTTTTTGGAATTTCTGCTGAGAGTCGGCTTTGGCGCCGAGACTCGCAGCGAGGCGCGGCCACATGTAGCGCCAGGAGAAATAATCTCCATTGGTGACGTTAAAGGCCTCATTTGCGCATGACTTCCGGGTCGAGACGAATATGGTCAAGTCGGCGATCAAAGGTGCATACGACGTATCCTCGGCACCCTCCCAATATCGCTGATTCGTTGGCATTGGGGCGGTAATATCCAGTTCGCGGCAGATCAAGAAGTATACAGCAATGGTCAGGGCCTCGTTCAGGCCATAGGGCTGCGAATTTGCACCGATGATGGCCTCAGGTCGAATAACATTCCATGACCAGGCTTTGCCACGCTGCACCTCAGCCAGTCTATCCTCTTGCGGGAAATAGAAGTTCTCGAATGGACCATAACGTCGCGGATCATCTTCACGTGCCGGAGATGGCACAGGTTCGACATGGAGGTTGTAATACTTTCCGCCGGTCTGGAGCGTGACGTTTTCCAACTTAGGGGCTATCTTGTCGAGAGCACCTAGGAAGTTCTCGAACAGGGTTTTGTTGGCAGCGTACGACTCTGTGAAATCGTCCTTGTGGAGGTAGGAACAAAAATAAGCATGGCTAACGGGGGCACAGACTCCTTTCATCTTTTCTACTAGGGATAGGACATCATGTGTGAAGTCGAGAGCGATGAACTTAATACGAGGGTCCTTAATGGCCAGATTAGATGGACTCCTCGATGTGATGATGATTGATTCCCACTCATTAGAGGTGGTTTTGTTGCAGAGATACTCAACAATGGCGCTACCGCTAATTCCATTAGCACCAGTGACGAAAGCCGTTTTTGCCATATCCTAATATGCAACCAGTGACCTCACCTGAGTGCAAACTACAATGTACAGTTCCGGTGGATAACTAGGCGGTCATATCTGTCGTTCCGCCCCTTACTACTAGGTATTAGACTATGGAAACCACGCAGCCTGTCTGTCAATGAATCGAACGAATAAGGCAATGGAGCCGTCATCATGTCGACCCGATTTGCAGTGTAAGCTTAACCTGCAGAAACTTACCCCTCTCGCCCAGAATCTTGGAGCGCGTAACAATAAGCTGTAATCAAAGGTGTAATCAAAGGCGTAATCAAGGGTGTAATCGCAGGTGTAATCATAATTGTAACTGTAATCCTAAACACGATGTATAGTATCGTTGCTTGTGATTCAGACTATTACAGCCAGATCCACTCACACACCTACCTAAAGCCGCGTCTTATTTCCATAAAATGACCATACTGGGGCCGGGCTCTGCTGATCTTCACATGTTCTGACACAAGATGAATTGAAATAATAAATTCAGTATAGACTGTTTAAAAACAAAACGACCTAAATGTAAAGGATCAAGATTTAGAGTGTTAAAGCTTTAGATTCTCAGTCGGAATAATCAAAGGCCAGAGTTATACAAGGAAGATGATGAGTCTTGGTTTCATTCTTGGTGCTAGTTTGTTTGCCGCCTCGGGGTATCTCGTATCTTGGTGTATTTACTGTCGGACATTTCATCCTCTCAGCAAAGTTCCCGGGCCGTTCTGGCCGTCCGTTACCCGATTATGGTTGACATATGCTGTCTCGAGAGGAGACTTGGACGTAGTGCAACGGGAGTTGCACAAGAGATATGGACCACTCGTCCGTATTGCGCCTGATGAGATTGCTTGTGCAGATCCCGAAGCTATTCGCAAGATATACAGCACAACCTCCCCACTCAACAAAACGGATTTCTATCATATCTGGGATGTGGGAGCGTTCTCCAAATATCCCCACGCGTTCGCCACCGTCGACGAAAAACTGCACTTTGAGCGAAGACGCATCGTGAACAGCGTGTACACCATGTCTACAGTCTTGACTTTTGAGCCATACATAGACAATTGCAGTCGCTTGTTCGTCGAGCGCATGGTCCAGCGCACCGTTCCGGACCAAGCAATTGATCTCGGAGACTGGTTTCTCTGGTGAGACTCACATCTTTCTAATCTATAGCGGCTATATCTTGATGAAACGCATGTGTTAGGTATGCCTACGACGTTATTGGAGAGCTCTTTTTTGGTCGTTCACTCGGCTTCATTGAGAATCGTGGTGATGGAGGCGCTTTTCTTGCATCTCTAGAGTTTATGCTTCCCGTACTAACGACGGCGGCGGCTTCTTCGCCTTTAGTCCGTGGGCTGATTATGGGTTTATTCACTCTTAGCTCTACCGCACGCAAGGGGCTCAAAGGAATGAATCACGTAATCGAAACGGCACGCACGAGCGTGGACAACAGAGTCTCCTCTGTTGCAGCTTCTGGAAAACATGATAGAAAGGACCTTTTGCATAACCTGCTGACCATTGTGCATTCCAAGGGGGACGAATTAGACTTCGGCATCGAAGACGTAAAGAACGAGGCATTTGCAGCTCTGTAAGTGATCATCAACTATGCAAGAACATACAATCTGCTAACACGCTGTCTTTGATAGAACAGCAGGCGCGGACGCAACTATGATTGAGCTACAAGCAGTCTTCTATTACCTTGTAAAGAATCGTTCAGTATACGAAGAGCTCCGAAAGGAGGTTGACCATGCCGTGGAGAACGGGAAACTATCCGAATTTCCCAGTTATTCTGAGGCCGTCCAGCTCCCACTTCTCAAGGCAACGGTTAAAGAGGCATTACGATTGCATCCTGGCGTAGGATTCACTATGCCTCGGGTTGTGGATCGGAGTGGAATTGAGCTATCGGGGATGTACATCCCATCAGGGTGGAAAGTCGGTATGAACGCGGCCGTCGTGGGACGAGATGAAGGCGTATATGGCTCAGATGCCAATATGTTCCGCCCAGAAAGATGGATCGAACGCACTGATCCCAACATGGACAGATGCAACAACCTGGTGTTTGGGGCGGGCACTAGGACTTGTATTGGCAAGCAGGTGAGTCTATTCAGTGGCTAGACTAACTATACATATCACGGGGCAGAGTGTGGGTGTTAACATATCACAGATTGCTCTTAGCGAGATATACAAATTCGTACCATTATTGATACGCAAATTCGATTTTGTTTTAGTCGACCCAAACAAGGACTGGACAACTCACAATTACTTCTTCAATAAACAGAGTGGTCTGCGGGTTAAGGTCAAGGCCCGAGGCCTGTAAATCTTCTTGATCTCTAAATCAAATCATAGAAGTCGAGTCCTACAGGTAGTCTTTAGAACAAAGCACAGCACAACCCCTATCTCATGCGCGAAGGCGGTAATTCGAAAAACATTGCCCACATTACCTAAGTTTTTTTATCTTCAAGAGATCATTTCTGTGACTTGATATGGTAACGGAATGAACAATCCTCTTAAGTGCTAAGAGTAGATGAAGGTGTTTAGCGCCTAATACGAAAGTCATTCGCCTATTTTATAATGCTCGTACTAGCTACGCATCATAGCAACATGCGCTCAATCTGCCTTTCTAATTAATCAAAAGCACTACATTGTATGTTAGTTAAAGAAATGAAGTTGATGCAAATAGAACTGTATAGGCTAAGGAGTATTAACGTGGCATCAATCATCCAATTATATCATCATGCAACACACAACCCACATATTCATGACAATCTAGAAGCCTTTCCCCGCCCCCTCTTTTTCATCCACCTTCGAACATCTACTACGCCCGACTATTTATCACCTTCTTCCGATGCGACTCATTCAGTGTCATACTTTACAATTACAAGAGTTCTTTGGGTCTCAACCGCCTCCCTATGCCATTCTATCTCATACATGGCAAGATGAGGAGGTCACGTTTGCCGAGTTTTCCCGTGGCGCACCGACAAGAACGGGTATTGCCACTGAAGGTTGGAAAAAGATAACGCAGACATGCAAGTTAGCTATCGAGCAAGGATACGAGTATGTATGGATTGACACGTGCTGTATCGACAAATCCAGCAGCGCGGAATTAACCGAGGCCATCAATTCAATGTATTCGTGGTATGCGGACTCCTGTAAATGTTTTGCATATCTGAGTGATTTCGGCCCGTCAAAACCGGGATCTTCAAATCCCAGCAAGCAGCTTTCCTCGAGTCGCTGGTTCACTCGAGGGTGGACGTTGCAAGAGTTGATTGCTCCAAAACGGTTGGAGTTTTATGACTCATCATGGATCTTCTACGGTTCGAAAGCAAGCTTATGTGCATATATCGCATGTATCACCGGGATCGACGCGAAGGTTCTTTGCGCTGCTGGTCCCGCTCTCCGGGACCTTCTTGCCTCGATACCCGTCTGTCAGAAAATGTCGTGGGCTGCTGGTAGAATAACTCAGCGACCTGAGGATGTCGCGTACTCGCTTCTTGGAATCTTTGGTGTCCATATGCCCCTCATATATGGCGAGGGAACCAACGCATTTGCCCGACTTCAAAAGGCAATTATAGAGTCTACTAACGACCTGACCCTACTTGCCTGGAAAGCGCCTGAGCGAGCATTTCCCGTGCATGTACCGCCCTCGGAGTATTTCAGCGTACTCGCACCATCTCCTGAGTATTTTGCAGAATCCAAGGATATAGTGTTGAGCCAGCTCCTCTTATACAACCCAGACTTTTCGATGACAAACAAGGGCTTGCAGATCACTACAGCGCTTCCAACTCTCGACAGACCTAAAAAGACTATTCTGAGTCTCCACTGCCACCGCGAAGGCAAGCCTCAAGAACCTCTTGGGATTTACTTATGGGACATAGGTGGGAATATCTACAGTCGTGTACTCCCCGATGTAATACCCATCAAAACCGAGGGCAAGATATCAATCGAGACTCCGATATTCCTGAGAACCCAGCCAGGTCACGGCGACGTCTCAAATTCGGCACTATTACTTCGAGGCTACCATTTCGTTTTCAAATCCACTCATGATGCGGCCATGAGCAGATCCGTACATCCTCTCTCGACCTATCCCGACAAGCGCTGGGTCGAGAACTTCGGGTTCCGCGCCAGAGATAGGCTCTCTTTCATCGGGGTCAAGACATACCAGGCTCGTTGGCAAAACAAAATCTCCGACTTCGTAGTTGCCTGCGGCTTTGATCCAGATCATGAGCCGTGGGCATGCATCGACAGCCAGGGGTCGAGTCTGTGGTATGCAGCCGCGCTCCGCATTTATATGCGCGTGGGAGAACTTGCGCAAATGTTCCCGAAAACGGAGGTCATGCTCGAGAATAACGTGTTTCTGAGCATCGAGCTCAAGCCTGTCTGGGGAGAAAAGTCTGTGCAGGTTGTCTTGCACGTTGGTCGGACGGAAAGAAGACGACGCACGATGCCGACTTATGGTCGAAGCGCCCACAGGCACTCTAGCTTCACGGACAGGTCGACTCAGGACCCAACAGAGCAAGTCTCTGAGGAATTAGCGTCAGACTCTGATTTAAGAGCACCAGATTCTGCGTAATTGGAAAGCTTTACCTTTCCCGGACACGTATTAGCAACGATAATTAAGTGTGAGGGAAAGTGAAGCTTTAAGTTTAAATCTTCTTTGCGACGATCCTGATGGTCCATATGGACTCTGCAACGAGCTGATTAGTTAAACTCTAAAAAAGGCATCAACCATAACGTATTCGCAGTAAAATTAGCTGTATAGCTGAGTGTATGGCTTGCGTACTGTAATAGTAAACATGGTTACTAACGGCCACTATATCTAAGTACGAGTACGAGTGCTACATAACACTTTACTCCTTTGGTAGGTCTAGTGGTTGGTTTGAACGCGTATATTGGGGGGTAGCATGAGCCTCTACTCAAGACCTAGTAGTGCGCTATTTTCGCGTATAGCCGGCCACTCGACTAGGGCTCGAATAACTGCCCAAACTCATGCTCCAATAATGTTCATGATTTGTATAGAGTGTATTTTTTGAAGGTGTGTTTTGGAAAAGCTTGCGAAGCAGAGTAGAAGTAGATTATTGACCTAGCGGCCTACGAGGTCAAAACGAGTACGAATTCTAGGCTAAAAGCCTACGAGTACGACACGGAGGTCTAAGGCCAAAGGCCTGCAAATATAAGGTCTACGTGGCAATATTACCGTAGAAGAAAGAATATCAGGACCCGGCACCCGTCGGTGCAGCCCGGCGGTCCTGCGCTCGACCCGGAGGCCTTCGAAGTGCGAGTGCTGGGCTCGGATGCCACAGCTTGGGACGCGGTCCCACGAGAAACGAAACGTGCGCTGGCTCTTTAGCCGTTGCGCTTGCGTGAGCGACGTAAAGCTAAGGGAAGGCTTAACTAAGTAGTTAAGGGCCTCGCCGACCAAGTACTTAAAAGACCACCCCTTTCGCGGGAGGTGGAAAGTGAGATAAGGAGGAAAATTCTTTCGTACGGATACGTGGTCAGAATGGCCCCTTATATACGCGAGCCGAGGGCTCGTACGCGGCACTAACCTGGTTAAGTCGTAAAACACACCATTAAACAAAGCAAACAGTCGAAGTTATAACAATAACAAAACAAATAAACAGTCAACAAGGCTCAGGCTTTAAGTAGGTAAGAGGTATAGAATTAAACCACAGCACGCCGCAGGCGATCAGGGGGTCTTCCCCTGGTACATACTATATCTAAAATCTAGAATTTAAATCGAATTGCTTTGCACTTTGATTTACAGCGTCTTCAAAATGGGGAGTCTTCGCCGGCAAAGCTTTCCATCTTAGTGACGACTTGCTTAGCATAACTAGGCAATTATTGTTATACTTCTCCTGTTTAGCAGTTGTACGCGCCACATCAACATATGCTAGAGTAGCTGTATGAGATTTAATCCCGTCAATGGTGGCATAATTGTTCGGATCACATACTTCCCGGCGACTTACCCTGGGGTATATACAATTTATCCAACCTTCCTAACCTCTAGAGCCCTCAACACGACGTCTAAACCCCTTGGCCATGTTCATGTCTCCTCGCTCGTACGATGAATGGGCACACATACACCGACGCACCGCGAGAGAGGCGGTCAGCCTAGGGTTTTGGGCGTTAGCCGGGAACCAACACGTATGGCCGAACGCTCGAATTGTACCAACACCTACTAGACCCTATATCCACGCTCGAGAAATTGCTACACGAGACACTGCCCGATCCCGTAGGCGCCGCTGATGATGAGCGCCATCCGGATTCCCTGGTCGTCTATCTAGATGATGGATTGGGCTGTCTTGTTGGCCTACCAACGTGGATATAGATACTCTTCACGGTGGCGCAATGGGATAGGACAGGTTTGACCCTATCGATAAATAGTAGTATGAGATGACAAGCTGACGCTTGATCCTTGCTTCGCAACGATGGAAATTCTAAGCTGGTAAGTAACCAACCCTTGGGGAACCTCTCTTCGTTCCTCAGAGAGGGTTCTCCAAGGGTTGAACGCCACGTCCGCCACACCTGCTCCACTTAACCGTGCACGTCCTAAATTTTCACTTTGAATTAATCGTACGCAGCAGACTTGTATTAAAAACAATAATAATTAGTATCGCTAAATAAATATCTCTTTGCGTAATCGAACTGTATACGTACATTTAGATTTTAACTTGGAGTGTTAGAACTGCAGCGCAAAAAGTCTGATAGCGTGGGGCGAGCCTGTACGGTCTGATTGGTGGGTTGCAATTGTGGCAGTACTACGAAAATAAAGAAGACTTGATACCAGAGAGCAAGATTTCATGATGTCGCAGTTTCAAGACTGTAGAAGTTGTATCAACTAAACGACGTAAGTTGATTGATTGCTGTACGAGCGACAACTCTACTACCTTTATTTCCAACAAATAAGTTTTCGTTGGAGGTTACGACATTCACAGCAATAAGGTCCTAAGTTTTGCGAAGACAAGCTTCATCCAATGCGTCGTGGGGCCATTGGGTTGCATGCCTACTTCGTATGTAATCCGTAATCAATCGCTTTATCCTATTATAGAAATCACGCAATAATAATACTTTCAACCTTGTTCATCAGGAGGGTATGGTTGTTTTCTTCTTACTTCGCCGCTCCTCTCTAAAAAATCATTGTCAATGTTATCATCATCGCTATGGCTTCTACAGCCATAGTTAGTAATCATCTATATCGTCATCGCCATCGTCGTCATCATCATAAACATAACCATCATCGCCATAGCCATCATCATAGCCATGCTCATAATCATAATCATAGTCATAATCATCGTCATCAAGGTCATCGAGACCCTCGTCCCAGTCCTCCCAGTCGTCCTCATCACCTTCTGTCGTGATAACTGTCCATCCGTGACTCTTCATAATCTGTCTGATATGATCCGTCGAGAGGTCTTCGTCCTCTTCCTCCTCTTCGTCGTGTTCGTATACCTCGATAATGATCTCTTGCAGGGTCGAGATGGCTCTGAAGTGATCATCGACCTGCTGTAATGCCTGGGCCTCAAGCTCGTGCTTCTCTTTGATCTCTAATTCGATCATCCTAACTTCCATATGAGATGTGCTATCCAGGGACGTATTAAGCGTGGTCAAGTTGGGGCAGCGTTCCTGAAGGAGGGCGAGCAGGCGAACACTCTCCTGGCCGAGTGTGGGGTGACCAGCGCTTAGTTGGGGAAACTCGGGAAATGCAATACGGACATGTCGAATGTAGCCTGCATTAACTTGGCCAATCTGCCCGAAGAGCTCGACTATTTGCTTATAGGTGGCATCAGAGAGATCAAAGCAATTTGTGCTATAAAATAGCGAGCTGGCTTCGCGGTGAATGACGTTGCTCGCGCAGAGCAGCCCAGGGGTAAGCTCTTGTTCTCGTCGAAAGCGGCCGCGAAGCCAAGGATCGATAGGGTCTTGGTGCAATAAAATGAGATGATATATCTCATTTCGAAGTTCGCTAGGGAGATGGAGGAAACCAACAGGCGGTTCAGCGGTGTCAGACATTTTTTTCATTTCTTAATATCACCTCTGACTTAGAAGAAACCGAATGCATTGTATAAGAGATGAAGCTATGAAGTACAGATGTACACTAGGTTATAACTAGCCCCGCCGTAGCAACATCCCAAGGAATTCTAGCGGGTCCAGAGGCTAAACCTAGATAAGACAAGTGTATTCGCTGCACCGTCGGTACCTTTCCAATTCACTATCTGCCTGTCGCGTCTCCATCACCAAAAAGCGACAACGTCTGAACCATCCACCGCCAAGAATCGTACAAATAGACCCCATCCAGTGTACAGCGTGTCGCATCTCAGCTCAACTACGTGACGCCTAGACCCCGCCGGGTCGGGTCATCGCCTTTTCTATCAGATCATCCTACCTAGACCGAATCGGCGCCGATCGACGACCAAGTATGGCTCGTCGTCCTGGTCGCGCAGCCGCTCGGCGCGCCGCTGCTAAAATGGGTACGAAACAAATACATACACTACCCATGATAACGAGGGTGCAATAACGGCTGACAGTAGGGACTTGACCAGAGAGCACTCCCAGAACCTTCGACGAGATCGAAGACGAGACCATGCCCGACGCAGATGTTGACGGTGATGAGCCCCAGCCCGATCCTGAACCCGAGCAAGAGCAAGAGCAAGAGCAAGAGCAGGACAACGAAGAGTCGGCCGCAGAACAGGAGGAGAACCAAGATTCCGAAGCTGCCTCGCCCAAGTCGCCATCTCCCCCGCCACAACAGGTTGTCCGAAGACGTCGTCTCGGCCGTCCGCCCAAGAACCGCCCCCCGGACTGGGATACTCTGCCCATCGAACATCCCCCCCGCGATCCGAACGACCCCCCGAGACGGCGCGGTCGTGGCGGCTGGCGAGGCCGCGGTGGTCGCAAGGGCGCCTCGTATCAACCCACGCAGCAGGCCATCGACAAGGAAGGCAATGTTATGGACATTGTCGACGACGAGCTGGCCCTGCCCGAGGATCCCGAAGGCGAGACCAAGGTTGACAAGATGGGCCATCTGCAGGGCGGCCGCGAGTACCGTTGCCGAACCTTCACCATTGCCGGCCGCGGCGAGCGCCTCTACATGCTGTCCACCGAGCCCGCCCGCTGCGTCGGCTTCAGGGACTCGTACCTCTTCTTCACCAAGCACAAGCGCCTGTACAAGATCATCGTCGACGACGACGAGAAGCGCGACATGATTGACCGCAGCATCATCCCCCACTCGTACAAGGGCCGTGCTATAGGCGTGGTAACGGCTCGTTCGGTGTTCCGGGAGTTTGGCGCTCTCATCATCGTCGGCGGCAAGAGGGTTATCGACGACTACGAAGTCACCAAGGCCAGGGCTGAGGGTGTCGTGGAGGGCGAGATTGCCGATCCCAGCGACCGCTATGTGGTGGGCGAGGAGTATAACAAGAACCAATATGTGGCCTGGCACGGTGCGAGTGCTGTCTACCACTCCAACGCGCCGTCTCAGCCAGCCCAGAGCGGCAAGATGGACATCAAGAAGAGACGTGTGAACGTTACTGACGTGAATTGGCAGCTGGAACACGCTCGTGAAGCCAGGTATGAACCAACCAAACTATTGTCTGATTTGTATTTTTACAAAGTAACGAAGCTAACCACCCCTCAGCCGTTTCAACGCCGAGCTCGCTGTCGTTCGTCGCCAGAACATAGCCGGTGTCTATGACGTCCACACCAATACCATGCAATACCCATCCATCATGCAGCCTACTCACGCTCGAATCGAGCAAGTGATAGATTCGTCGAGCGAGAACCCTCGTTTCCCCCCACTCGACCCGAGAATTCCTCGGAATTTCACCGTCGTGGATACATACATGGAAACGCCACCTGCGGGCATATCCCCCGCCGTCTACGAGAAGCGCGAAGTCCCCGGCTTCCTGGCCGAATTCCAGGGTCTGGGCGCCGTGTCGAGCGATATCCTAGATGAATTACCACCCGAGTGTCGGGCCGCCTTCCACAAGGCCCTGGACAGGGAGAAGGAATGGAAGGCGACGTGGGGCTCGGAGAAGACGACGACTCATCGACGAGAGCCTATTATCGATGCCGCTATTGTCCCGTACAGCAAAGTGCAATTATAACGGCGCCCATTTTGAACGATATGCCTAATCGATACCACTTTGTTGGCTTTTATATCGATTTGTTTAGCCCGCGATTCACACTGCAAATGCCGCTCCCACTTCGCCAAATGCACTTCAGAAGAGGCAAGATATGATATGATCAACGGCTTTTCGGGGCATACGACGATCCCGATTATAAAAACAATTTTTACAGTAGTATCATTCCCAGTTCTGCTCACCGAACGAACCCTTAAAAGCGGGAATTTCCCCTTTACGCAAAAAAAATTGGATTGTAGGATTCTATGTGTACGAGTAATGAGGACGGCCATTCGACCGAGGAGTAGCGGCGTTGATGATATCGACGGTTTTTCATCCCGTCTGTCCGCTGATTCGGGTTGGCTTTAGTTAGAATGGCATCAGAGAGAGGTGTGCTTCGTAGTCTATATCTGGACTTAATAGAGTACGAGAATTGATTTGTGAATTATTGTATGTCTACGGGCTCTTTTGTTTAATTTCAATGATGAAGTGTGAAGGGTGGCTTTGGTTGCAACAATGTCCTAAACTAAACTCCAGACCACGACCTGATGCGCAGATGGGTTGGTAGTGGGCAATTATGTTTATTAGTTGATCGTTTGGCTGCTGGGTTGAGGACAAATTGTACGCATACTGAGTAAGCCAGTCATGTCATTGGACTGACTAGATTGAGATTTAAACATTCAGTGTCGCCGGAGAGACTCAATCATCGTCCTCATCCGATCCATAATCAACCAATCCCAAAGCCGGCTTCGGCTTAGGTATTTCCGTCGCCGTCGTCGTCTTAGCTTTAGCAGTCTGCGCGGCAATAGGTATCTCCTCCTTAGGCGTAGCAGTAGACGGAGTCTTCTTCACCCTCTCGGCATCACCTCCTCCCTTCTCCTTCTCTTTCCCCTCCTCTTTCGTACCTGCCGTGCTAGTCCTCCTCTTAACAACACCCTTCAGCACGCTCTCCTTTTCCCTCTTTCTCTTCCTCCCAGAAGCCCACTCCTCGTTCCCACCCTCATCCTCAGCCTCTTCGTTCCCGGTAGCACGTTGCTGTTTCTCCCGAAACCCAGCAAGTCTTTCTTCCGTCTCGCGTCTGACGCGTTCTTCTTCTGCGCGTCGCTCGTCGCTGACGCCGTGCAGGAAGTCGATCTCGTCGTCGTCGAGAGCGCGGAATTGGTTTCTGATGCGGTTCTGTTCTTCGAAGGCGGCTTGTTTGGCGGCTAGGGCGGGAGTTAGTCGGTACAGTTACGGTGCAGTATATTTCATGGAAAGAAAATGAATGAGGTAGATGGTGTGATACATCGACTGCGAAAGAAAAGGGGTACATGAGTGTGAGTGAGTATACATCACAGCACAACGACATACATACATAAAAGAACTCAAGCAGAGACAAGACGAAAATAAAACGAATAAAATAAAATAAGAGACAGCGCGAGAAGTAAGCTAGAGTAGAAATGAAGAAGAAAGTGAAAAAACTACCGAAAACCAAACAAACCTTTATTAGCCTGCAAAATCTCATAAAGACTCCTCTCCCCACCTCCCTCGACATTCGACCTGCGGCTCTCCTCGCGTCTCCTCCTCTCCTCGTCAAGATCTTTCTGTACCGCCTCCCATTCTCTCGCGTTCTTGTTTCCTCCTCTATCTCCATCTCCTTTTCTTTCTGCTCTCACCTCATCAGCGCCATCGCCGGCGATGGTTCCGCCTGAGACGAAGCGGGAGGTCATTTCCCGTATGAGAAACAGGAGAGGAGAGATGGTAGATGATAAGGTGCGAGGTAAACAGAGGTAGTTAAATCCTCTGGCAAAAGCTGGTGTAATGAATATGTCAGCCAGTCACATGCTTTGATCCGGATGTGCGTGCATGCGAATTGTGAATTAGAGCGTGTACCGTGATGATTGACTTCAAGCTTTGATATTGAGATGAGGGTGCGTCTCACGAGAGAGAAGTACGCAGGTGAGTGAGAACGTATGTACCTCCGTACTAATCTCTGTATGCAGGCAAACTTGGAAGTGAAATAAATTGGAAAAATAGACTCAAGCCTCGAGATTTATTTAATCAATCAATGAATGCCTATGGGCTACCTCAATCGACAAGATGAATGCATATATGAATGAAGAGATGGATGAATGAGGGAAGGTGAACTTCCTACATAACAGGGAGCTATGTAGTTAGCTGATACCCAGCTGTCGATGGCCTCTGTCGGCTGGCAGAATGATAAATGTGGTACGAGGTAGCACCCAGCCCCCTCAACGCGACTTTCGCAGGCGACATGTACGCTCATACGCAGAATATCACCCAGGCACGCGCGAGATGAACTTCAAAGCACAGGATATGGCAAAACACAAGCGGAAGATCAACGAACATGCACAGCACCACAGATCAAATCAACTTCACGAGAAACAACAAAATCAGGTAAAAGCGATAGGTATGTATACAGATCGACCAAGGCAAAAGATCGTATTTGTCTAGTTAGGTATCATGTAGGTGTGTGTATATATAATATAATATGAACAAAATCGACATTGCTTGTTGGGCTTCTTGCCTTTTGCCCAGAATGTACGACTCAATCAAGGCTTCATCTCACCAAAAGATGAGCGGCCCCATCTATTTATCATCCCCTGGGGAGATAACAACAATTACCTATACTGACCAGCTTTCGCAGAGTCCAGGTAAGTTCCGGTTTCCCGGCCAGGTTTCTTCAACAACGAAAAGCTGCCCAATTGTTTATCCCCCCAAAAAAATTCTTTTCCCGTCAATCTCGGGATTTCCGCAACCACCATATGCGAAGGATATCATACCAGTCGTAAAAGAGTAGAAGCACAAACTCCCAAATGAAAAAAGAGGGCACCTCACAAAGGATATTTGAGCCCACGGAGAATTAGACCCCAACTTCCATGCCCCATCCCCAAATCCCTATTCTTTGGTCTAAACGCAGAAAAGACGAAAGCACAACCAATCGAATGCCTTGTACTAGGCCATAGAATGGCACGTAGTAGGCCATATCGAGAGCCAGTGAGGCTATACTCGAATAGCGAAACGTATGAAGAGAACACCAGATGTCCAAGCCCCCAATTTTAGCCGTGATTCCCCACCCCAAAAAACACTCATGCAAAACTCCAGAAAACAAGACAATATAAAGACACAACCATTGGTGTCAGGTCAATGAGATAACGATTACATTGGCCGGACGACCACGCCAACACATCAATCCTTTAACACGATCATGTGTTATGACATTGGAGCCAAGCTCCCTTCGTGCTGTCGAGGAGCAGTATATTGATCAATGTTCAAGATCATCTGTCTCCGCACGGGTGGGAAAAGGTGTCGAAGAATGTAGACCGCATGATATGAAATCGACGAGGCGGACCCAAAGTCATCGCATAGTATAGCGTCCAAGTTGCTTTTGTGGTAGCCTCTGAAAGAGAGGTGAAGGAAATCAAACGAGTGACAGATCAACAAAATCCATTCTGATGGTTCATTATTTTGTTCTTTTTTAAACGCCGTGAAAAGTCGGAAAATTTTACCACCGTCGCTGTGAAATGCGAACAAGATATGACTCGTCCAAATCTATGTGTGGAAAGAAAACAGAAAAAACTCCGGACCGTAGGGGAATATCATGACGAACGCCGATGAATATTATGGAGAGCGAAATTCGTGAGGGGAGGCAATCCAGCGGACGCTGACGTGCACCAGTTCGAGACAAAATGATGAACTTGTGAGTAAAGCTCACCACATGCCGTGCGGGAACTTGAGAGCGATTGCTGGCCTCGATTAAGTCCGATCATCGTATCATCCTGTGGAGCGCTTGTCGCTCCGAAGCCACTTTACCAAGAAGGGTATCTAATCGAAAGGAGAGTAGTATGTTCGTGAAACCGCCAGCACTGAATCCGTATAGTCAATAGTTAATGACCGCTTAGACGTGGAACAATCTAATCACGCCGCCAAATAGTTCCTCGCCACGTAGAAAAGGCCGAGCGGCATCCTTTTACGGAAAAAGGATGTGTTTAGCGATAGCCTTATTATCCCATGACAGGCTGACCATAACCATGGGAAAGGTAGTGACCAGGTGCGATCGGCTCGCACATCGCACAGTTGCAGTCCGCCACCCCAGTATTCCATCCACCATGGCTGAAGTGGTTGAAGTACGGTTGGTGAAAGTGGGATCCGCTTCTAGAAGACGAGTAACTATGATGGGAGACAGGAGGCTGGGAGTAGCGGCCGTAGTTTTGGTTCTGAACAGCCTGACTAAACCACTCGTTGTAACGAGAGTTGACTGAGGCAGCCGAGTTCAGGTACTCGGGTGTACCATAGCCCGAGTCGGGAGGAGTCAGAGGAGCCTGAGTCCAAGGGTTTTGGTAGCGGTTAGGCCACGATCCTTCCCGAGGTCGGTAGGCCATCTTGACAGGCCGGTTGAGTCTCGTGCTCGTATTCATACGCTCATGATCCGCAATCTCCTCATGTGTCCATCCTTCGTATGACAAGGGATGGTGGGACTGTCTAGTCGAGTCATTATGAATCGAGGTGACGATAGGCGCGAGTCTCTCGCGAAGAGCGGCTTGAGACTGCCGTTGCTGGATGAGATGTTGCTTGTTGTCTTGGTACTGTTTCCAGCTCTTCAACCAAGCGTCGTAGTCATGGCTGCGGTCAAGATTGACATATAGCGTCCAGTCCATATCTCGCAACCACTTGGCTTCCATTACGTTGAGCTCGGATACGGCGATGCCGCTAACGTCTGACCATGAACGGTTCTGGAACGTGTTATCGTCGAGGAATTTGCTACCCAGGAGCAACCCAACAGTAAGCATCTTCCAAAGTTCTCCCTCGCTGACATTGTCGTAGGTGCCAGCGTGCTTGTGCATGTTGACGTGCTTGGCGAGATAGTTCATACCGAGAAGAATAGTAGTACTGGGAAGGCGGGTAGACGTGAGGATCTGGTTGACGAATTTGCGGAAAGCCGGAGTGACAGTTGAGCGGGGAATGACAATCCGCGTGGCCATATCAGCAACATATTCGGACATCATATCGGTCTCGTAATCGAGAACCGCACATACGCCGCCCGGCATGATGAAAGGTGTGGGGGGTGTTCTCCGTCAAAGATCGAAGTATGACCTTTGTCGGAGGAGAGTCTGCTTCAAGCACGTGGAAGTGACAGCTCAGGTATGCACACACAAAGTTGAGCAATACAACTGGCAGCAAGTTCCAAGGCCGAAGAGAGAAGGGGGTGCGGCGAGGGGAAAGGTCTTCGAAACCCTATTGAGATGCTCGAGCCATCAATAGTTGGCCGGAAAATCGAACACGATGAAACGGTATAACGTAGGTCTGGGCACGGCGCAGACAGAGTTCGTCGTAAATCGGCTGTAGCGAATGGTTGTATCAACGATGCGTGAGGGTTCACGGTTTGGCGACTATCGAAACTTTCGTCGGGAAGAATGCTCTGTACCCAATGTGGCGAGGAAAAATATCACCAGGAGTAAATCGATGCAACAAGGCAAGTATGTCTCCTACAAATGGATTGTTAGTATTCTTCCGATATCACAGTTGCCATTTTGGTTACTAAATAATAAGCAAAAAACAGGAACACAGTTGGCCTAGCCTAGCCACTGCGTGTACTCCGAAACATATTGCAGGAAATGGTGTTGGGCCAAGTGTCGGTGGATAAATTAGTGTCGAGATTGGCCACCTCGGCGAACTTGGGATAAGCTATTGTCGACCAAGATATTGGAACAAATTAGAGCATAAAGTTCTGATCGACGTCGCATTTGGCACGAGCAAATATACCGCTAAACCTGTTGATTACGAATGGCTCGCCCTTTGCCGCGCAGCACCTGGGCCATCCGGCGCAGTCTCGGGAGTAGTCCGATTGCGACTCCATTCATCGCAGAACCATTGCAGAACTCGAGATGCGTCGAAGCAACAAGGTAGGGGCACATTTTAAACACCAATGCAAGCTGAAACAAGATCAACCAATCGAAAATAACTTACGCTGAGATCAATACGGATTCACGTTCGGATGAGACACGACAGTCGAGATTGGTGATACGGAAGGCGGAAGGCCTTTGTTGAGGTTGGCGTTGTAGATAGTCGTCGAAGGAGGGATTAGAGGGGGTGTTGGCTGAGATGGACTCTCCAGATGTTGACGTCTCGCTCAGTGAAGAGGATCCGAGGTGGTGTCTGGGTGAATTGAACGTAGCCACGAATGCGTCGATGGAGAGCAACAGTTATCTCAGATTTGAGGCAGGTGTAGAAGCCTAGCTCGAAAGCCGTCGAGGTGTTTGAGACGAAGAAAGCGGCGTGGGAAGGGGGGTCGAGGTGTCTGACCGTGTCTGTCTCGCGCTTCCACGACGTCTCGATCTCGGCTCTCTCTTGTTCTCGTTTTCGTATCGATAAAGAAACAAGGGTCGAACGAAACGTGGGAATCGACTTGCAACGGGAATGGTCTCGGTCGATAGTCCAAACTGACACACAGTTATACGAGAAAAAGGAAGGGTCGAGAAAAAGAACAATGATGATTGTCAGAAAAAAGAGGGAGGGGAGAGGATATGGTGAGAGGGAATGACGGAGGATGAAGAAAGCAGAGGGTGATGAAAGGAGGATGGGGCGGATGCGGATGGGTAGAGATGGCCGAGGAGTTTAGTTGGTGGTGGTGGTGATGGAGGTGGATGGTGGATGGGTGGACGGGGTTGGACGGAGGTGACGGGCTGGGATTGGCTGGTTTGGACGGACAGTGGACAACAGCGGATTTGATGGGACATGGACAGGAAGCAAGGGGCATGGGAACTGGGGCTTGGCCTGCCTGGGACGGACTGGGAACTGACTGGGCAGGGACTGGGACTTGGGACGGACGCGGCGGACATTGTGGATCCAGAGCGCACACTAACTAGAAAGAATTAGGTGCCACTAATACTGTAGGGTACAGTGCAGCAGGGCAGCACCTCGTACCTCACAGGCAGGTACCTAGGCAGGTATACAATCCGCTACGCTACGCTATGCTACTGGCAGCAGCAGGCTTGACGTTCTCACCTGGGCCAGTCAGGTCAGCCGGTAGAGCGGGCAACCAAGCGCACAACCGCCAGAGAAAGGATTGGAAAATGGCAAGTGATTCGACGAGCGTCAGACGCAGGCCTGGTCTCCCGACGCTGTGATTGGTCTCGGGGCCTGGTGGGCACATGTGAGAACAGTGGGTTGCCCTCGCCAAACCTTGCATGCTAAGGTCGAGAGGTTTTGATGGGGACAGGCAGTGATGCCAGCCTGTGAGCTGGTGGATAAAGCAAGCAAGTTCCAGGGCTCGCTCAGGGCCCCATGTTGATGTCTGTGGGCAGAACGGCGGGTACTTCCCTGCCCTACCTCGGTACCTGCTTGCAAAGATGTTTCAGCGCCTGCTGCCCGCTGGTTAGTACGCATGCGGAAGGTAGCAGAGGCGTGTATTGTAGGTACATGAACAGCTAGCTGTACCGTTCCACACAGGAAAATTAGGGGTTTGCTTGAGGCTAGAAAGATTTGGGACTTTTTGGGACTTTTAGCTTGAGGCGCCTAATCCACTTAGCATGCTACTCGCGCGGTACGCTACTAGTCCCCTAATGGGTAGTGAAAGCATAAAAAATTATAAGTAAAGAAAAAAAATAGCGCGCGGTAAGATTGGAATACCTAAATCTTGACCATGTGGAAAGCTACATGTGTCTAATCTACACAGCCAGAAACGCATCCCTTTACCCTCAATCTACCCAATGCGGCAGTATTCTCACGACCCCGACCAACCAGTTATTGATATTGATCATGGCTTGGCAGTCAGTGTAAATATTCCTAGAAATGCCTCATCCCTATCAACAAACACGTGCCTTATGCCACCTATCAGCATACTTTTCCCGTGACATCGGACACAACATACTATACTATAACCAGAAGAAGTGAAGGATCAAAACTTTCCTTGCAGCTAAAGCAACGGTTCGTCGCATCCACCTACGTAGGCAGTGTAGCTGTTGTGATAGTTAGTGAATCTATAATCCGTAGTAGTATAGTATACGAACTACGGAGCAGACAAATAAGAGGAACTAAACACAAAAAGAAGGGTCCTCGAATACTACTACGTTGACTTAGCTTTTCTCGCTCCGTCTCCGGCGCAAATCAAGAACGGGATAATTCCACAACCGTGGACTGGGTCAGCCACTCATACCACAATAATTGTAGTCGCTAAACTAGTTTCAGCAGGACGACTGCACGCCCCATCCTCAATGCAGTGCCTAGTGCAGGTGCCCAGAGCGCAAATTTGCGAGCTTGTTCATTGTGGGCTCTCTTGGTAGACCACATGTTTGCGGCATTACTTTCTTCGTGACGAGGCTTTGAAGAGGTGCAAGACAATAACACGCTAAAAGCTCTATTCCACTCTTGTACGTTGTAAACAGCGCTTGCGGCTAAGAAAGCGACAAGAAAAGGGCGTGTGCATATCCATTTGTCTGTTTCAAGACCCCTCGTTTTAAATATTACCTAGCCAGGCTTTAGATCAAGAGGAATTATGATACAGATTTATCGGTTAATTAGGGCTAGTGAAAAGCAACTCAAAGGATCACGAGCACGAGTCAACACAGAGACCCACGGTCTCATTGCAGTAGTTATAGAGAGGAAAACGAACTCCCTTACTGCGGTGTAATCTGAGTATCTAGGCCC
Source organism: Xylaria curta (assembly GCA_022495235.1). Taxonomy (NCBI): domain Eukaryota; kingdom Fungi; phylum Ascomycota; class Sordariomycetes; order Xylariales; family Xylariaceae; genus Xylaria; species Xylaria curta. The sequence continues at coordinate 54,825 of MU375948.1, forward strand.
TTGCACCACTCGCGACACATGTGTCAGAATATAGCGATGGTCAGCCAACCAGGGAAGTAAATGACCTCGCATGTCTTATTTACGAGGCAAATTGCCTTCGATTTCGGAAACGGAGACGGGTGGCGGTGACTCGTCGCATAACTTTAAGAGAGAGAAGACCCTGATCAGCCTGCCGTTAGTGAGTTAGATACCCAAATAAGATGATTCCGACGCGGTGCCGACGTGATGCGCATGTGCGAGTGGGAAAAGCCGCAGATACCGCAACCTAAGTACGTATTTGTGCTTTATTCGTGGATGAACACGTTAGGCTCTGCTTATTGTGATTATTGCTGCAGTAGGTTAACTGCAAGACAACAGCGACCTCAGCATTGCATAGTGTACAGTATGCGGTGGTGTTCTTTAGACGGCTTTCTGTTGCCTTCAACCAGGACTATTTTGTAACAACTTTTACATTGTATACTACTTTATCCATATGGAGACTGCCGTTGAAACTCGCAGGCCACGCAAGAAGGCTAAATTCCCGAAATGAGCATCAACCTCTACATGCAATGGCTACCCCAGCACGCCTTACAACCATACGTGGACACAACCCATATAAGACCACCATATTTCGCTTGTCCACTCAGATTCGGAAGTGGGAATCCATCAGGGCACAATAAAGGAACCACTTACGTACATACTAGTAGTACTGCTACACAAATAGCAATAGCCCTAAGAATGAGACTACCGATTTGCTAGTAGTCTTTGTTGCGATCTACTCGATCGCTAACCTGACAGAATCCGTCAAAATCATCAAAGAAATGACAAAGGGGAGCTTTTCGGTTTAGGCTTCGCCGCGAACCAGTCTTTAAGCTTCAGCTAATTCGTCACAAGGTAATTTGATGTCAGCAGCCTCAAATGGGCGGCACGCAAACCGCTGACCTCCAATTCGATTATGTATGAGTTCGCCTCTCCATCGGTCAAGGAGCTCCCGTGATTTAAACAAACTCCTCCATGTGCTACTTTGCTGCGAGATGGACGCGCGCCTCTTAGGTACAGAAAATGAGCAACCCTACACAAAACCATCGGACGACCTGAAGCGAAGCAAGCATCCCATATGAGGTAAAAGTATGCCGAAAGGGGATAACGCTAACGTCCATCCGGAAGTTCGGGAATGGTACAGAAGTTACATTTTGTTTAATATTCATCACTAATCGTTACATGTCACGCATCTCGGATCTACCATGGTGCCAATCTCTCCTACATGGTATACACTGGACTAGAAGCTTGAATCGTGCAGTTTTTCTTCCATCGTGTCACCAATACTAAAAGTCAGCATCCATGTGGCACCAAACCACACATCTCACTACTGCAAGTGCCATGTTTCCATATACACCGTGTAATGCTAGCATACCTACAGTATACATGGTACTTAAATCGCTCTAGGAAGTGTCAAGCGCGAGATTTCCTTACGGCAGAACTAACTTTAAAGTACTTCAATCCTCCAAAATGACTTAATCACTTTCACGCCGACTGACTTTAAGGTACGCGATCGATATCCGGGAATTCCAATGAGAAACTTGGAGAAGGTTAATTTACCGTGGTATATATTTGGAAATCATGGAGCAAGTGGTAAATTGTGCCTAACAATGACCCTCGTCTGCGGTAGTTTGGTGTGGAGTGAATCCGACAATTATTGTGCGATGGGGAGATGGGGATGGGGCGGACATTTTCTCGTTTTAATAAAAAGGATCGACCTCGGATCAACCACCAAATCGCGACGGGCTCGAAATAATGCGTGTTACTATGAATATCCCATCCCTACGGACCCTACGGAAACGTTCCTTGCTCCTGGGCTCGCCGTGCTACAGTGTACACAGACACACACGCACTTATCTACCGGTCACCGCAGGTTACACTTCATCTAAAACCTCGGGACTTCAAGTTGGACATGGCGATATTATCAGGTAGGTATGTACATACTTTGTTGCAATGCACAGCATACTCTACTCCCAGTCCCATCTCTCCGTTGTGCATACCAGGCTTGATCACGGCAAGTCGCATCCTTCGGCCTACTTCGTATCGTATCACAAGCATGCAATTAGAATAACGCCGACCATCTTGAGGTGCAACATAACTACTGACCAGGTACAGCTGTAGGCAAGTAGTGTACTGCTGTATAACTCAGGACACACAGCAGGACCACAAGCCACATTTGTCTTTGTCATGAACTGTTTTTCCCGTGCCCAACCTCTACCCCCCCTGTCTGTCTGCAGGGTCGGGGGGCAAATCTTTTCACGTTCCCGTGAACATCAAGATTCGGCACGCCAATGCAAGCACAAGTTCCAAAGCCTGGATTTCAAAAATCTACTTCACCGAATCATGTCTACATATAATTCGGCCTCTCATTAAGACGTCTAAGCTCCACCTATCTCAATAGAGATTTTTTTTTCTTACTACCAAGCAAGCGAATACGGACCAGTTCAAGTTCTCAGGGTCCTCTTGGTCGATTGCCATAAAATAGTGTAGGTACTTAGACCTATCTGCCTGTGACAGCATCACCTAGCGCCAGCGGTTCTGACTCGATGACGCCAAGTACGCTTGCTTCCTTGCCTCTCAGTCTTCCGTAGTAGGTGGGGCTTCTCAACGGCCTTTGGCTCTCTCGAGCCATCACGATCCGGCAAACTCAACCCACTAAATTCTCGTAAGCCCCGGCGCAAATCGCCAATTTTGTGAACATACAGCACAATAGTGTTTTTACTATGGCGTCGGCGGCAAATACCTACTACGTCCGTCTCCTCTCCGGATGACTACCCAAGAGTCATTGTAACCTTGTTGTGCAAACCAGCGACGCGATCGGTTCGAACTCGACGCGTAATATGAATCGAATATTGCTCGAGAGACACTCGGAGCACTGACTGACTAATTGAGCAAACGTTATGTGCATCCTTACAGCTTACAGCGTATCATTTTTCCTGTGGCCTGCGTCATGGCAGCAGGAGCCGTTCCCATTATACAGGGTCTCGATGAACGTGCTTATGGCGGTGAGAGAGAAGAAGCAGGCAGATGCAGACGTTAGACGCAGATGGGCAAAAATAATGGAGACTTGGGTCGTCTCCCTGGCATCTTTCCCCTCACTACTTACTTACTAACCAGCCTCCGCATTGTTCTCTCCGACAGTAGTCACAGCGAACTCCTCATAATGCTGCTGCTTATCACCGCTGCAGAAGTCGCAAGGATAGTGAAAAGAGACGTGTTATTATTAATCCATAGCGAATTATCAGGCATCACCCCTCACTAACCGGACCAAGCGGATACTACCTACCTGGAGTCTTTTTAGTAAATAGACGCCCATCATCAACCCCTCCTCATCCCCATCATCCAAGCGCCGACCTACATCACGATCCACCCAAGGGGCCTTAAGGGGTCTCAAGGGGCCTCACATACTTACCCATGATCTCATTGGGGGGAGGGGGAGTCACCCATAGTGCCCGCCCGCGTGGCCCCAAGGCTTCAAGCAAGCAAGCGAGAGGCTGTCTGTCCTAGTGATCATCAGCTCATGATTCATAGTCTCTCGCCTGCAGCGCAACACCCCAACCCCCAAGGCGACTATAGTCATATACCTACTTCCGCTCTTTCTGGCGATTGCCACTCTACCACTACGACTTACGGGTTTATCTATCATGCGGGTAGTCTCGCCAACGCAACTCTACCTCCCCTCTCCGCTCCATTACCCGCATGTTCGGGTCGTATTTGTATATGGGTAGGGCACCTAGAGCATATACTTGAGTATAATCTGAGGGTAGCTTTCGGAGGAACTATTCATCCCCCAGTCTGACGTTTTCTCGGTACATTCGAATCCTGGATCAATGAGAAGAACCAATCAATCATTTGCAGACTTCCAGCTATTGGTACATTTTCTTAACTAAGTAAGGGAGTAACAGATCTTATAGGCTAGGAAACTTTTTTTTTCCCGCTTATTGACTTCTTCAAGCATGGGCACAGATATCGGATGGTCTGGTTGCGAGCCTCACAGCAACGATCACTACCCATATAGGCCTCAGCGCTACATAGAAAACGAGTTCCAGGCCCCAAGCTTTGAGAGTGGGAAAAAATGTGTTGTACCTATTTCATATAAGAGCTTGCAGTAGCGCCGGTCAGCCAGCCAAATATCACTACCTACCTATATAGGCAATTCGTTCTATCCTTCGGGAAAAGATGGCTACGGTCCTGCTACACCTCTCTGTCTGCAATATGTTGACAGATTGATGATTGATGTAGCTCAATCGGACGTACATGTAATCTGTGTGAAAGCAAGTCACTTAACCAACTTATCGTCACCGTCGATGGTTGCCTTGGACGAACTTCTGACCACCAATTTGCGTCACCTCGTCCCATTCATCGCAGTTGGCGTCAGCCTACCTACCTACAGTACGCGCGCCACTCGTTTAATCCGGGATTGACTTATCTACATACCTACCTAGTTACCTAGTTAGTGGAGAGTGACTCACTCAACGACACCTCTCGCTTGGCTTGCCTAATGAATCCAATTGCAGATTTACTTCCCTATCATGACGAAAGCATCGCACGATCAAGTTACTTGTCACGAATATATGTTTCATTTATACCTAGTCCCCGTTTCTACTAGTACACAGGAATATGGGCCATACCCCCGGGATCTGCATCCCGAGCCATCGTGGCGGCGAACAGGGCTTTTGCAATCCCTCTCTGGCCTTGAGGTATGGATAGATGTATATGGTCCGGTGACTACATAAGGGGATATTTATACGCAGGATGCAAACTTACCTACTTAGGGTGGCTTTTTTCATAATATTATTTTCTTTAGCTCGTGTTGGATACCGACTTGACGCCCACTGAATGATGTTCCTGCTATAGGTAGGTGTATGTTTTGCCCCTCGATATACAATCCTAATTCGCCCCCAACTTCATCCCAGCCTATCTCGGCACCTACCTACATCAACTCTCCGCTTACGGCAATTAACTCACGGTACATAGCCAATCTCGCCAATGTAGGTACTAGGTTCTTCCACTTCTAAGACGTGTTGTCCCATGTGGCAAGATTATGTCATCCGGACATACTAATATTGTGTGAGAGGATGAGGGATGTTTCGTATGTGTAAAGGTAGGCAGTTTAGTGCAGCCGGAGCGAATGCGCAAAAAAAAAACCCGCTAGGCGCTGACGATAATATTGAAAGGAACATCACATGTCGTGTTGCCATCAGCCAGACTGACAGGTCGAAATTCCAAACAGAAGATGCAGTAGGTATTTGGCATTCGTTTCCGTCGCCCACTCACTCACTCGGCGGCGCTGCATCCATCCATCCAAATCATGCGGCTTTTCGCGTCCAAAGACAGATAGACTAGACTACTGTAAACCCCTCTCATCTTTCCAAAAAGGCATCTTTCTTATTTGGGAAGTCTTAGTCTAAATCTTGCTGCATGGTCTACATAAAACTCACTTGTCGAGCTGGGTTACTTACTGACACTTACCCACGAACGAACGGATGGATACAAGTCATGATGCAATGATACCCAAGCAAACTGGGGCTGGGCCGCAAAGCCGTTCGTCTCGTCTCGTTTCGTTTTCGCGCTCCTCCTCCTCCTCCCTTCGCCTCCCACGCCCTGGAAGTACATACCCGTAGCGGAGCGTGTGGTACATATGTTAAGTACATACATTTTTTGCCTTTTGAGCGGACCCTTCCAAGCCGACACTCGGTTTTTCGCGGAGCTTTGGTGGCGCTTCACATAGGTAAACCCGCTTCCTCATCCGGTCTTGGCGATCGAACTTCCATTTGGATCGTGATGGTAACATGGCCGACGCAACCTACCTTTTACAGGTCGATGAATATATCGCATTTCCGTGTGTAAATGAGGGGGTTTGTGAGTATGTGGAATAGTTCCGCAGATGGGATAGGTATTGATAACTAATCGTACAGAGGAGAAAATCGCATGTAAATATAATGCATAACAGGTTGGAAGCGCGGAATAGGATGAAAAATAACCAAGCTACATAGCACTGGATATTATCGGTCTATTTAGAAATTCGTCTTTACGGCTACATCTCATATTTCAAGTCTTTATGGAATGCTTTCAGTGATGAGTACTATATCGAGATATTTGCAAATTCATACACTCAGATGTGACAATCAATTTAAGATGTCCCCATTTGAAGCAATATGATGAAGGCTAACTGTAAAGCGAGCTATAAGATAAGCGGTCGCTCTTAAATTTCTGATATTACTGATGATCAAGTAGGGTGATCAAGTATACTCATGGCAGCAACATAAAATAGCGACACAAGCTGACTTCTTAGTAATCGACGAGTTAACTAATAATAAGTTCACTTCATACAAAAATACATAAACCTTTTAAGATATGCATAATGTTTATAAACGAGACCATCTACCTGTACCGGCTAACAAGATTTCACATGCAAACTTGTTCTTCTATAGGCTGAGATGGAGAGAATAAGAAATCGATGGTGTTGAAGCGAAACACAAACAGACACATGTAATATATCAAGCCAGAATCGCAGCATCCCAAATTAACTCAGCCCATATCAAGCTCCTTAACCTCACTCATTACATGTGTACACTTGATATCCAAGTAGCTGCTTCACACATGACTAGACATTGGATACTCGGCTCACAAAGTAGACCTTTAGGCCACGTCTACATCGACTTGAAACCTACACTGGTGGCGAAGGTGGTTAATAGACACTCACGCTCGGTACCACCATATTCCGAAGAGTTTAGATAATATCATGGCTATAAACATGTTATAAGTATACCATTTTCAGGTTCTATGACAAGAAAGACTGAGTATAGGAGATGGGCATAGAACAAACTACCTATCTGAAAACACATCGCAGCTACGAAGACGCCCCGCTCAAACTTACAGCGATATATGTCTATGATTGTAGAGACGACCATGGCGATTTTATATGTTGTCTGTATATTTTTTCTTTTGGTCGGCAGAAATCCTCAGACGGCAGGATATTGTTTGCACAGAATGTATTATTAGATAAAAACACTAGAGAAATAATAGAATCACCTGATCACAGGAAGCTTCGCGTCTTGTCAGGATTTCGTGAATAGGGGTATGGATGTGTGAGCTTTTGTTATTGCACGAAGGGTCTAAACGCCTTAGGGGAGATCGGTTCGGTGATACAAGTAGCCTCAATGCGCAGACGCCTATTAGCTGAATAAGTCACAAGACTAAAAAGAAAAAGAAAAAGGCGTAAAGCGGTGTCTGCAGTACGTGATATTTGCACGCCGAGGAACAGCTGGGTCGTGAGTTTGTCGCGTACCTTACCTTACCTTACCTTACGTGTCTCAGCTTCACCGCTGGATGAAACGTGCTGTTTTCACTACAGCCCTGCCCTGCCCCAATCTCTGTGTTGAGAAATTGTGGAATATCAAGGGAGCCTCTTCAGCTACCCAGCGCACGAGTTGTCTTGGTCAAACATGTGGTCACGAGAGCAAAGCGGCCTGAGATGGCTTTTGCAAAGTCGCTCACGGAAGCGTCGTTTCGTCTACGTAGTTTCATTTCGGTGGCTTGTTTACTTACTGTGACTGATACCTAGGTAGGTAGGCAAAGACTCTGTCTGCGCGGAACAACGTGTCTTAGTTATGGATAGTATATTCGAGATTGGGTTACTTGGTTGATTAATTGGTCGAAATAATGCTATTATCGAGGGAAGAATTAAACTGTAAAATTTAGGATGAGAGAATTGTGTCACTTCGATTGTATACTTATATGTGTCGGATAGGGTATTGAGTTGATTGATTGTTCTCTTCGTGATACACATATGCCAGCCTGTCGTATGTCATGTCATGTCTCCGTTTCTTTGAGAGTATATACTCTCTCACCCTGCTCTTGTAACTGTGTAACTAGCTCACTGAGTAGCGAAACATAAGGTTCGATAGGCTCGCTATCCTCTTACTGTTGTTGTACATGCTTTTGGAGATTCGCCGTCCCTTCATGAAGAGTGCCTGCCGCCCGAGTCTATATAAACCCCCTCCGTTCTAAATACCATACATATCGTATTGACACATACACAGACTTGGAGTCCAGCCTCCTTCTATTGGATTAGTAGTGATTTTGTGATATTACAAGAGTAACACAGCCGGCGGCTTTGTGGTTCGTTATTATCCTCGGATTAGATTGAAGTGTGAGTAGTGTTTGGTGGAATTCCTTCACTCGACACGAGGAGTTGTAAATTTCGGCGTCGGCGTCACAGCCCACCGCCACAGGCTGCGCAGACTTCCTTTAATCCAGCCCTCGACCTCCTCTTCCGGGATAACGATGGCGCGAGCGCGGGCCTCGTCTGCGGGACTGATCTCGAAGCGACGCATGCGCATGGCGATACGGGGGTCTAGAACAACTGGGCTTGTCCAGATCTGCTCGGCCGGCGGAGCGGAATCTTTCTTCTTCTCATCGTCGTCGGTGTCGTTCTCCTTTTTGGACTGCTCTTTCCAAACCGACTTGGGCCAGTCTTTCTCTTCCCAGGCGAGCGCCGTCGCTTGCTCTGACTCGTTGGTCTCTTCGCGGTATTCGCGCGCCGAGGCCAGGCAGACGGCTGCGACCTCACGGCCGATGTCGTCGGCGAGGCGCCGCCGGTTCAGGAAGCGGCCTAGGCGGATGAAGGTGTTGGTGAAGCCGAGGATGTGTGGGAATTGTACGGGTGCGGAGGGGGAGAACTCGGTGGGGATGAACATGGGGATGGATGAGGTTGGGTAGTCGGTTGTTGTGTTGTAGGGTGGAGGTTGCGGCGGCCGCTCGGGTTTCTTTTCTTCCTCTGGTTTCTCTTTTTTACCTTCACCTTCCGCGGCTTCTTCTTTTGGTGTTTCTTCTTCTGTTATAGTTGGCTCTGATATCACGGCGGGAGCAGGAGCTGTCAGGGGTCCCAGCCAGCCCTCATGTAGGCCACGCACATACTCCTTCCAGGTGTGTCGGCCGATGACGATATCACCCCTCATGCCGGTGTACTCTGGAGTGCCGTTCCGCCGCCGCACCTCGTTGACGACCTCGTCCTGAGTCTGGGCGCCAGCCGCGGCCACGGGATCCCGTGCGCGACGTATGCGCTCGGCGACGGCAGCGCGCACATCGCCCTCCTTGCGCCCCTGCACAAACTCCCAATCCAGACCCGACGCGGCCAGCACGGGCTTGACGTACTCAGTGAAGTGGTCCTGGGCGACACGCAGCCCGTCGGTTGGTGGGCTCTCGAGAAATATGGTCAGCTTGCGGGGCATCTCGTTCGGTGATGATATGGGCTCTTTGGCGATGTGCGACACGGCGCGCGCCCACCGGGCTGTGGCGCGCTTCTTCTCTCGCTTGTCGTAGATGATGGCGGCCGACAGCGACCCGGCCAGCGTCCAGAAGATCATCCAGTTGCGTGAGGGCAGCTTCTTCGGTAGGTTGGGCAGTCCCATCATTCGCAGTGCCCGGTTCGGTGTGGATGCTTTGTAGGCTACTTCTGGGGCTGCGGTTGGGGCTGCGGCTGGGACATTTCCTGTTGCAGGAGCCGGAGGTTTTGGTTCGGCCATGTTGAGATGTCCAACTACTTTTTCGTGAGACCCGATGGATGGATATTATTGATTGATCAGGGGCGGTGCCAGGCGAGGGCGAGTTGCAGTTACAATTACGACTGTCTGTATGTACCCCGTAAATCCACGGTAAACCGTTTCGCCGAGGAACAGGGTGGGTGGCGGTATATTAGTTGGTGATGGCTTCAATCTCTCGTTCGTATCACGAGGAAATTTCTGGGATGGGAATTTCTTATCTATCCCGCATGCAGGGTTTCTTTGGCTATCGATTAATCCCAGCTGCCCAGGTGGGGACCTCACCCGCTGACGCTGTCTTTCATCTTAGGTAGTTGCATTTAACGGCCCTAATCAGTTCAAATCGCTATAAACATCCTTATGTCAGGCAATCCATGGATCTTTTGCTCAAATCTTCATGCTTCATCAAAAAGAAGAGCTTTTTAAGATTTATTTTATGCACTCATTTATGTAATATTTCGTTATGACATTCATATACATGCTCCCGATTCAACACACAAACCTAGGTACTGAAAAGCTACGCTGGGGACTATAAATTAGGCTTATCAACCGTCTTCGACGCCGGAAACAGCTTCAGCGGGCTATAAGGCAGACCAAGAAACTCATACACCTGCGCGAACCGATCGCTACCGAAGAAGGGCTCGATAACGCCCGCCGAATTCCGGACCATCATCCACGGCGCGCCAAACCCACCCTGTCTCAGGGCCTCGTCCGTGTTCCTCCTTAACTCATCCTTGCTCTCTCTCTCCTTAGCGAGGGTTATGATCTTATCAACCTCGGCTACCGAGAACTGTCGTGACTCCTCCTCCTCGTTGTCCCGGGGCATAGGCATGGTCAGCAACGCTTCTCTCAGCGCCGCCTCCTCCTTGATATTCTGCTGCGGCGGCGTCCAGAAGCACTGATATAGCCAACGCCACGCCGCATTATACACCTCTGCTGGGTACGTATTCTTGATGGCGAGCAGTGCTCGTAAGGGAAGTTGTGTCTGTCCTGTCTGAAACAGGTTGTTCAGATCCCCCTCGGGTGGCTCCGCCTCGCTCACCCCAAAGTCACGCTTCGATCGCGGCAGCTCGTATTTCTCGAGCCAGGCCTGCCGCGCCTTGACTGTCCATATCACGCGGTTCCCGGATCGATGCTGGAGATCGGGCAGGTACACTGGGTGGAAGTCTACTGTTACCCCGTGAGAGCCGAGGGTCTCTAGATGTGACAGTAGATGCGTGAATCCGAAGTAGCCGTAGATGGAGTTTAGATCCGTGTAGCAGTCTATATGACCACCCATGATGGAGTGAGCTGTGGTGAGTGGTGAGGGTTGGGTTATGTTATGTTATCTGGGCTCTACAAGCTTAGATAGAGTATAAGGTGAGCAACTCAAGTAGTTTAGAGAAATATATTTGAGTATGAGTATCATACTTAGTATACGGATTATAATGCAAACCACTAATTAGTTAGTGAGAGCGTACCTCAAATGATGCCTCGGTAATTTCGTTGCTGATGTAAGCTCTACGTCGGTTGGCTTGAAAGTGAATATCAATATCTGGTTTGATCGTGCACCGCATCCAACTTCATGCGGGAATCACCTCGCAGCGTAACTTCGAGGTGAAACTTCGAGGTGCAACCTTAATCAAGCTATATTCGATTTGTCTCTCCACCAATCGAAGCAGGTTTGTTCGATATCAATTATAGTACCTATATTGTGCGGTATCTTTTGAAGCAGTTGTCGAATATTGCAGCATCAGCATGCTTAGAAAGACTTCACTTTGAGATATGGATATGGAGGAAGATAGAGTAGAAATAAAAAGGGCATACGCAAGCTGAGTAGATAAAAGATATTGTATCGTGTTGACGCTACCAACCGAGGTGGGTGATATACGAGGTTTACCCCAAAGCAAACGACAAAAAAGGACACCTGCATCGCGTGCTACCACGTGCTATGTTGGCGCCCTGCTTTTTCAAGGAACATTCTCTCATTCATAAGGAAGTCTAGAGTGAAGGATAATTTCTTTCGGCTTCGACGGTATGATTCAACGATAATTGAAGTTGGACCAAAGACCAAGTAGGAGGCAAAGTTGATATAAGTTAGCTGCCTGTGCTCTCTGCACATTGCGTACCGCATGATAAGTGATTGGTACTTAGGTGTCGACTCTAGCCAAAACTAGTAAGTGGGGGCTTGCTCATGTCTCGCACCAGACCATATGGCGTTAGCACACGCGCCGCGGTAAAGCATCCCCTCCGCCAGGCCAGTAACGTGTTGATCCGCCGCTGGTCGGTGGCCGTCCAGGGGCTCGCAAGCCTGTGGGTTACACCACGCTAGTGAGCCAAGTATACTCACAGTGGACTTGCTGCAGTCGGTAAAGTCAGTGCTGCAGCAGGCGGAGACCCCTCCACAAGCAGAGACTCCCCTCCTTTTCGTCTCTTTCAGGGGTCAACCTGAAATCTCACAAGACCGGTGCAACAAGCGGTTTTGGAAGTCTCAGGTGTCTGTCTCGTCGAACGACCCTCCTCTTTTATTTTGATTCACATCGCACTTCCCTGTCGTTGTCTCTGTCGTCGTCGTCGTCGTTGTTGTTTGTCGAGATCGAGTTTGAGTTGGCATGCGGTAGGCAAGCAAGACAAGCCGACTATACTTTGTTTTTTTCTCTTTGAGAGATCTGAGATAGGAGAAGTATAGGAGTGGATATTATATCCATCCTGGCCAGTTGGTCTTCTCTCTTCCGGTTCGGGCTAAGGAGTACGCATATTTTCTAGCACAATTGTTTACCGCTGCCACGTGCATTTGTTGACGTTTGTGCGTTTGTCTCAGTTTCGAGTTCGAGCAAACGAGACAGCCATATAACATCGAGGTTGGCGAGGGGCACACAACCACTGAGAGGTCCGATTGTCAAGACAACTCACGATTGATAGACTCAGGGGAAGAGTAATAGAAGAGGAAAGAGGAAATAAGAAAGAAGAAAGAGATACCGTGTGGCCGCCCACCCCTTCGACATCCATCCATCAGTCTACTACTTAACCCTACTTATTAGCCCTTCGTTGACGCCGACCGCCCTTTCGTCGTTCGGCCTCTCTCACCTACTTCCTCTCCTTCCAAGAGAAGTTGGATCGACCCGACCTCATCTTCAACAGCTGCGAGAAACCTGACCGTGTCAATTGGCTACATTGCTTCTGCTGAGCAAGATGGACGCCAACCGCCTGCACCTCAACTTCGGGAACAACAACGAGCGGCTTGCGTCCTCGGACCGCACCTATCCCACAACACCCTCGACCTTCCCGCAGCCCGTCTTCCCGAACTCGTCGCAGCAGCAGTCGTCTGCCCAGCTGCAGCCTGCCCAGCAGTATGCCGGAGGCTATGCTCCCCCCAACAACTACTTCGCCCAGGGACAGTACCAGTCTCAGTATCCCCCCCAGCAAGCCGATTATGCTGCCCAGTACCAGCCGAGATCCAACACCCCCGGTAACGACCCCAATGTAGGCCTTGCTCACCAGTTTTCCCACCAAAATCTCGGCGGCGCTGCGCGGGCCAATGCCTACAACAATGCTCGTGGTCCCTCCCCGGCCCAGACCCGTCCCCGAACTGCTGGTTCTACTGGCCAACAGCCTAGCTATAGCTATCCTACCGCACCCATGCCCACGCGACAGTCCGAATTCCAGCAGGCCCCCGAGCGAATGCCTGAGAAATACGGTGTGAACGCCAACAACAACCAGAAAAAGTGCTCTCAGTTAGCCGCTGATTTCTTCAAGGACAGCGTTAAGCGAGCTCGTGAGCGCAATCTAAGGTGGTTCTCTCTCACTATACTGCTGTCGAATCATCGTCACTAACTGGGTCACAGACAGAGCGAGATGGAACAAAAACTCCAAGATCCTAACCAATCACCATCTAGGAGAGAGCAGATCTGGCAGAATGGTGGCAGGAAGGAAGGGAGATATCTGCGATTCCTTCGGACGAAGGACAAACCCGAAAACTACCAAACCGTCAAGATTATTGGTAAGGGTGCATTTGGCGAGGTTAAGCTGGTTCAGAAGAGGAGCGACGGCGTGGTGTATGCCATGAAGTCTCTCGTCAAGACGGAGATGTTTAAAAAGGATCAATTGGCTCACGTCCGAGCCGAACGAGACATCTTGGCCGAGTCGGACAGTCCCTGGGTGGTCAAGCTGTACACAACGTTCCAGGACGCCAACTTCCTGTACATGCTTATGGAGTTCTTACCCGGTGGAGACTTGATGACTATGCTTATCAAGTATGAGATCTTTTCCGAAGACATTACTCGATTTTATATCGCAGAGATTGTTCTGGCTATTGAGGCTGTCCACAAGCTAGGCTTTATTCACCGGTATGGATGCAAACCCGCGCCGCTCATCACGTTGCTTTGACTGACCCATGTGCCTAGAGATATCAAACCTGATAATATTCTTCTGGATAGAGGCGGACACGTCAAGTTGACAGATTTCGGCTTGTCCACGGGCTTCCATAAGCTGCACGATAACAACTACTACCAACAGCTGTTGCAGGGAAAGTCTAGCCGGCCTAGAGACCGCAACTCGGTTGCCATCGATCAGATCAACCTGACGGTCAGCAATCGCGCCCAGATCAACGACTGGAGACGCTCGCGAAGACTGATGGCGTACTCCACGGTGGGTACACCGGATTACATCGCGCCTGAGATCTTCACAGGTCACGGTTACACGTTCGACTGCGACTGGTGGTCATTGGGCACTATCATGTTTGAATGCCTCGTAGGCTGGCCTCCTTTCTGCGCCGAAGATAGCCATGACACGTATCGAAAGATTGTAAATTGGAGACAGACCCTTTACTTCCCTGACGATATAACGCTGGGTGCTGAGGCGGAGCATCTCATTAGAAGGTAAGTCGAATAAATGAAAGGCACACTCATCTGGGTACTAACGAAATTCAACCTAGTCTCATTTGCAATACGGAGGCACGGCTAGGCAGAGGTGGAGCGCACGAGATCAAGAGCCACTCCTTCTTCCGAGGCGTCGAGTTCGACAGTCTGCGCCGCATCCGCGCGCCGTTCGAGCCGCGGCTGACGTCGGCCATCGACACAACGTACTTCCCGACGGACGAGATCGACCAGACGGACAACGCGACGATGCTCAAGGCGCAGGCGCTCGCGTCGGGCAAGACGGTGGAGGATGCGCCGGAGATGAGCCTGCCGTTCATCGGCTATACATTCAAGCGGTTTGATAATAACTTCCGATGAGTGCATTCATACGTATCTATAGAAGAGTGATGATGCAGGGGCCTATAGCCTAGGGGGAAAGGGGTGTGAGAGATGCTGGTAAATCTCTCATGGGGAAGCCATTTACGGTGGCTCAGACCGCCTGTAGTTGAAGAGGGGTGGGTGTTGGCAGATAGATGTACACTTGATTGCATGCATGTGATGGTTTTTACCTTCTGGTATATCGGTCTTGTGGCGGTAGACAGACTCTTCGTACCTATGTAGTCTTTGTAGCGTTATCAGCATCTTGTCAGTCAGACAGGGAGGGGGATCTGAGCGAAAAGAGCATCTATATCCAAGGCGCGTTCGAATATACCTACTACGTTGCTGGCTAAGTGCGAGAGAGGCTTATATACTTATCGAAACATTGCGAGTGTAAAGATGAAGAATGTTATGTTTATGTGGGAAATGCATGTGTTTACTTACTTCCCTAGGTGGCTTTCGTATGTGCTTAGGTAAGATTGATAGTGAATCTTTGAACCCTGTGATACCTTAGCACAATGATATCGAAATGATATACTAAAGTATCCAGGTATACTCAGTACTTCTCATGTTACAAATTCACTGAATTTGCTTCTAATTGGATGAATACCTATACAATTTTACAACCGGCCTCTAAATTTATAGTATACCTAAGGTATGCGCTTGGTTCACTTATATCTAATCGAAGGCCCCGCTTTTTTAATCTGGGGTGCCATCCAGCTTGCGAAAGTTAGACGTTCTAGTCAATCATCTAACTAAAAGCTTCCCAATTCCAACCAGCATCCTTGTCTTCCATCCAGCAAATCCTCTCTCAACACCCACCTCACCTTACGGTTGTCCTTTCAACTACCTACCTACCTATAAACGGCAGCACAGAAGAGAAGAGAAAAGACAAACAAACAAACACACAACAGCGAGCAGCGATGGATTACCAGAACCGCGCGGGCTCCAAGTTCGGCGGCGGCGGCGTAGCCTCGCACAGCGCGACCAACGCAGACCGACGCGAGCGGCTTCGCAAGCTGGCCCTCGAGACAATCGACCTCGACAAAGATCCGTACTTCTTCAAGAACCACGTCGGCAGCTTCGAATGCAAGCTCTGTCTGACGGTGCATCAAAACGACGGATCTTACCTGGCGCACACGCAGGGAAAAAAGCATCAGACGAATCTTGCGCGACGCGCTGCCCGCGAGCAGAAGGAGGGGAAAGCTGGGCAGATTGATCCTAATACTGGTTTACCCGTGGGAGTGGTGGGTGCCGGCTTTGGAGCGGTTAGGAAGAATATTGTTAAGATTGGACGGCCTGGTTACAGGATTACGAAGGTTCGCGATCAGGTTACACGACAGCAGGGGCTCCTGTTTCAGTTGCAGTATCCCGAGATTGGAAATGGGGTCATGCCGAAGGTTCGCTTCATGAGTGCCTTTGAGCAGCGCGTTGATGAGCCGCCTGATAAGAACTTTCAGTATATGCTCATTGCCGCTGAGCCCTATGAGACCTGTGGGTTTAAGCTTCAGGCGAGGGAGATTGATCGTACCGGGGATCGGTATTGGACTTGGTGGGATGCGGATTTGAAGGAGTTTTGGGTTCAGGTTATGTTCCTTACTGAGCGCGAGGAGAGATATGTTGGTGTGCCTGGGTTACCTGGTCGGTAGGGAGGGTGATGATGTGGTGGACGGCCGTTGCTAGGTTAAGGATCTATACGCAAATGGAGTTGAATGTGGGAAAGGCTTGTTAGGAACGGCAAGTGTACGACCTCGTTTTTGTATGGTGTCGTGCGTTGACTGACTAGCTTTCAAGTGCCCATTCCATTCCAGGTCCTGCACTCGGCGGTTTATAAAGAAGGCATACATAGCCTTGAAAGATCGTGGTGCGTGCTCACGGGCTACCTATTAGAATAGGCCTCCTTAGGCCTGAGAAATTGTAATATCATCCTGTATTCGGATGTTGACGATTATTTACCTATTTTAACGATCGGGTCCGTTTCATCTTAGACGCCTGGCTCTCCTGTGTTCTGACACTTCTCCTATGACCACGTTCCCGTCACCCTCTGGGGCTACGGTGACATGAGTCCCAATCATTGCCCTTTGTCTACCTAGGATGTGAGCGTTTACTGCTTCACTACTCTGTCGTCTACACCCGCCACCTGTATCACCTCTTATTCCAATACCCAATCCTATCTGCCACTCTACTCGAAGTTTTCATTCTTGTCCTTATCTTCCATATTCCACCTTCAAAACGTCCTGGCTTGGCCTCCCGTTTGAGATTACTTGCATGTCCTAGGACGTAGGTAGCCTAGAGATGAAGCTAATTATGCGACGATTCAGGGACTCCGTGGTTTGTAGATTATGGTAGTATTATAGATCTTGATATTGACTGATAAAGGCTTCCATCAGTGCTGCTGTCAAAGTGACCAATTAGGTGTTTGAGAGACTATTCTCTCAGGCCATGAAACTTAATTATGTTGGTGACTACAGACATCTGGGCGCAATAGACAGTCGAGGTGGCGAATACCTCAAAGATAGGTAACATCGCTCGCGAGTGTCACGGATTGTAACCCTGTCTTGCGGTTTTCGATGATCGGCGCGGCGCCCTGGTTGGAGCTGAAGGGCGCGTAGGACCTGCATGGTGGGGTAATGATGAATAGTACTTATATGAACAGCTCTGAACAGCATTATATCCCACGATCATGATCATGAATAATTGGGAAAAACCAAATAAAAAGACGAGAACGAAAAAAAATCACAATGGCGTCTGATTCCCCTACTAAACCCAAGTACGTCACGGGCGGCTGTCTCTGTCAGTCGTTGACGTACAGGATTGACTTTCCGGAGAATCACGACTTTAAGAAGAATGTAAGTTAAGCGCCTACCTACCTATCTATTTACTTATTAGTCTTCTCTTATTATTATTAATTATTACCGAGTAACTCTTCGCTTCCCTTTCCTTTATTTCCCTCCTGTCTGCTTGCTGTTTAATTACTTACTTAATTATGCTAGTCCCTAACGTGCCAATGCACCCAATGCCGCAAAAACACAGGCTCCTTCTTCTTTCCTTCTCAAAACGTGCCAACCTCCGCCTTTCGCTGGACCAGTCCCACAGATACCCTAGGCCGCTATCATGCGTCTCCCGAAGCCGAGCGCGGATTCTGTACTAAGTGCGGTAGCTTCCTGTATTGGCGCAACATTGCAGCGGACCGTATCGGTGTTACGGTCGGCACAATCGATCCGCTTTTCTTGTTTGGCGAGGGCGCGGATGGAAAGCAGGTGCCGCAAGAAGGCTTCGGACGAGTATTGTCACATGCGGAGGGAGGTCACCTTTGGTGTGATAATGAGATTCAGGGTGTCACGGATAAGATGGAGTTTTTGAAGAGTGGAATAAGGTGGGCTAATAGTGATATTGAGTAGGGCCGAGCGATGGGGGAAGATGATGGGATTGTGATATGTTGTACTGTCGCTCACTTGACTTGAAAGGATGAAACTGGGGATTTGTTGCGGGTTGGTACAATATTGCGAGGGAGGATACACAGCGTCGTTTACCACATGGGTTGTGTGATGACCCTTTCAACACGCGGTATCGTCTAAAAGTTATGATCATTGGATTAATACATTCTGAGACTTCATAACAGTCTCCACTTGAATAATATTATTAGATTGGTTACATAAATGATTATATACTCCTCGTATACCAGAATAACAAAGAGGCGGTAAGAACTCCAATTACCATTATTTGCCCGCGTCATGAGCATTGTCATCGTCATTTGCTCGGCTGCCAAGAGGCTGAAAGACGTAGAAATCCGGGTCGTTGTTCTCCTCGCTCGTCTTGGCGGCATTATACCGCTTGAAGGCGCTCTCGACCAAGAGCCCGACCTCCCTCCTATTGCGCCCGATGACGCCGACGGCAAGCAGCGCCTCCGTCTCCTCTATCCAGTCCTGCAGCCTGCGGTACCCTATCCGGTCCTTGCCTAGCTTCTGCGGCTGTCCCGATCCCTTGATGAGGGCTAGGACACCAGCCAGAACGGTGTTGAAGGCTCCCAGAATCGTGATGATGGTCTCGTAGTGCGCGGCTGTGGCGCCGAGCGCGGTGAGCGCCGCCCCGATGATGATCTGCGCGAAGTAGACGACGTAGAGAAACGCCTGCAGGAGAGCATGCTGTATGATCAGACGCGTCTGTGTCTCGATTACGGTGCGGTAGATCCCGATGGCGGTCTTGCGGCCTTCTTCGAGTGTGCCGTTAGGGTCTGAGGTCTCGCGGTGCATGTTGATTCCTAGCGCCTTGCGGAAGATGAGGAGATTCTCGTCGTTGCTGTTGCGGATGGGGAGGCCTGCGGGCGTCCCCCAGGACATCATCGTATCAGCTTTTCGGGGCAGCGGCGCCGGGGTTATAGGGGTGCTCTGTGGTGGCTTCGGTGCTGCTGTTGTTCCCGTGGCTGCGTCTGGGGACTGGGAGTTGTTTGTGGCGGTTTGGGGAGCGCCGCCGTCTGAGGACGCCGTGAGGAGAGGCGAAAGCGCTGTGGCATCCGACATGGTGAAATATAATATAGCGAGTCGGCGTAATCTTTGAATAGAACTAGGTACTGTGAGTGCTTATGCAGTTGTCGGATGAATGTGCTGTGTGTTCGTGAGATCTTGTATGGGATCAGCGTTCTTGTCGACTCGACTGCACAATCACAGACCTCTGTATTAATACTCCAAGACGCTTCCACGCCACAGAGTCAAGAACCTCGACTGCGCCCGCACAATGAAACCAATATAGAACATTTTGTGTCACGCGCAGTGTCGCAATCACCAACTGCTCTCGGCCCATCACCTCAGCCTACATCCCATGTGTCACGACAACCAACCTCACCGAGCTCTCATCTCGCGCTAAGGAGAGCCTGCCGTTCGTCGCTCCATCATGTCTTATATGTCGCTTACATGTGAATGTGACCGTACGACATCGCTGTTTTCTCTGGCAATGTTTGGCGAGAAGAGGCCAGTCCTTGATCCTGTGTCCTGTCTTGGGGCACTGTTCCCTCGTGGCAGCGTCGATCTGACCACCGGCATTCGAATAAATGCTACATCCAATCGTCTTGATAGAGCCGCATTTTGTGGATCATGGCAAGATCCGTGAAAGAAGGGGAAGGGGCAGGGTTGTTTCGATAGTCGGATCAGGACAATGGTAATGGTTGGTTGGTTGGGTAAGATGCGGATGTTGGTTGCATTGCATTCCCAGGTGGGTCAAGGACCGGCCGTCACGCGCGCCTGTCTGTCGGATATGTATAGTTGAGGATTGCGGCGTTTGAGGAAGTTAGGACTTCACTAGCTATGACATAATACCGTGTATTAGTTTTGTTGGTGCAGCCTTTCCTAGCCTGCAGCGGCGTTAAGGAGGCGGTGCGGTGTTCCTTCCTTGATACTATTTTAGGTCTCATGTAACCCCCTTCTACAATCAACAACGCAAGTTTTTAATTGACTTAGGCAATTGCATGTTTGCTACCAGGTATTTTGGGTCGTATTAAGTTGGCAAGTGTACATTGAACCTAATACCGGTCATCTGTCTTTCGGCGGTTACCTTTCTGTAGCGAAGGACGGCAGCTTTCAGCACACTTCTTTAACGGGGAAACCCTTATTTCTCGATAAGTTTCCCAGATTATTTCGGTCTTGGTTGTCACCATACTGGACTTGCTAGACTTAAGATTACCTGCGGAAATAGGACATATGAGCACTAGAGTTTAGTGTTGCGGCGTCGTATTGGTCTCATGACTTCATACAAGCTTTACATGTATCATCAATTTAGCTCATTACCTAAACGAATACTTGTCCCAGTCTTCTCTTTCCCGGGTCGTTGGATAGTGGCTCGGGCTTCAGTCAGCTGTATTACGTACCTATTATGCCCCTTCCAGGTAAACTCAAGTGGAAAGCAAGGAGGGCTCTTAACCATATAACATGTTTACGTAAGTATAATACACCAGTGAGTGCCTTCGGTCGTGAGTGCGTTCTGCACTACAGTCGTTGTATGGAAGGTACGAGGCAAGATGCATGTAATGGTCCATCACGCCTCATCGTGGTCGTCGCTTTACTTCTTATTTCCCCATGAACCTTCCACGACACACAAGCCATGACGACGCACGTCCATGAGAAACTTCAACTAAGGGCACGGACCTGAGAATTAAAGTATATAAGGATCTCCTTGTGCAATAATCAATACTGGAACTACCAGTAGTGAGAACTTTGAAATGGAATATTTACAATTAGGCTCATTATACCATATACCCGATACTTTTTATCCCTAACATCAGATATTCCTATACAAGTCGTCTTGGATAGAAATCATGAAAGCCGCCGGACTCATATTCGCTTTGACCTGCGTGCTGGAAGCCGCGGCGTCGCCTTCTTCATCCGACGAACCGGAAATAGAACCTGAGATGCACCGCTGCGGTATATGGGACGATGAGGCCGAAATAGCATCTGGCCCGTTCCAAGAACATGGCGTCGCAGCTACAAACGACGATATGTACGTCATTGGCGGTATTCCAGCCAATTTCTCCCAACCTATCTTCCATTCGCGACGTGACGTAGCCGCCTACAACTTCGACTCCAACTCATGGAGGGTGGTAAATGATTTCCCCATTGGCATAACACACCCCAATGTCGCCGGTGTTGACGGTGGAATCTACGTTCTGGGTGGTTTAACAGACAATGGAAAAGATCCGTACTGGAATTACACGACGGCCTGTTACGTATATCGCCCGGAGACGGGCCTATGGGATCCGCTCCCGGACATGCCAGACCGCGAAGCCCGTGGAGCAGCTGCCGTCGGTGTGTACGGGAAAAGAATCATATTGGCGGGCGGGTTGAGGTACGTCAATTTTTCAGGTGGCGCGACGGGCGGGATCCAAGAGTCTGTGAAAAGAGTTACGATGTTCGATACGCGCACGTACGAGTGGAGGACATTACGACCCTTGCCTGAGGCACGAGACCATGCTGGAGGTGCCGTTATCCACAAACGATTCTACGTCACCGGCGGTCGTGATTCGGGACGGGGAAACGTGAGAAACAACACCTGGTGCCTGAGCCTCAAGACGTGGGATGCTGATTGGGTCCCCAAGATGGATCTGCCTGCGCCTCGTTCCGGTTTTGCGGTCGGGACGCACTTCCGGAGAATTCTGGTCTTCGGCGGAGAGGGCAACAAGGATAGCCCGACGGGCGTCTATGCCGAGTCTTTGATGTACAACACCAGACGCGATGAGTGGAAGAGGGTGCTGGATTTTCCAAAACCGAGACATGGCATGGGGGCGGTCTCGTTTGTCAGGAACACATGGATCGCGGGCGGTGGCCTGGTCGAGGGAAGAGCGAAGCCCGACGCGGCCTGTAGCAAGTTCACCCTGGATGATATGATGCCACCGCCTAATGGCTCGCCCCCGGGGGGCGGGGGGATATTCAATGCGAGTCATATGCCTGATGGTTGCCTTATCTTCTAGGTCGACGATGGCAGCAAGCGGTTCGGAGGTGCTATATGTTGAACGTATATTAGGTCAAGGAGTTATTATACGTACTGTATAAGGGCATAGGACATCTCGTCGTGTATATAAGCACTTACCACCTACTTCTCATAGGTAGTTATTTGGTTGAATAGTAGGCTCATATACCTCGCACTTCACCATTAGAAGATATGGAACTCCTGTATTGATTTGATGGGTTTTATATGACCTAATTGATGAAAAGGAGGCTACTACTGAGTACACGTTTACTCAATATAAAGGGGTTGGGTGGCCAGTGGTCTCGTTGCGTCGGATTTAAAAGAGTGACCTAGCCACCTACACCTTTGTTCCTAGACCAAAACTGTAGGATCTTAATGCAATCTATATTCTCACGGCCCATCAAATAGCTACAAAGCCCTTAAAATGCTGATGCGCTATAATAGTCAACTGTGCTTATGCTCTTGAGCCGCCTTCCTGATCATTGATTTGATTATATACTAGGACGGCCCGAACAAGTTGCCTAC
The DNA here is from genome assembly GCA_022495235.1 of Xylaria curta. NCBI lineage: Eukaryota > Fungi > Ascomycota > Sordariomycetes > Xylariales > Xylariaceae > Xylaria > Xylaria curta. The sequence continues at coordinate 77,581 of MU375948.1, forward strand.
CCCTGAGCCATAGCTAAAAAAACAATCCGGATATTACACATTACACACCTAAGACAGAAAATCAATTGACCATCTAGAACATACAGAAATTGGATAAATCTGTAAAGAAAACAACAATAAATTCATCAAATGCTATCAAGCACACTAAATGAGGACAACTAGCAAATAGTATGAGCAAGCCAAAATTATTTTAATAAAATTAAAAATTACAAATTAAATCATCATCCAGTACAAGTGGATGTTTGTTTGTCCGAGAATTATATCCTGAAGCTATCTCCCGAGCAACGTGAGGACGTTAAGATCCTACTCAATGACATATATGTAAGACGCCGACAATCTATTGACTAATTGACGTCCAAATTCAGCACGCATCTCGCACCATCGTTGAGACCCGGCGAGACGGGGCCCTGGGAAGCGCGATACGCGGCGCCTCCGGCAATCGGGAACGCCCAGATCTGACCATTGGTGTTATCGGACGCGTATAAGGTGCCGTTGTTAATCCCGTATACGGCGCCCCACGTATTCCCGCCGATCCGCGGGTATCGCTGGACGACCTCCCACGTCTTCGTCTCGAGACTGAAGCGCACGAGGGATGTACCCCCCACGGAAGCGGGGTTGCGAGCAGCAGAGTAGAGATATGGTCCGCCTACCGGGATGTACGCCCAGTCGGCTATGCTTAACCCCAGGGTATCGGCTGTCCCGTTCGAGAGTAATTTCCCGTAGGTTGAGGACCCGGGTCGGAGGTCGAGTTGGTGCCAGCTGCTGCCGCTGGCGCCGTACCAGTAAAACCCGTCCCCGTCGATGTCGCCGACGTTGTAGCTCGCTGTGTCGGGGAATGTGGTGACGACTTCGGTCGTGCCGTCTGATCCGATCCGGATCAGCTCGCTTTTACCCTGTTGCCGTGCGTAGAGGAGGTTGTCTAGGGTGTTGTATGCTATGGCGTTTATGGGCGTGTTGTCGCCCACGTGGTCTGCTATTTGGGTGAAGCGGCCGGATGATAGGTCTACTTGGAAGAGGGTTACGTTTTGGATTAGGTAGCCGTACTATTGTGTGATGAGTTAGTGTTTGGTTCTGAATTTGGTGTGTAGAGTCGAATTCACCTTGTCACATGTGAGTGCTGGAGTGCAAGGAGCGGTAACAGTTGCGGTGGCCGTAACTGTAGTTGTTGTTGGGACTGTGGTAGTCTTGGTTACGGTGACGGTAGTAGCCGGCGCAGAGGTAGGTTTGGGAGTGGTGGTTGGGTAGGGATCAGGAGTCCACCAGTATACGGTTGAATAGTAGCACTGACATCCTGTGTCATAAGTGGAAGAGGTGTATGTTGTGGGAGTTGTCGCTGGGTATGTCGTTGTCACTATCTCAGTGACGAGTGGAGCGATATCTAATGTGACTATATCAAGTAAATCTCCAACCCGGGCAGCGGTAAGAGATGGAGATGCAAGTGCTGCTGAGCTCAGTGCTAGGATAGCAAGTATGTTCGAAATAGGAGCCATGGTTATAAGATTATCTTTATTGAGATGAGGATGATGATACTGATGCTGTTAGTTTGTGCGAAGGATATGAGCCCATTTATAGATTTATAGAACAGCGACATGGCCAGTCTCTTGTATCACCGACCTAGATGGATAGAACTTAGCTTCACTTAACCCAAAGGCAGATCTAGGACCTTGTGGCCCACAACGTTGGACGTAACGGTGAATTTCGTGCTTTTGTTTCTCTAGTTAGCCTGCTTTCATGGTTGACCATTGCATCTACAATATTGATCTGTGAACGGTTAGATCCGCCCAATTGGGAGAGGGTCAAAGAGTCGTATGGTCAAATTTGGGAAATTGATCATCGTCACCAAGCAGCTGGAAAGGTTCCCAGCTGAGTGGATCAAATTTCGAAGCCTTCTAACGATTATTAGCGCCGTCTTATGAGAAAAGTCCTACTTGAAGCCCAGAGTGCGAACTCATGTATGTCGCCAGCGTTTCCTAATACCTATTACACATCTTAAGAAAGTACCTAGTCGATAGTCTAATGCGTATAAGATTGATCTGGTTGAAGTCGCCGATTATCTGTTGCTGTTATAGGCAATTGCTGGTGATGATCCTCTGCATGTCGAAGTTAGTAATTAGAATTGAGCAGCTGAAGTTACCGGCATGCAGGTGCTTAAGCTCGTTTGGAAATTAGCCTGGCAGCAGCAGCATGCTGTCATATTGCAAATTTTTGAGTGGATGAGCTTATAATGACTAAATATCCAATTATGGTTGGGATGCAGTTCAAGGATTATGCTTTAGCTCAACAGTGCTTGAGTTGTCGCCTTTTTAGCCAACAGAGCATTCGAGCCACAGCTCTGGGGAATATGGGGTAATTGTTACACTGCCGTGTCTGTCTGATTTTGGCGCATACACTAGACTAGTCCCTGCCTAATTAAGCTCAGCTGATGAGAGTCTAGATGCGCATGTCTTCTTGGGTCAAGCTTGATTAGGTGATTGCTGTTGGTGTATGTAGTCCGAATCACGTCACGTGAGTTATTAGACTTGATCTTGCGGTTTTCTGGTTTTTCTTTGGTTCTCTTTCTTAGCGGATGTCAACGAGATACTTTGGGTGCGGATGATCTTGACCATATCCAGTCAACTTGTTCTACCGAAGAAATGTCCTAGAGTCTAGGATTGAATTTAGCTAATCCTATGCATGAAAATGTAAGTCTAATAATTGGATGAGTTCTTGGGATGGCGAACTTGTCATAATTGTAATAATACCTAGTAATTTCTTTCTTGCCGAGTGGCGGACCGAGATGAACACCCTAACGTTGCAGCCCAAGTCTATAATATGCGACTTGAATCACATACCATCTACGTGTGTATTTCAGATACATGAAGTCTAGGCTATCATATAAGTGAGATTTGTCAATCAGAAGGCTTTAACGTAACGTTTGTGGCTCAAAGCGAGTTTAGCACCACGTTAAGGCGGTGCCGAAGTTTTCCGATGTTCCCTTATAGGCTGGCGGTGAATAAGGGCGAAATTCAGTTCTGGTAAGTCACGCAATCGTACGCAATACTCCGAATGACACGCTATAATATTCCTCGGCGGGCGCATTGAGGAGTTTTACAAGGGCGCGGGGTGATTTATAATAGTCATAGATACATCCATGTTCTTGGCTTTCAACAGTATAGAATCGGCACAGAATTCAGACTCGCTTATAGACATATCAGGATCTGTGTTATTTAACAGCTATCTTGTACATAATTCTTCAGTATTGGCCGTATCATCATCATGGCAGACGCCGATATACCCAGTCTCATCCGAGCCCGATACGGCACCGCCACGGACTTCACAGTAGCGGGCATTGGAGATAGTACATTAGAGACATTGCTCCGACATAGATCGGTTCGGCATTTTCTACCTGAAAAGTTACCGCCAGGGAGTCTTGAGGTTATTGTCGCAGCAGCTCAAAGTGCAGCTACGTCGTCCAACCTACAGACCTGGAGTGTGCTTGCGCTCGAGGATACAGAACATAAAAATAAAGCCGCCACTCTATGCGGCGACCAGGACTTCATTCGCCAGGCGCCACTGTTCCTTATATTTTGTGCGGACTTGGATCGGCTGACGAAGGTCTCTGCACAACATGGACTGCGTGGCGAAGGGCTAGAGTTTACCGAGATGTTCCTCATGGCCTCATTAGACGCCGGGCTTGCGGGTCAGAACGCGACGATTGCTGCCGAAGCGTTAGGTCTGGGTGCTTGTTACGTCGGGGCGGCACGCAACAGGCCACAGGAGCTCGCAGAATTGCTCAAGCTACCTCCGCGCGTCATTGCTGTGTTTGGGCTGGCTGTTGGCATACCAGACCCCACTAAAACCACGACGGTGAAGCCGAGGTTGCCCCAGAGGGAAGTCTTGCACAAGGAGACGTGGGGTGCAGACACAAGCGAGGATAGTCCTGAGACCCAAAAAGAGAATCTGGCCGAGTATGATGTGACTCTAGCTAGCTTTAATGCGGGTGAGAAACGGGAAGGCGTTCCCGCATGGACGCAGCGGAGTGCACGTAGGATCGAGACGGTAGAGTCACTACATGGCCGCCATGTGTTGAAAGAAGTGTTACGAGAGAAGGGGTTCAACTTGCGCTAATATTCTGAAGTATACCCTGTTAGATCTTTAGACTTTCTCTAGAGCTAGCTTCCTTGAGATTTGTTAATGATAGGGGCTCGCTGGTATTAGACTTAACTATCTGAAACAATCTCCGCTGCGAATTTCTGTCACTATCACGCGCACATATGTTCTTGCTTGTAGGGTCGATTAAAGGTAATAGTACCTACAAAGCTATACATTGCAGTTGAATAGTAATGCCCAAATTATTCGAAGAGCGTTTCAATTATGTGGACTGGCCAAAAATATCCGTCTATATCTGAACATTCAATATACAATATTATTCCATTAACTATGTTATCATAACAGGCCCAGCTTACGACAAGCTAACAGCGGCATCAACGTTTCTATACCGGGGTCTCAACAGAATAAATATCCGATCTAAGGTGCTTTATCGGTTATGGGTGCTGGCCTATTTACGTTCCTGAAGGAGATGGAACGTTACACCGACTGTGAATATCGCGTTTAAAAAGCATCTTAACAACCTTTTTTTGTATCTTTATCTCTTTAGATAGCTTGGAGACTCAAGGCCTGTGCATCCACATTTTCTTCTAACCCTTTACCTCTTATAGATCTCGAAGATTACTGCTTACTCGGGCGTCTTCTCTTGGAGTATACAGGAGCCCAAGGTTCTAGATGGCGACAAGCATTGGTATAAGGAATGAACGGATGGGGGTTCGTATTTTGATCTAATTCTCTTTTTAGTGACGGTGTCCCGCAGTATCTCTAGTTCAGCGCAGGGTAGCGAGGTGAAAATTACATCTTGGCAGTGGCGGGTTGTTTCCGATGACGGCTCTGACATAACAGAGTATTGTACATAGGACTATGATGGAATATCGAATTACTGTGCCAAGTGTACCTTATATACTACTGATTCTAGTCCTGTTAAGAGTAGCTACTGAATTCCCTTGTGGTGGCAGCTAAAATATTTCTTGCCATACTTACGCACTAACCGTTTCTTCGTGTCTATGGCCTTCTCTTTGATGATTGTTCATGTGTTGTAGCCCCCATCGATCTTGGCGGACCAACAATGAAGGTAGGGCAGAGTTTTACGGCCTTGCCCCCGGTCTCGGGTGGGCTGAGATGTTGTTATTATGTGTCACAGCACTGAGAAGGTACAGTAATGTGTGGTCAGTTGAGCCCATAGAGCTGATGGACTGGGCGATCTGATAAGATTATCAAGATAATCAGTGGGGAACATTCGGACACCCTCGGACGCTAATGCTCGGCGGCTTTCCCATTTCAGGGGATGGAGATCCTTGTCTCGTGTGATCTTGCGGGAGAACTAACCTAATTTGTTTTTTTACAGAACTGTCATCCGCTGAAGGGCAAACATGCGCCATAAGCATCTAAAACTCTACTATTTCGAAGTCAAACGAAACGGCTAAGCAAAATCCCAAAAGCCAAAGATCAAATCAGTGAAATTAGGAAAAACTCTGTAGTTTCTCTTTATCTATCAAATTATTCTTTTTATTTGCCGGATTTTATCTGAAGTGGTGGTGTGCAGGAAGTCGAAGGTACACGCGCGGTTTTGTAACCGAGCCACATATAACCCCCCTGGCTGTACCTGAAGACACATGCAGACGACGGTAAAAAACTTATTGGGAGCTTCTATAATGGGCCAGGATGCATCTGAGCAGATCGTACATGTATATATGGCGATCCCGCTTTGCTTTCCCCTCCCAAGCTGTTCATTTCCACATCTGACTCTGTACTCTACTCAATTAACTTCATTTTTAATTACAGTCGAGGGACAAGACTGGCCATAGAACTGTAGCTTGCTACAATCTTACAAGACATCGACCGGAGTCTTGACTCCAGTTCTAAGATGGCCCTTTCAATCACTAGATCCGCGCCTTCTAGCCAAGAAGGCCATGATCCTGAGAAGCAACGCGCTGCCGTCGCTGTTGACAATGAAGCTCCCGAACTTAGTGATGACACCTCATCTCAACACAAGCAAGAAGGCGTGAAGCAAGTCGAGGCCATCACTACTGTATTCTCCAAGAAACTGTTGATAACCATGTTTATTTTGTAAGACTCTTCGCTTCTATACGATCTGCCGCCCTATGCCGTCGCCAAGGCTTGACTTAGCCCACACGATTTCCTTGACAAATAATAGACGCTGACTCATGATCTGCATTGAAGGCTTTACCTTATATCTTTCGTCGATGCTCTCACGCAGTCGGTCGGTGACAGCCTCGCACCCTACCTTACCTCGTCTTTCGGTCGGCATGGTTTGCTCACTACAGCCAGTCTTGTCGCCAGAATCATCGGCGGAGTTGTCGCCTTGACAATCGCCAAGATTATTGATATCTGGGGACGATGCGAGGGTTTTATTCTCATGGTAGTTATCACCGTGATTGGTCAGATCTTAAAAGCCGTCTCCCACGACATCGAAACGTATGCAACCGGTTATACCCTCTACTGGGTAGGCCATATCGGAATGAACTATGTCATTACTATCATGCTGGCGGATATGACCACCCTGAAAAACCGACTTATTATGTTTGGCCTTCAAAATACCCCTGGAATTGCCACTGTTTTCGCTGGATCTAGGATTGCCGATCTTTTCTATCACGAAGCGCACCTTCGCTGGGCCTACGGTGCTTTCGCGATTCTTCTCGTTGCTTTTGCTATTCCCGTTTGTGTTGTCTTCATATGGTGCCAACGGAAGGCTTTCAAGCAAGGCTTGATACAGAAACACAAAAGTAATCGTACTGTTTGGCAGTCTGTTAAACACTACGTTGTTGAATTTGATGGTAAGCCGCATATCTCTAAACCTAGAATTTTCCATGTTCATCTACTAATAGTCGGAATACTGCATTCTAGTTGTGGGCATGTCCCTTACCTCCTTTGGCTTCGTGCTACTCTTGTTGCCATTTAGTCTTACGGGCTACGCGCCTCATGGCTGGAGAACTGGGTATATCATCGCTATGTTCATCTTAGGTGGTGTTCTTCTGGCTGCCTTTGTCGTCTGGGAGAGATTTTTTGCTCCTGTCCAGTTCTTCCCGTTCAAATACCTAAAAGACCGCACTATTCTCGGCGCCTGCGGAGTCTATGGCATCATGTTCCTTTCAATCTTGTGAGTTTATGTGTGCTTGATATTATCGGTCATTAAGCTAACATGAAGACCTATCAGTTGCTGGGATGCGTATTACGGGTCATACTTGCAAGTCGTTCATGGGCTGAGTATCACCACTTCTAACTACGTTCTTAATGGTCTATCGCTCGCTTCAAACTTCATCGGGCCATTTGTCGGCCTGTAAGTCACTGACGTAGAACATAATTTGGATCCAACTAACTCTATCGCTAGAATTGTCTCAAGAACCGGTTCTGTCAAGTGGACTGCAATTGCAGGTATCCCCTTCGTCGTCTTGGGAACGGTCCTCCTAGTTGAATTCCGTAAGCCTAGTACGCATGTAGGGCTTTTGGTACTGTTCCAGATTCTCAATGGTATCGGAGACGGCATCTGGACGCCTGTCGGGCAGTTGGCTGTTATGGCTTCGGTGCCGCACCAGCAGATCGCCGTGGGTGTCGCCTTATACGGTCTGTTTGGCTCTATCGGCTCTGCCATTGGTAACGCTGTCGCTGGTGCTATTTGGAATAACGTTCTACCGCAAAAGTTAGAAGAATTTCTCCCAGGAGATGTGAAGGTCAGTACGCTATATTCTTTATCCTTCATTGCAATCTGTCTCGGGTGACGAGTTGCCTAGTCAGCATGGTTTTTGTTTATTTTTCTTTTCCCGCTCGCCCTCCCCCTAATCTGCTAATCCTTTGTTTTGTAAATACCTAAATCTCGTGATATCGTTTGCTATAGTCGGAAATTACTGACCCGGCTCCAGAACCGTACTGCTGAGATCTTCGGCTCCATTGAGATCCAGCAGTCGTACCCTTTCGGCACCCCTGAGCGTGACGCTATTGTTGCAGCGTGCGGTGATGTGCAGCGGAAGCTTGTCATCGCCGGATCAGCTTTCCTGCCACTCGCTGTTATCTTCATCTTTGTATGGAAGAACATTAATGTTAGGAAGCTCGAGGCTGTCCATGGAACGCAAACCAAGGGTACTATATTTTAAACACCGTCGATGTTTTAAGGGAATAGGAACCTTTGTTATTGTTTAAATGAAAGATGCACATACCCGATTTTTAGCACAACCTATATTATTGATTTCTATTGATGTGGATTACTGAACGGCTTTCAATACATCTAATTTGCTTCAGTCATACACTTGACCCCTTTTTTCTTTTCAGTTCGTGTCGGTTCAGAGTCTCTTTCAAACATGGCTAGTAGTTAGTGTGCGCCGATTGTATGCTCGTCCTCTTGCGGTATCTTGAAAGATCACAATTCGGACCGGAGCTCCTATCATGACGGTAGTATGGATGGTAGGCCGGCAGCGACAGCGACAGCGACAGCTGCCTAGCAAGGCAGATTGAATCACACCGAAATCTTACTTCGAAGCCTTGTCCGACTTTGCTGGGCCAAGTTTGATGGAAATAGCCCCATCACCGACTTTGGCGTGATATTCCCCGTTCTCTTGCAAGTCTTTCAGTGTTATCTCACGGGTTCTCTGCAAGCTCTCGATCTCATCGAGACGATCTAGGGTCGCTTGAAGATGCTCGTCGAATCCTTCCTGCTCACAAATCTCGCGCATGGCATGCTGCATGGCGACCGAGTCCGCCTGGACCATACCGTCCGAATTGATGGTGAAAATGTTGTTGTGTTCATGTTCCTTGATCCACGCAGCATTCGTCATAATCTGTTGCGCTTCGTGGATGGGTATCTGGGGTAACCGGCCGTCGTAAGTCCCGGCTTTTCTCATCGCCTTCTCCTTATTAACGAGCGTCTTGGCAAGAAGCATGGCTGCTGACGACAGGTCCTGCTGTGTTTCACCACCGGGGTCCAGGTCCCCCCCCAGTATCCAGTAATGGCTGAGTAGCCAGCGCTTTTCACGGTCGCAGATGGCGTCGCACGCCCTGATCATGTCTTCTGACTTGGCGACACGGCTTAGGAAGCTGAGACGCCCACCGACCTTATCATAGACCTGTTCGAGGATAGGAGCTGGCACATCTTCACCAAAATTTTCTGATCTGAAAGCCCTGAGAGCCTCAAGAGCAGTGTCCCGTGGAACATCATGCACGGTGATAACGCGTAGTCGAGTAGCTTGCCACATGAGGCGTTCCAAGGTCCAATAATCGTCGCTCACGAAGACGATAGTCACAAGATTACTTGCGGCCCAGAGCTCGGCGCGTTGCTGTATCAGTTCAAGTAGATCTTGACCATCGGCATCGTCTCGCACGAGATGTGCACCGGTGATGATAAGTACGAGCGGTTTGCCCGCTTGTTCCTTACGCTTCAGCGCAATCTTCTCCATCTTGTTGAAGGCACGTTCAATGTCAAGCAAGGCTGTCGTGTCGCGTGGTCCCTTGAAGCTGAATAGACTTCCGATATAATCTTCGTGAAACTCAAAGTCGAGTGCCTTACCCAGTCTCACGCGAAAGATTTCAGGGTCTCCATGAGCCTCTAGCATGGCGGTTCCTTCGCCGCCGATCCGACGCATGGCCTTCAAGAGCATCGAAGTCTTACCAGTACCCTTCTCCCCCGTAATCAGGTGATACTGACCCTTAATGGTTCCATCGACGATACTGTCGATTATAGCCTGCTCTGATCGCGGCACCCAGTCATTCTTCTCGAAATCGACCATGGCGAGGTCTGAGTGCAGGCTGGCTGGGTCGATGTGTCGACTTAGGGCTGCCATTTCCACGCTTGAATACCCAACAGCAAAGGCGTTCTCCATCTTCCGCAGGACGTGCGACTTGTAATATGCATGGTAAGAGTACCCGGCCAGCCCGAGGACTAGAATCGACCCAAATGCTGTTGCACTGCCTTCAACCAACTTGTGAAATCCGGAGCGCCAGCCTGTTCTCCCTCCCTGCTCCTCGCCATCGCCGTCAGCCCCCGCCGATAGCACGGGGTTTTGTGGTGATGACTTATCTGTCTTTCGCGTCACTATTGGCCGAGACTACATGTCTGTGTTAAGTACATGAACTCCTCACAGATTACTACAGATGATTGAGTGCTTACCGCGCGCCGCCCGGCCAACCGAGCGAATCTACTCACCGTCCGCGTCACCATGACATGCTTAGGTTACCTGAAAAGTATTGGTAGCGTGTTGACGGATAGATGAAGAAGCATTGATTTGAATCTAGGTGGACGCGCTGGTAGTCATTTGTTCTGGCAAAATCCTGGCTGATGAGAGCCAGTTGTCATGATGATCCCTGAGGCTTGGTATTACCACAACGATGTCGAGATCCACCCGCTAGGCTGGTACAGGTAGTGAGACGGAAGTACGGCACTGTCGATGCTGTCATTGGTAAGTCGGTACACAGGGTGTTTCAACTGTTCTTGAAGCCAAGACGACGCGTGAATTCCAGCAATTGTTCTATGCATTCTATGTGTCTACCTAGTTAGTAAGTAAGCTTATCGAGGGGTACTACACACCTAAGGTACTTACATAGACTAGCATTCAACCCACTAGATTTCCTACTATAGGTGCCTAGATAGTGGATTCTATGTTGCATTGGACCATCCTAACGGTTAGGTGCATGTCATTAATCGACGATATTGAACTGACTAAGAAATTTAAAGCTACCTCCTACTGAATTTGTACATACGACAGAGCGCTCCCTTACCATATCGCATTTGATACAATAGCCAGTGGACCGGAAGCCTTTGCTTACAATCTTTCGCCAAGAGGGACACCAGACAGCTGCTGCAGGTCAGCATCTTGACTCCTTTAGCGCGGTGGATATAATCGCAATCTGGGGATGGGCAGTATCGTAGTAGGTCTGGCCGACGGCGCACGTAAGATGCGAAACATTTCTCCAACAATTCATCAAACGCAGACGAGGAGAGGTGCTCCCGTAGTTGCGGCAGACCTAGAACCTTGTTGCACCTCCCCTAGCTCCCGACGCATTGAATTGAGACCGCCGCAGAGCTGACAAGCACAAGTTCTCAAGGCAGTCATGCATAGCCGCACCGGGTCTGAATTGCGTTCTCGGCTTCGGTCCAAAGCACAGCAATCTTACCCACTTACGTCTAGTTCGACACTTTGCACGATTTTACCGTTTATAATAGCCGGAGCAATATCGTATTTGCTTGCTGTATTGGTGCTGATGATTCTTTTCAGCGTCGAAATGATGTCGAGTCTTACGCTGTCAGGGCCTAGTTCAGTGGTGAGTTTCTTATAACCTCCAAGACGGGCCTAGAGGAACTTTTCGTCATTTAGTTCTATGGGAAAGTCCTCTGACTGCTGATTTTTTTGGTATTTCCGAAGTTTTAGCCTGAACGTCTTCACATCTTTTCGGCGGAAAGGAAATGGCGAGTTGTGAAAGGCTGTCACATGTATCAGAGTAGTGCAAGTGCGCCAAGACCTTGTTGGTTGTTGGTGCAGTTGGAGATAATAGATATTGGTCGGCGACCACTTAGTCCCGCGAGCTAAGGACCAACAATACTGCAAAGGAACCTAACAGCATTACATGCTGGGCGCTTAGAATTTAAGCATAAATAGACGGCCAGTTTCCTGGCTGAAAAGAAAGGAGAACCATGGACCTTGAGGGACCCTTGGGAATTATTAGTTGAATTGACTATGTTCCAAGCCCTAGACTCCTAGCCCTTGTCACAAAGGCCTTCACTGCTTCTTTCGCGTCTTCTTTTGAGGATCGAGCGCTAGCCTTTACACGCTTGCCGGTTGTGTCTGGAATAAATTCCCACCATTTGGGGGGGAAAATGAGGGGGCAATGGTTGTGAATAGCGACTGAATTGTTGTCGCATAGGTCTCAGCATCAGTGGTATAGGTTTGATGCCGCGTGGTATATCCGATTCTAACTGAATAGCTCGCGACATATCCGCTTATGCTGCGTCTGAAGGCACATCTGTTAAACAGACTATTACAGGAAATATTTGCCCCTCGATAAATTGTAAAGCCCAGTCATAAACCCTCGCTTTATGTGGTGTCGAACGAGACGACACATCATTTAAATAGCGGCATGCCGTGTAACAATTCCGTTTGCTACTGGCCCTCTCAGCATCTGGTCCCCCGATGAAAAATGCTATAAAATGCTCTCATTCAGATTCCAAGTCGGAGGTGGATTGTCGTTTTTACCAGCGAGGACTGTGTCGAAATAGCCATACTTGCCCGCTCCAACATGTTGAGAAAGGTGCTCCGAAAGTGAAATCAATTACCAGATCGTCTGTGAGATAACAAACGCCCGAAAGAAACACCAAATCCCGTCGATACCATATCGATAAAGGGCCAGCTGAAGAGAAAGTTACCCGAACGATCGGCGGTGTCTTGGAGTAATTAGAAGCCGGCGCCGCCACTAATAAGGTCCTATTCACCTCTGATCTCTCTGCCGCTCGGAATTCCTCGCGATAGCACGCCTATGTCTGTGCTCTATCTCCGACCCAGAGGACTAGATACCTCGATGATGCGCCCTTTTCGAGTGGTTCGCGGGAATATCTACTCGAACGCCAGAACAGAAGCCCAAGATCCGCATTTCACAGGGCTGGTTAGCAGAAGAATTACTCCGAAGCAGGGCGCTGTCATTACCGCTACCCCTATTCCGGTTGAGACGTTCTTGTCGTTAGATTCTAGCGCATTACCGGTGGATTGTAAAAAGGTACACTGCTCTTGGCACAAGCCGACCAAAAACAGTATGGCTCAGCTTCGGGTACGACCAGATCACAAAACGTGTGTCTGAAAAGTTCAAGAAAGAGTATAAAATTTCCAATCAGCTGATGCGTTCTGGCGATCCTTAGCGGGGTGTTGGACGTCACGATCCTAAAGCCTGGATGTCTAGGCTTTTAGGCGAGCAGAAGAATGCTTTCGTCGATGGTGTTAGAGATATATGTTAAGCGCGCATAGCAAATAGCGACATCTTGGTACCAACGAAACATTGAGTTGATAGCCTCCGAAAGCTCTACGCTGCTCATCTTGTCTATACAGGTGTCTGCCATGCCCATTCATAGCCATCCTGAAGTGCTTGCTTACCACAGTGACCAATTTTGCGCCAGCCTTCTTTCAACACAAGCTTAGCTGCGGCAACCCCTTCGAGACCCCATGTATGAGAATGAATGGCGTCGATACCTTCCGAAAAGCGAATCGTGCATTTGACAACTATGAGCATTGAGAAGACTTATTCTGTCGACATTGTCGGTTAATCAATTATGGAAGCACGGGATGAGAACTCGATCCGATTCCTTGGTGTTTACTTCAGGCAAGAATTTCTGTCTCAAAAAAAAAAAAAAAAAAAAAAAAAAAAAAAAAAAAATTTTTTTTTTTTTTTAAAAAAAAAAAGGGGGGTGTTATCTGGGGGGGGTGTATTTTACGGGTTG